>CAKNYM010051803.1:138249-203862 GCA_932195095.1 Andricus curvator | reverse complement strand
TACACGACTTTTGAGCACCAAAGGTGTTAGTGATGCTAGGCCATGCGTAGTGTCGCTGGAATCGAATGGGAGGCGAAAAAAAAATTATCGATTAGCGATTCGAACTCGAAAGTTCAACGCCTCATCTAACCGAAACCGCCACGCATCTCTATCCTGTGCATCCTCCACCCAGTTTAAGTAATCATGTCCTAGTTCTTTTAGATCATCCCTTACATTTTTCTCCCATCTGTTTCTCGGTCTGCCTAGAGGTCTCTTACCAATCGGTTTCCCTCTTAAAAACTTGCGCCACTGTTCTTTCATTGCCCATTCTTGCTACATGACCCGCCCATCTTAATTTACGCGCTTTCATTACTCTATTGATATTTGCTGACCCGTAGAGAGCGTGCAGTTCATCATTATGCAGTTTTCTCCATTCACGAGTCTCTTCGTCCCTCTTTGGACCATAGATTTTTCTAAGTACCTTATTTTCAAAAACTGTAAACCTATTCTCCTCTCCTTTTGTCAGCGCCCACGTTTCATACCCGTACATGACGACCGGCATTATTATTGTTTTGTAAATTCTTACTTTGATGTTTCTAGATAGCAATCGCGATTTTAGTAGTGTGTTTGCTGCATAATAGCACCAATTGCCAGCGTGCCGCCGCGCGTTGATTTCCGTTTTAATATTATTTTTGCTAGTCATAATAGACCCGAGGTATTTAAACTCGTTAACCCTTTCGAATTTCATATTTCCGGCCATAAGATCCGCGCCCACATTACTTTGTTCGGATCTGACGACGGTCATATATTTTGTCTTTGATTCGCTAACTTCCAAACCAATATCTTTGGCTTTTGTGATCAAGATTTTTGCGTTTTTAGCTACGGTTTCCTTATCATCCCCTAGTAAGTCGAGATCATCCGCATAGCCAAGAATTTGTATTATCCCATTGAGGGTAGCACCGGTCGGATTCACTTGTACTTGTCTGACCACGTATTCTAAAACTAAGTTGAAAAGGACGCACGAAAGTGCATCGCCCTGTTTCAGGCCATCGCGGATCGAAAACTCTTCCGATAAACTTCCGTTTGCACGCATTCTACCCCTACTGCCGCTTAAGCAAATTTCGATAAGTCTAACTAATTTTCTTGGTACACCCAAGAACTCTAGGATCCAGTACATTCGTGCGCGTATAATAGAGTCGTAAGCTTTTTTGAAATCGACAAATAGCTGATGCACTACTTCATTAAATTCCCATTTCTTTTCTAAGAGTTGGCTAATTGTAAACATTTGATCGCTTGTAGATCGGTTTCGGCGGAATCCACACTGGTAATCCCCAATGATTTCCTCGGCAAAAGGAGTTAGTCGACTTAAGATTACATTGGACAGGATCTTATAACATGAATGCACAAGTGAAATTCCCCGATAATTGTTACAGTTCGTTTTATCGCCTTTTTTAAAGATAGGAATAATAATAGAGGTATTCCATTCCTCCGGCATGCGTTCTGTTTTCCAAACTGCGCGTATTAATTTACAAATTTGCCTTCTGAGGCAAGGGACTCCATTTTTTATCAGTTCTGACGGTAGGTCGTCGATGCCCGCGGCTTTGTTATTTTTTAACTTCTTTATGGCCATTTCTATTTATATATCAGTAGGATCATCAATTAATGGATCGGCAGTGTGGATTTCACCGAGATTACCTTCAACGGGGGCTTTGCGTACATTTAATAACTTATCGAAATAGTTTTTCCATAAATTCAGTCCCTCTGTCGCATCGGCTACTAGATTGCCATTTTCGTCCCTCATTACTTCCGTTCCACTTTGAAAGCCTTTCCTTATAAAATTGATTCCCCTGTACATCTCACGCGGGTTATTTTGTTTATTATGCGTTTCTATTGCTAATATTTTATTCTTTTCGCACTCCCTTTTCTTGAATCTATAAAGCCTATTTGTACTTTTACTAATCTCGAGATACTTCTTATGTGTTTGATCGCACTTATTTTGTAAACTAATTAGTTTGGCCTTCCGACGTTTTTCAAACCAAAGTTTGCACTCTTCGTCAAACCATGGTTTGCTTTTGGTTACTTTCTTTAAACCTATAGTAAGTTTCGCGGCTATCTTTATCGCCTTTTTCATATTGCTCCACAGGGTTTCCGAGTCATCCACGTAATTATCGTTATCGTCTCTCTGTTCTTGGAGAACATCGAAACTATTAGAAATCTCAACTTGATAATTTAATATTTCTGTTGGTGTTTTAAACTTATCTATATTGAAACGAACTGTTGGCTATGTGCGGCTTGTTTTCTTACTTAACGCTAGCCTAGATCTTAGTTTTACTATCACGAGAAAGTGGTCTGAATTTAAATCCGCTCCCCTGTACGATCTTATATCGAGAATGTTTGTATGACGTCTTCTGTCAATTAGAACGTGATCAATCTGATTGTGAGTGTTACCATCTGGTGATGTCCAGGTGGCCTTATGTATATTTTTATGCTTGAAAAATGTGCTTTTGACAACGAGGTTCTTTGAAGCTGCAAAGTTTATTACTCTAGTCCCATTATCATTACTGACGTCATGCAAACTTTCCGACCCTAATGTAGGCCTATACATCGGTTCTTTTCCAATTTTCGCGTTGAAATCTCCCAATACTATTTTTGCGTCATACGTTGAGAACTTGTCAAAAACCTGTTCGATTGTTTCGTAAAAAAGATCCTTAGTGTCTTCATCTTTGTCCTCGGTGGGGCAGTGCACGTTGATTAACACCTGTTTGCTGAAATTACCTTTAGTACAATGTATGATAACCGATCGTTAATGAATTGCATGTCGGTAACCGCTTGCGAAATTCGTTTATTAATGAGAAAACCGGTCCCCAGTGTGCGCCCCTTAGCTCCCCCATAGTGAAAAGTATAGTTATCCTTAGAATTTGACGCGTAATCGCCCGGCCAGCAGGTTTCTTGCAGTGCTATTAAGTCAGTATCGTATTTCTTTGCTATCAAAATGAGTTCGCTAAATCCGCCAGTATTTAGACTACGCGCGTTCAGAGTTTCCGCCCTTAGATATTTTACTGTAGTTTTTTTTTTTTTGCAAGTTAGCCATGGTAATTTCGTGGAAATCCGCACGTTAGGATCCTATTCCGATCGTACGTAAGTCCACCGTCCCAGAAGTGATAACCCCCATACCTCTCTGGGTCTAAGTATGGGAGCTTTCCGACTTTGACAAGGACCGTGTAAACTTGTCGTCAGACACATTACGGTTTCATCCTCGTATCCTAACATCCCCCTGCAAGGCACCGCGCCTACTGGCATCAATACCCCTTTGGCCCTGTGCAGGCGAATCATTCCACACATCCCTTGCGGGCAGTATCATCGCTGTGGTGTTGGCAGCAGGATTTTTCCCTTACAAGATTTTTAGTTTTGGTTCGGGTAGTGTTTCTAGATGGATACACGCTGCACCTCGGCTTGCCAGAACCCACCCATTGCGTATGAACGCGAATGGGTGAGTCCCCCCAAGCCATGGCTGTCGTGTACCTATTTTCTACCAGTGCTGGGCTCACCACACTCACGACTGGTTCCTATCGGCTGTCCGCGACTGCTTATTCTTGTATTCGCAGTTAACCTTAGGGGCTGTTCAGCCTTACGGGCCGTTCCTCTATCCGCCACCTGAGGACGCGCTACGTAGTGGTGACAGGAACCCACCGAGCAGAAAAAAATTGTTTAAACAAATTATTATTGTTTATAACTATTTTCTCCTATAGCTCAGGGATCGAACCCCAGACCTCTAACGTGAAGTCCGTGCGCCTAACCAACTATATCAAATCAAAATTACGGTAGATGCGTTATGAAAATTGTTTCTCGTCCCTCGATATGCAATACACTAAATAGTTACATGGGAGGAAAGACAACATCGTTATTTATTCACACTTGTCTTATAATATACAAATGTCTCTCAAATTGTCTTAATTTTAAAAATGAATTGAAACTTTTAATCATGCTCCGATTACCTTATAAAAATTATCAAACAAAAAATTATTCACTTATCATAAAATGTTCACGCAATTCCTGAATTGCATATTGTCACTCGTTTTTTTTTCAAATTTTTCCTCTTTTTTCTACACCGGCAGTTATTTTATTGCTTTCAAAAACTTTTTTAAAGAAACTAGAAACCTTCAAAACCCTCGAAAATTGTATATAATAAAATGGATCGTAGTATTCGTTCCACATTGCGTTATTCAATCAAAAAAACCCAGTGAATCCGTTACGAACTATATGGAACCCTTCAATGATAAAAAAAATTCTTTTGCAATACCTTGAGAATTTAATCTGGGGAATAATTAAAGAAAAAACTGAGTTTGTTTATCATTATCAATGTTGCCACGTAGTAAACAGTTTGCAAATCTAATATGATGTTAGTAATAAGTTAATTATCACTCAGTACAATTTGCGAAATGTTTGTTATTTTTTGGCTAGTTTAACAAAGTACCTCATTTGTTTAATTTCATTGTTAATATTGTTGCCGGTCGTGCAACGTTTTAAAATTTTAATATTCTTTAGATTTCGACATTTCCAGCATTTGCTACCCAAAAACGCAACATTTGCAATTCTCGCAGGAATTTTATGAGTCGAATTGCAAAAAATGCAACATTAATTTAAAAAACTATAATTTGCATTATGCATACAGTTTTGCAAATCATATAATAGTCTTTGTTCAATGGAAAGAAGCAGAAATAACATTTTGCAAAACCTTCGGTATTTTCGCTGGGGAGTGATAAACAAAATAATAATTTGTTCATAATTAATAATTTTGCCAAGTTGTAAATAGTTTGAAAATGTTATGTAACGTTGGTAATGAGTTATTTATCACTCAGTACGATTTGCTAAATGTTTGTACTTTTTGGCTAGTTTACAAAAGTAACTAATTTGTTTAATTTCAATTTTAATATTATTGCCGGCAGAGAACGTTTTGCAAATTCAATCATTTTTAGATCTCGACATTTCTAACATTTGCTACCCAAAAACGCAACCTTCGCAATTCTCGCAGGAATTTTATGAGTCGAATTCCAAAAAATGCAACATTAATTTCAAAAAACTATAATTTGCGTCATGCATACAGTTCTGCAAATCATATAATAGTTTTTTTTCAATGGAAAGAAGCAGAAATAACATTTTGCCAAACCTTTGGTATTTTCGCTGGGGAGTGATAAACAAATAATAATTTGTTTATAATCAATAATGTTGCCAAGTTTTAAATAGTTTACAAATGTTATGTAACTTTGGTAATAAGTTGTTTATCACTCAGTACGATTTGCAAAATGTTTGTACTTTTTGGCTAGGTTAACAAAGTACCTAATTTTTTAAATTTTAATTCTAATATTGTTGCCGGTCGTGCAACGTTTTACAATTTTAATATTTTCTAGATTTCGACACTTCCAGCATTTTCTACCCAAAAACGCAACATTTAAAATTCTCGCAGGAATTTTATGAGTCGAATTGCAAAAAATGCAACATTAATTTTAAAAACTATAATTTGCATTATGCATACAGTTTTGCAAATCATATAATAGTCTTTTTTTCAATGGAAAGAAGCAGAAATAACATTTTGAAAAACCTTCGGTATTTTCGCTGGAGAGTGATAAACAAAATAATAATTTGTTCATAATTAATAATGTTGCCAAGTTGTAAACACTTTGCAAATGTAACGTAACGTTGGTAATAAGTTTTTTATCACTCAGTACGATTTGCAAAAGGTTTGTAATTTTTGGCTAGTTTACAAAAGTAACTGATTTGTTTAATTGTAATTTTAATATTATTGCCGGCCGAGCAACGTTTTGCAAATTTGATGATTTTCAGATCTCGACATTTCTAGCATTTGCTACCCAAAAACGACAACTTCGCAATTTTCTCTGGAATTTTAGGAGTCGAATTGCAAAAAATTTAACAATGATTTAAAAAATGATAATTTGCGTTATGTATTTAGTTTTGCAAATCATATAATAGTTTCTTCTCAATGGAAAAAAGTAGAAACAACATTTTGCAAAACCTTCGGTATTTTCGCTGGGGAGTGATTAACAAAATAATAATTTGTTTATAATTAATAATGTTGCCGCATCACGAACGTTTTGCAAATTTAATACAGGACAGAGACTGAGTTTATAATTACTCACTCAAGTTTGCAAAATGTTTTGAATTTTCGTGGAGCAATGGAGGGAAAATTTTGCCAATTAATTTTTTTAAACAAATTGCCGACTCGATTACGTTTTGCAATATTTCATTTTATGTTCAACCTATGAAAAAAACAAATATACAATTTTTTCTAAGACCTTCGGAATTTTTGTTAATTGATTAGATATTTCCGCTGGTCTAAGGGTGAGGGGGCTATTGGAGAGGGCCTATAATCCTTTACGTAAAAATTATTTATGATGAGAAATAACAGAGTGGAAGTTCTGACAAACATATTTTCTCAAGTTTTTCGCCATGCTTTTTGCAATTGTCTCGAATTTTCAGTTTTTATAAATGCAAAATAATGGAATTTGTTGAAAATATTTATAATACTAGACTCCATCTTATACGAAAGAATCAATTTAAAAAATTTGTTAATAATTTAAAATTCTCTAACATAGAAGCAAAGGCGGATCGACTTTTTCAAACATTGATTAGTGGTACGTGAATATTTGTTCCGCAATCACACACTCTTTGTTTTTTCTCTTCCCCTAGTCGTGAACGTGAAAGAAGACAAACAATTGTAATACTTCTTGAGACGAAAACTAATATTTTCTATACTATCAAGTTTAAATTATATCTGCTGAGAATTTTAATATTTAATAACTTTATTTATTCAATAAATATTTAAAAAATAAAAATTACTTTTTAAATAATATGCAATATTAGAATCGTTTCTCCTTTCACCGAAAAAACAAATGTAAAAAATAAGAGAATCATAACTGGATAAAGACCATTATTTTAGATTTTCCTACCCCAAACGAACAATTTCTGTTATTTTTTGTCCTCCCTAAAGGATTAAAAATAATGGCAACTTAATTCTTAGTGTTTGCTGCCATTTTTAATATGAGGTCTAGTAATACATTTTTTTCGACTTTACCCAGTTATTTTCCTAGATTTCAAAATATTTCAATGAGCTTATTTTAATACCTTACAATGAAAAAATATTATGATGATACAGATTCAAATATGATGAAAAATGATTAATAATTTCAGTACTTGCAAGCATTTATTATCTATTAATTTAAATAATGGTTGTCTGAGAATTACAAAAGAATCTCCAGGCGAAACAGTAAATTTGAATTACTGAAAATTTTCCTAATCGAATTATTAAATGAGGGTTGGACTACAATGAAATAGTATAGTTTTAGAATTTCACTAGTGGAAGAGTAAAAAATCGCAAGTTTATATTGACGAATTCTTGAGTGGTTTCGGTTACTAATCACGTATTGAGCTTATTTTCTTCTTAAAGTAAATAAATCAAGGTAAAATAGATTAAGTATTTAATAATAATAATATTTTTATTCTAATTTTTCGAAAAGATGAAGTTTCAACTAATCAGATTACTTTTCTACCAAAAAATATGTATAAGTTCTCAACATAAAAGAGAATTTCATTTTGTATCGAAATAAAATGACTTTTTAACAAACTAGTTCAATTCTCAACCAAAGAAATTAATTTTCAACAAAGAAGATGAATTTGCATTCAAGAAATCATTCTCTCCCAAAGAAGAGGAATTTTTATTAAAATACCTGCATTTTTTAAGCAAAAAATAAATTTTCAGCCCAGAAGATTAATTTTTAACCAAAAAAGATTATTATTTTACAAAATAGAAGAATTTTCAGCAAAGTATTTGAATTTTTGACCAGAGAAATGAATTTATAGCTAAAATTATGAATCTTTAACTAAAAACACTACATTTTTAACTATAAATAGTTGGATTTTCGACAAAAAAAGATCAATTTTCTACCAAGAAGATTAATTCTGTACCAAAAGGACGAATTTCTAACAAAACACATACATTTATTTTAACGCAAATACAATATTTTGGACCATAAGGAAAAAAGAAACATTTTTAAACAAAAAAATGAAGTTTCAACTAAAGAGATTACTTTTCTTCCAAACAATTAAAAATGTTAACTTAAAATAGAATAAATGAATTTTGACATTTAAAAATTGTTTTTAACGAAATAAAGTGAATTTTCAAAAAATAGTTCAATTTTCAAGAAAAGGAATAAATTTATAACGAAAAAGAATCAATTTTTAACTAAGAAACTTAATTTTCTCCCAAAAATAGGAATTTTAATTTACACGCACGAATTTTCAATCAAACAGTTAGATTAAAAAAACGAATTTGAAAAAAAGTTAAGCTCTTGACGGAAGAAATCAGTCTTGAATTAAAAACATAAATTTTCAACCAAGCACATTAATTTTCTACCAAAATTTTTAATAAATTGCATGAATTTTGAACAAGAAAGTTCAAATTAGAATTAAATTGATTAAAATTAAATTAATTAATTTATTCATTTATTAAAATTATAAATTAGAATAAGGAATATTCAACCAATCAAGACGAATTTTCAAGAAATTACATGAATTTTTATCGAAAAAATATATATTTTTAATTAAAAGTAAAATAGTTATATTTCAAGTTAATAGAAATAATTTTCAACTAAATAAAATGAATTTGTAATATAATAGTTAAATTTTTAACCGAGAAAATAAATTTTCAAATAAAAGGATTAGGTTGACACCAGAAACATTAATTTCCCCCGAAAAAGATGCATTTTTATTAAACTGCATGAATTTCAAAGCAAATAATTGAATTTTTAACAAAAAAAGAATTGAAAGAAATGTTTAAATTTTCAATCAAAACATAAATCATAAGTTAATCAAAAAACCCCCAAGAAATGAATTGCCAACGTAAAATGTAATAGTTAATATTTTGACAAAAAATTACCATTATACTTCTAAACCTGATACAGTTTAATTCAACTTAAATTAAAAAAGCAGAATTCTCAACCAAAACAGATTACTTTTCTACGAAACAGTTGAATTTTTGAACTGTAATTTTGAATTTGCAACAAAATCCCTGGTGGAAAACATTTGTATAAGAAAATATAGCACTTTTACAACTGTAATTTTTTGTTAAAACATATACTTTTTTGTAAAGAAATGTACAAAATTTAACAAAAAAATACAGTTAAATACAAATAGCTAATTTTTTCTTGTAGAAAAGTAAAAAAATTAACAATAAAGTACACTTTGTTGTAAAAATCTACAAGGTATTGCAGAAAACTACAGAATTTACATCTTTTTAATTTGGGTGTTCATTAAACCATTTCCCTTTCAGGGTAGGCGTGACACTACCCGATTCGGGTAGTGTTTCTAGGTTTTTCTTGTAGTTATAAATAACTACAAGTGTGGGCTCACCATACCCACGATGTGCCAACAGCACTCATGTCAGTATTCTTGAATGGTCACCCATCCAAGTACTAACCGCGTCCAACGCTGCTTAACTTCAGTGATCTGACGAGAACTGGGTTTTTCAGCGTGGTATGGCCGTTGGGTGTTCGACGTCATTAAAACACTTTTAGTTTCACGTAATTTATTGTAGAAAGTTACAAATCTTCACAAAAAAATACAAGATTTCACAACAGTTGAAATATTGCGAAACTGTACCTAAAATTATGTTGTATATACTGGTAATTTATTGTATAAGTGTACCAATTTAAACAAAAAAATATAAATTTTTACAAATAATACTTTTAGAATCCGCTTTAACGTTTCCAATCGAACTTTACTGTCAATTTTTATGGAATATGTAATATATAAGTTGCTACAAGAAACTACAATTAAAAAAAAAAAAATCTGCCCGCTTCAAGGGGAACATTCTCATCGCGCGCTTCGCGCGCGGCTCGCTTCGCTCGCAAGTTTGAGCGCGCCTAGGGCGCGCGACTGTTGGATCTCGCGCTTCGCGCTCGATCATATATTTATCTCGCGCTTCGCGCTCGATTATGTATTCACCTCGCGCTACGCGCTCGGGCGTATTTATGTCGCGCTTTACGCTCGGCTCGTCTAGATTTTTGAACTTCGTGTTCGACTTCGATGAAAAGAAAAAGTTTGTTTGCAAATATTATAAAATTATCAAAACCTCTACATATTAAGTGATTGTTAAATTTGTTTTTATTTTAGACTGAAAAGGAGCTTTATTTACTCAAGGTTCTATCGACCTTAAGGAACACATTCTCATCCAGACACTCGCGCTTCGCGCTCGATATTTCATTCGAAAATCATTTGAACCGTATGATAGAAACAAAAAAGTTTGAGCGCACTTACGGCGTGCGATTTGGTAAATACACTGAGCGCGTACTTTGTGCTTCGTGTTATATGTTCTTCATATACAAATTACTAAATTTGTATTTGAGTTCAAATGAAAAGTAATGATATAACTCAGGCGACAAATTTTATTAGTTAACATTTTATTTTAGCTTGTGCCGTTTATCAAAAAAGTTAATTTTTTCATTTTGAATATATTCTTACCACAAAAATTGATTACGGGTTTGTAAGTCTTTTTTGAATGCACAATTTTTGTTCATTTATATGTTTTCGTATCTTGCATTGTTTTTTCAAAAATTCGATTTTTTTTACTGTCAATGTTATTTTCACGAATAAAACAAAAACTACGCATCCTATCGGAACATGATTCACAACAAATTTGTACCTCTTCCTTGGATAAACAAATTTTGTTCTGGTCATTTTTTCGTAGCTGGTAATATTCGTCTGAAAATTTGATTTTTCTATTTTCAATGCTGTTTTTTACGAATAAAACAAAAACTACGCGTCATATCAAAAAGTGAATGATAAGAAATTTGTAGATCTTTTTTAGGTGCACAATTTTGGTGAGATGATCTTTTCTGGTATCTTGCATAGTTTGACAGCAAAATGGCTTTTTTGATTTTTCATTAATTTTTTGTGCGATCAAAATTTGAATTTTTTATTTTTCAAAAAATTCAAAAAGTTGTTATGAAAATATTATAGGGTGTTCAGGAATCAACGTTTTTCTCCTCTTGACTTTTTTTCATATCGTGCGTTTTTCGGCTTAAAATGTTCATTTTCGTTTGTTTTTTGAAATTTTGAAAATGCTATAACTCCAGTAATTTTTTTTGTATCACGAAAAGTCATAAGAATATTTTGTTCGTCATTTTGCGTGCTACTAATAACCGTACATAGAATTTTCAAATCTTCAAAAAGAGTGGTCTCAAAAATTTTCAAAATGTGCTCACTTTTTGGATTTTCATCCAAAATAGCTGGTTAACGAACTCGTTCTCTATTTTTCGGCCATAAAAAAGTGCGCCAAAGCTCAATCAAATCTGATCATTTTTTCGAAAGTTATCGTGGCTACAGACAGACAGCCAGACAGACAGACAGACAGACAGACGGACGGACAGACAGACAGACAGACTACAGACTACAGACAGACAGACACCTTGGTAAAAATCGTTTTTTCTAGCTCAGGGGGTCTCAAAACGTGGAGATTTGATGAAAACCGACTATGTCAAATTTTACATAAAACCAATACCTTCTCATTAGAATGAGAATGTAATATTACACTTTTATCAAGAACTTTTGCTACTATAATAAATCACATTGAACTGTAGTTCGATTATTGAAAATTGAGCAATAATTGATTTTACAGGACGAGTCTGAATTTGTTCAAAATTAAGCAAGTTACAGATTTTAACGATAAAATAGAAATTTTTAAATTTGAAAGCCTCAGTAGTTAAAAAAATGCAAACGTTCGATTGAGAATCTATAAACTTTTCCTTATTCAACATAGCTCGAAAAACTAAAGGCTCTTATTCAATTCCAAATCCTATTCTAATATTGTTTCAATATAAAATATTCCAGTTTTAACTAATTTAATTTGAAATTTTGTAATTAAGGCAGACATTTTTTGCATGTTCAGCAATATTTTACTTTTCATTTGAAAGCAGCAATTATAAATCAAATATTAAAAAGTAACAAATTTTAAACTGAATTATTTGAAATAGAAAGTCTTGAATCGTTAATATTTCAGAGAATTAAATTAAAACTTTGGACTTTACAGTTTTACCTATTTTATTTAACGAAAAAAAAAAACTAAATTTAGGTTTTTGAAAATTTTGAAATAAAATTTGGAAGCCTTTTAAGGATCTTTAAAGGTTTCAAAAAAATCAAAAAAAATCTTAAGTTTGCTGGAAAATTTTAAACGATTTTTTATTCTGAAAAAATAATTTTAAGAGAACATTTAAAAAGATTAAAAAATTTTTTTGATTGATAAATGACAATTGTACAATTATTCATTTCAAAGATAATCGATTAAGTTCAAAATATATTTCGAAGTTTTTAAAAGATTTTAAAATAATTTAAAACGTGAAAAGATTTCAAAACATTTAAAACACAAAGTAGATTTGTGAAGATGTTGAACACAAAATTAATGAGCTTTTCAAGCATCTTGAAAGGTTTCAAATGAATAGAAAATTTGTATCAAAATAGAAAGAAAAACTGACAATCATTTTTTTGTTAAAAAAATAATTCGAAATGACCCTTTGATAAGATTTCCAAAAGTTTCAAAAAAGAATCTGGATCATTTTAAAGTATTTTTTTTTACTTTTGCAGGATTTTCATAAAATTGTAGGAAAAATTCGAGTTCCAAGATAATAAAACTTATAGATAATAAAAAATTAGATTCCTTGAAAATTTTTTAATGATTTTTATAAACAAATTTTTCAGAGAATATTTAAAAAAATTTCAACAACAAAAAAAGTATAAATTAATGTTTCCAGCTCAAAATTGCTTGAATTTGTATAATTTTTGAAAATTTATAAATTTTCTGATTCGTTCTTCAATTCATAGCATTGAAAATGATAGCGTCGATTTATATTTTTTTTAAATATTTTAACTGTACAATGTATAAAATTTGGAGTTTAAAATTTTGCAGTTTAACCGCTTTTGATTGTTATATTTTCAATTGAAAAGTTTTAAAAGCTTTCATTTTATACGCGAAAATTGTACAACAACGTACACAAAAATACGAAAAAGTACAACATTCGTCTCAATAATAGAAAAAACTTGTACTTTCCTGTAATTTTAGTTGTAATTTATTGTATTTATTTGTAGATTCCTTTGAAAATAGTTTTAGTTTTCTGTACTTTTTTGTTAAAATCTTTCCACCAGGAATAGTTGAACTTTCAACCAAAAGGAATTACTTTTTAGCAAAATATACAAATTTTTAGCCAATTAATAAAATTTTTGACCACACATTTTCTTTTGTAATAATTATTTTCTATTTTTTGGTTAAAATATCTACTATTACATTATTCCTTGAAAATTTATCTTTTTTCTTTGAAAATTGAACTACTTATTTGAAGTTTGAAGGAATTTGTTAAAAAATCGTTTTTCTATTGTAAATCCAAATTCTCGGTTTGTAAATTCAACTATTTCACAGAAAATTTGTCTTTTTATTGCATGTTCAACAATTTGGATGCTCTTTTTTCATTCTTGACTGAAAAATCTTAATTTGTAGAAAATTCTTATTTTGGTTGGAAAATTCATCAGTTCAGTTGAAAATTCATCTCTTCAGTTAAAAATTGGACTATTTTGTTGAAAAACTAGGTTTTCTTTCCTTGAAAATTAATTTTTTACTGTCAAGACTTTTCGGTTTTTTGCGCCCCCCCCCCCCCCCTCTCCCACTGCCCAGAAGAGTTCTAGACGAAATCTTAAAATACTTTCAGATTAACTCTATATCCAAAAAAATACGATACTTTGAAGATACGTAGAAATTTTCGAATTGGAAAATTTTGAGAGTAATGTTATTATATTCGCAGTACATGACTGGATAACCGACATTTTGATGTGATAATTTAAAAAGTTTTGTAAATAAAATTTTAACTTAACAATAATGTCTCTTTTACTGAGACCTTCAGTCCTGATTTTATCGGGACAGAATCATTTTTTTAATCAAAGCTTTTTTACTCTCATTGAGCAATCTTATATCTTGAATCAAAAAAGTAGTTCAAGTGCATGACATTGGAATCATGAAAAGCAGACGTCAAAAAAAAAGTGCGACATCTTATATGGTGCATTGCGTAAAACTGTATGATTTTTTTAATTAGTTCAAAAGTATTTATAGCTGTCACAGAAAAAAAATATTTTTATTTAGGTAGGAACTTTTGGCACGTTTGAAATTTCATAGAAAATTGAAGTATATTAATTATTATTTTTAAATTGACAACATTAACGCTAAGGAAGGCAAAGAATATAAAAATATGAATTTTTATAGAAATAGTCCATGCACCTTTAGCTTCTGATTTCGGATCATGGAAGCGAGAAAAAAATATTCTATATTTATTAAGTCAAGATAGAAATAGATCAATAGACTCTGGTCCAAAACTGCTGTTACATACGCGCTATCTGATAATTACCACTCAGAAAAATAACTTCAAATTGAGAAAAGTCATAATTAAAGACAATTTTTCATTGGAATAAAAAACATTTTAAAAAAAAAAGTTTCTTTGAATCAAAAGAAATTTGTTAAAATCAAAGAAACTTCTCTTTGACTTAGAATGAACGAATATTCTTTGTTGATCCAGAGAACTATTCTTCAAATAAAAGAATCCTTTTTCTGAGTGCGTTTAGCACTTGTATTAATAATTCTATATGCTTTGGCTTCTCTCACATTTTTTAAACCAGAATTTTATGATAAATTTTATTGTTCATCCATAACTTGGTGTTTCAATAATAAAATTGTAATACTTAAGCATAAAAATTGATAAAACACAAGTTTATTTTACGAAAGTCAAGCTGCTAAAATATATTGACTAATTCTTCAGTGATTGCAGTTTATAATCAATTAGTGAACTTTTCTTGTCGATTGTTTATTTTAATATATGAAACGGTAGGAAAGAATTAAAATATTTTATAAAATAAAAATAAATTGTATAGCACCTAGCTTTTACATTTTTAGCGGAAATAAAGTAGCTGAGTGAATGATTCTTGTTCTTCCATTTTCAAGGAATAATTTGTAGAAACATATATGTTGGTGAAGGTAACGTAGCCTATTTACAAGTTTTACGACATGATACCCTTCTTATAGTTTCAATACAGTTGAAAATGCTACACAATCCTGTTATTTTATTAAACTTTTATATTGACCCGATTCAAATTCTTTCATCTTGTTCTAAATAATATATTCAGCTCTAAATAAATTAATATATTTTCACTGATTGTAAATAATTTTAAGTTCTTCACCATCGAATTAGGAAATATTTCTGCTACTTGAATAAGTATTGTTTACTGAGTTTTATTGATTTACCTTTACTCTAATTAGGTTCGTAAATTTTCACTAGTGATTAGTAAAATTTCACTAGTACAGCGGTTTTTCTAATTGTTTCAAAAACCATACAAATATGCAAACATGCGAAAATTAACCAAATGCAGTCCGTTTTCCTGAACACAAAAAATGTTGGTTTTTTCAAAAAATATGCGCAAAAAAAAGCACAAAAGTAACATTTTTATATGTGAATTGTTCTACAAGAACTTCTTTTCTACTGTTCGATCTTTTCGAAATTTTAATTTCAAATAACTTTGCTCGATCCACATTTTATCCCTTTTATTAGGGAGCGTCCATGATAGACATTTTTTTACAAAAAAGTACAGAATACTAAAACTATTTGTACAGGTTTATTATAATTAATTATAATGAAAAATAAAAAAAATTATAATTTAAATAAAATAAAAAATTATAATTTATTATAATAT
Source organism: Andricus curvator (assembly GCA_932195095.1). Classification (NCBI taxonomy): domain Eukaryota; kingdom Metazoa; phylum Arthropoda; class Insecta; order Hymenoptera; family Cynipidae; genus Andricus; species Andricus curvator. The sequence goes on along the minus strand of CAKNYM010051803.1, from coordinate 188,091 downwards.
AATATTATAATAATAAACAACTTTTTTTTTATTATTGAGACAAATTTTGTACTTTTTCTGTATTTTTTTGTAAATTGTTGTATTTTATTGTATTTTTAATTTTCTACAAGAATTCACAACAAATATTTAGAATATTGCAATGAGATAATTTTAAATTAAGATGTGCACACGATTGCCATCAATAATGAATAATTGTTATTGAACAATAAAAACCCTTACGTTTTGAGTTCTTTTTCAAATATAGCAATCGATTTGACACCATATATGTCATTTAAAATTATGTCATTGCAACGTTATCAATTTTTGTCATCCTAGGTCGAAAAAGAACAACTTTTTGACTGCAAATAAAAATTAAACAATTGAAAAAGAACTGAACACGGTAATTGAAATTGAATGATTCGAACTCCGGAAGATAAAAATTTTTTCACTTGAAGTTATAAAAACTGAACCGCAAATTAAGACACTCAAAGTGAAATACATACCTTTGAATTTTAAAATTAAAGCTTGAAAAAATGTTAATTCAAACGCTTCATAATTTACGCGTATAAAATGGAAACTTTTATCACTTGAATTAAAAATTTAATTAAAAGCCGTTAAACTGCAAGATTTTAACGTTTATACATTGAACAGTGAAAAGATTAAAAAAAGAGAAATCCACGCGACCATTTTCAATGCTATGAATTGGAGAATGAATCAAAAAATTTATAAATTTTCAAAATTATATATCATTTCGAGCAATTTTAAGCTAGAAACATTAATGTTTGCATTAAAATTTGTTTTTAAATCTTTTTAAATATTCTCTTAAAAATTTGTTTAAAAAAAAATCATTTGAAAATTTTTCAGGAATCTAATAGTAATTTTATTGTCATGGAACTCAAATTTTTCCTACAATTTTTTGAAAATCCTGCGAAGGTGAAAAAACTACCTTAAAATGATTGAGATTCGTTTTGAAAATTTTGGAAATCTTATTAAAAATTCTTTTAAAATCCTTAAAAAGCTTCAAAATTTTACTTCGAAATCTTCAAAAATCTAGTTTTTTATTTTTCGAAATCTTTTCCTGTTTTAAAATTTATATTAAGTTTGGATCTTCTCAAAATTTGGAAATATCTCTTAAACTATCTCAAATTCATTCCAAATTAATAATTCTTCTTTATTCATAATGTGTCGCCCAAGGGTTTACATGACTTCCATTTCTTACAACACTTCCTTCTACATGTTTTATAAAATCTTATCCTTACTATTTGCAGTTATTTACACCTATTTACAGAAAATCTTTTATCTATATCCTCATTTCTATTTTTTGACGATAGCGCAATTTGGTACGTGTTAGCGAACGAGTGAGCGAGCGATCTAAAGCGAGAGTGCAAGCGGGAGAGAGAGAGCGATAACGCAAACGCATCTTAATTTACTTATGCTATTACATAACCATTACTCACAAATCTTTACGCTTCTAATTTAAGCGAATTCCGTTTCCTTTTCCTTTCACTTCTCTTGTAACTCCATTTTGCCATTTTTTTGCACCTATTCTTTCTCATTTGCTCCCCTAGCACCCTCTAACTCCTTCATCCACCCATCCCCCAAACCATCCTCCCCGAGAATCTTTACCACATTCTCTTGTCAGCTTCCTTTATCTTTCATTCCTCTCCTACATCCTTCCGATACATGCTCCCATGTTTCCTCTTCCCATTCACAGATTCTGCACTTCCTGTTCTCCTTCTGTTCCCAATACATACCTGCCCTTACCTCGTTTCCCAATCTAAATCTTGCTATTCTGGTCCATCTTTTCTCTCCCAATCCCTCTTCTAAATACTTTGGTACTCCTTCCTTTTTTATCATCTTATACCATTTATTATATTTCGATTCCTCAATCATCCCCCATATTTCTATTAATTGTCTTTCCCGATCCTTTTTTTCCACTTCTTCATAGTTGACTCCAGTCCCATATTCTATATCTGTAGCCTTAAAGAATTCCCTCCTTTGTTTTTCCCATCTCGTTAAATCCATCGCCCTCTCTCTCCTTTCTTCTCCCTCCATCAAACACTTTCTCGCTAACTCCCCTCCCGTTCCCTTCCACAGCTTCGTCTCAAAATTCCATGCCCTCTTTCCCGCTCGAGTACTTAATTTATCCCTTTGCGCTTCTTCTCTCACCATATATCCCGGCGTCCTCCAGTCTACCCCTAGCGTCCACCTTATATACCTTTCTTGTAAACTCTAAATCTCTTTTCTTTCTTTCCACCTCCATATCTCTCATAACCTATTACCGGCCATACCAGCGTATCAAATAACCAGATTCTCCTTCTCCAATTTGTTTCAAATCTTTTTTTTCCTATTCCCCATATCTGTTTCATTACCCATACTGGTTTTTTTATCCTTTTTCTTAGATGAGCTCTATGATCTCCATTTGCTTGCAAGGTATGTATATCCCAAATACTTAAACTCTTTTACTTCTTCTAATTCTATTCCCTTCCATCTCCCCGTCCATTCTTTCTTTCTTTCCCCTCCTTTTCTAAACCTCATTATCTTTGTCTTTTCTACATTTAAATTCAACTTTTTTCCATTCAAGTATTTCTCTAATCCTGTAATTAATCCCGCCATCCCTTCCTCATCCTCTACCATCAACACTACATCGTTTGCGTATGCCAGTGTATAATCTTTTCGTTCCCTATCCTCACTCCTCCCCACCCTTTTCTCTTCATTTCTTCTTCCAAGTCTGATATTAATATATTAAATAAAAGTGGTCTCAGAGAACATCCTTGCCTTACTTCTCTCACCAACCAGAAACTATCTCCTACTTGCTCTCCTACCTTTACCTTGCTTTTTGTCTCTCTAAAAATTTCCGATACTCTCTTTAGTAATCCCTCTCGTATCCCCTTTTTCACCATTACTTTTTCTATCTCACCTCGGTCTAATGAGTCAAACGCCGCCTTTAAGTCCACGAATATTGCTACCATTCCCCCTTACTCCCTTTTAATCCCCTTATTTACTAAATGGTTCAGAACATATATATTGTTCATCACCCCCATCCCTTTTCTAAACCCTGTCTGATTCAGTGGCTCTATCTTTTTCTCCACAACTTGTTTTTTAACCTCTCCGAGAAAACAGTCACATATACTTTATACAGTGTTGGCATTAGTGTCACTCCCCTATAATCTTTAGCCTCCTCCCCTTTGCCTTTCTTCACTATTGGTATCACTACTCCTTCTTTCCATAACTCTGCCCACCTCTCTTCTCTCCATACTCTATTGCACATTGTTCATGCCCATTCCTTTGATTCTGTCCCCCCATATTTCCATACTTCATTTGAAATTTCATCTATACCAGGCGCCTTCCCATCTTTCATCATCCCTAATGCCTTGACTATTTCCTCCCTTGTAATGTCGCCCTCCTCATCTGTTTTCCTGCCATCTTTTCCTCCTTTCCTAACTTTCCTCTCTACCCCTCCTAGTAATTCCATACAATATTTTTTCCATTCTACCATCTCAATATCCTGGTTTACTCTTTTTCTTCTTCTTCTCTCTGTTTTTACCACCCTCCAAACCTCTTCTTCCGTCCTAGCCTTCTTCGCTTCTTCTTGAAACCTTTTATTTTCCTCCTCTTTTTTTTTATCACACAACTCAGTATACTCCTTCTTTTTTCTCCTATATTCTTCTCCACTACTTGTCTCTTTTCTCTATTCTCTTAATTCCCTTTTCACTTCCTCCTTCTTCTATTTACAATTCACATCTCATCCACTTCTATCCCCTCCTTAACTAACTTCTTTTTTGCTTGTGCAGTCTAATACTTCTTTTATTTCGATCATTATTTCCATTTCCTCGTTTATATTTCCTTCCCCCATTTTGATATTCCTGACTTTTTCTTTAAACTGTTCTTCACCTTCCATTGACCAATCCCCTCTTCCTGCTCTTTTTACTCTTGCTTCCTTTTTTGCATTATTGTTATTAATCATTTCTCCCTCTACTGTCACTATTGTGGGAAAGTGATCCGAATCTATATAATTCCCTTCCTCTAGTTTCTTATCCTTCTCTCTTACCTTGTCGTCCACTACCATATAATCAATTACCGCTCCCCTCTTTCCTCCTGAACGTGTATATTCCCCTTCCTCATCCCCCTCTATACTTCCGTTGACAATAAACCATCCCATCTCCCCTAGGCTCTTTAACAACTTCTTTCCCTCCCCATTCAGTATCTTGTCTTTGGATTTTCTTCCTCGCTCTCTATCCCATTCCCTTACTCTTCTTTCTCCTGTTCTCGCATTAAAGTCTCCTCCTATTATAAGCCTAAACTCATGCTTGTTTTCTTCCACCAGTTCTCTCACCTCCTCTGTTTTCTCCTGCATATCAACGTTCACATAAACCCCCACTATCTTCCACCTCTCTCCTCCCATATTTATCTCTTCTACTATTAATCCTTCTTTATGTTCTTTCAATTCTTTTTCATCCTTCTCTGTTATACATTTGTTCCTTACTCCCATCACCATTTCTCCCATTGCTCTGCCTTTTTTATTCTTCCTCTTTGCATTTTGAACCTGCCATTTGTAACCTCTCGCTAATCTTCCCCTTACTCTGTCCCATCCCTTTTCATGTAGCCATGTCTCCATCATAACTACTACATCCCATTGTGTCAAAAATCTCATGAACTCCCTATCCTTCCTTTCTAAGCCTGCTATATTCCAGTAGCATATCTTCCAAGCTTCCCCACTTTTGTTTCGTGTCTCTTTTTATTGCCTACTATTTCTTATTTCTTTATCTCCCGTTCCTTTCTCTCCTAGTTTCCCGACACCTCATTATTTACTATCTCTACCCTGTCCTCGTCCCAATTCCACCATAAACCTTCTATCTGTATTCTCCCATACTTAACTCATGTTCTTCTTCCCTTTTTTCTTTCCTCTTCCGCTATTTTCCTTAACTTTTACTGCATGTTCTTTTCTACCCATGTCAAATCATCCTCTATTCTCTCCGAGCTTCCATAGAAGACCCTCTTCTTTCTCATCACTTCCCTCTTATGTTCCCATTTCTTTAGTTTCACTAGTAACATCCTCTTCCCTCTTCGCTCTTCCCTTCCTACATTTCGCACTTCCTCTATGTCTACCTTAGCATTAATCCTTTTCAGTACTTCTTCCACTCCTTTCATCAGTTCCTTCCCCTCTAATCTTAGACCTTTTATCACTATGTTTCTTTTTCTTTCTTCTCTCTCTTTCTTTTCTATTCTTTGTTCTATTTTTCGCAACCTTTCCTTTTCCTTATTCCCACTCTCCCCACCTCCAAACTCACGGTTGGAGCTTTCTATTATTTTCATTCTGCCTTCCAACTCATCTACCTTTTTATTAGGCTCTTCCTTCTTTTCTAGTCTTTGCTCCAACGTCTGCATCCTTTTCTCTGATTTCTTCTCATTTCCACATTTCTTTCATAAGTTCGGCCATTTCCTGCCTAATTTGTTTCCTTATTTCCTCTACCCTTTTCTTCTGCCTTTCTTCATACGTCCCCATTACTTCTATCATCATTTCGCGCGTTTCTTTCAATCTTTCCTTTTCCAACGGATCTTTAGCCTTAGCTCTGTCTCTTTCTGTCCCCTTATTTTTCTCATCCTTCTCTACAAAACTATGTTTTTCCGGCAGCAATCTGTACATTTTTGGATTTTTCAAGCTTGTCTCTATATCTTCCATGTCTTCACTGTTCCCCTCTCCCCTCTCTTTCTTTTGATGAATGCCTCAATCGATCCCACGCTCTTCGCCCTCAATCTATCTTTTTCTACCGTTTTCCTATACTTTCCCCTTGCCCTCCTTTCTTTGTTCTCCCCTATCGGTGTACTGAAAACTTCCTGGTCTAAATTCCTGCTTTCCTTGCTGGTACTCGTTCCGCTAGCCATGAATCCAATTCAAACTATCCCGCCTTCTATCATTCTCTGTCTCTATGTATCGTCGCTTCTACCTGCCTTGCCTTTCTCTTTCTCTACCCTGCCCTGCTACGACCAACCTGGTCCTCCCACTCTGTCACAAACCTCAAACCCACCTAACCTCAACTTCCACAGAAATCTGTCTTGATCCAAAAAATATCCTCACCCCCTTGTCAATCTTTCAATCTTTCAATCAATCCCTCACAAACGAACCCTTCTATACACATCCACAATCCACTCACCTCAAATTTCACCACAATTATCCGAAAAACTCAGCATCAAAATTTCGCCGCTACCACACACTTTCACGCGGGAAACGGAAGTCCAAAATTAATAATTGTTCAAATGTTATTTCTGCAAAAAAATTCAATAAATTCACTCACATAATAAGAAATTTGTTGAACAGAACAGTTCAAATTGTAATGTTCAAACTTTAAATTTAAGACTGTGAAATATTAGCGATCGAAGGCTTTCTGTTTCAAATAATTCAGTTTAAAATGGTTTAGTTTTCAATTATTGATTTATAATTGCTCGCTTCAAATGAAAAGTGAAATATTGCTAAGCTTAAAAAAAAATTAAAAAATTTTAAATCAAAAGGTTAAAAATGGAATATCTTAGATTGAAACAATACTTGGATAGGATTTGGAATCGAATAAGAGCGTTTAATTACGAATCTATTAATTTTAAATGATTTAAAAATTAGGAATAGTTTATACGGTTTTAATCAAAAGTTTACATTTGTTTAACTACTGAGGTTTTCAAATAGAAAAATTTCTATTTTTCAACATTAAAATCTGTAACTTGCTTAATTTTGAACAAATTCAGAATCGTCCTGTAAGATCAATTATTATTGCTCAATTTTCAATAATCGAACTACAGTTCAATGTGATTTATCATAATAGCACAAGGTCTTGGTAAAAGTTTAATATTTCTGCTTCAATTGTAGTTTCTTGTAGAAACTTATATATTACATATCCTACCAATAATAACAGTAAAATACAAGTCGAAACGTTGATGTGGAATGTAAAAGTATTGTTTTTCAAAATTTATATTTTTTTGCCTCAATTGGTGCATTTCTACAATAAACTACCAGTATTCACAACACAATTTTAAGGACAGCTTCCCAATATTTCCACTTCTGTGAAATCTTGTATTTTTTGTAATTTTCTACAATAATTTACGTAAAATTAAAAGTTTTTTTTATGGCGTCAAACACCCAAATTGAAAAAATTCAATATTCTGTAGTTTTCTGTAATACTTTGTAGATTTTTCAAACAAAGTCAAACAAAATGTCAATAAAACGTTATACAAATTTTTGAATTGTTGAAAGTTATACTTTATTGTCGATTTTTTTTACTTTTCTAAAAGAAAATACAACAAGAAATTAGCCTTTTGTATTTGACTGTATATTTTTGTTAAATTTTGTATATTTTTTTACAAAAAAGTGCAGGTTTTGGGAAAAAAATTACAGTTGTAGAAATGTCGTACTTTCATGTAAAAATTTTTTCCACCAGGGGCTTATTAATTACGTAAGGCGGTGAGAATTTTTTTTCGTAAAAATGTAATTTTTTTCGTAAATGATGAAAGATATCGCAAAAGATCAAGAAAATTTTTTCAAGATTTTCTTCAAAATCCCTGACCTTTCCTTGACCAATAAAATTACCCGACTTTTTCCTGATTTCCATGTTTTCCCTGACCTACAGCCATCCTGCTTCTTGGATTTAGGTGTACTTTTTGGGAAGGCAAACATTATAACTGTAAACTATTCCCAAACCCTCAGAATTTATTCCAAAAACCTGAGAAAAGTGTTTTTTCCCATGTACTTGACTTGGAAAATTTCGAGTGCATGGAGACGCCTGCTAAAATTGAAATTTCGGAAAGAAAAAAACATGCAATTGCTTTTTTCGGATTTGGGACCATATTCGGAGGATCATTGCTCTGCAGCAGGAAAATAATATTTGCAATGCATTTTTGGACGAGCCTACTTCATACGTTTTTTGGACCCTCAGATTATTTTTGATAAAAAGAATACAGGTGAATTTCATGATTCCTTTTAGAGTATGAAGAGTAAGGTGAAATAGATTGAGTGAATAATTCTTGTTTTTCACTTTTGAAGCAATGACTTGCACATGCGCGAGGTTGGTCGCAGAGACGTATCTTATTTACATGTTTCACAGTATTGCCTTCCTATTATTTCGATGAAGCTGAATAATTCTAAACTGGCATTTTTTTATCAAACTTTTCTATCTGTGACGCTTTTCCATTTCTATAGCTTTTTTAAATTAATATATAGAACACTAAATAAATGCTTATATTGTCACAAAGCAATTAGGGACCGTACCTAAATTACGCAAAATCTCAAGAGGGGGGGGGGGTGACATATTATGTTACGATTTGTTACGATGAAGGGGGGTGTCCTTGATTCATGGAAGTAATTTTATGAATTTCGCCAACAACAGTTTTATAAAATATTTGAGAATTGTTTTGATCAGGTATAATTCAGGGATTTAGAAAAAATGTTGCAAAGGTCAGAGAATTTCCATAATTTTAAATAACTGTCAAGAAGAATAAATTTGAAATTTTTAAATTTTTATTTGAAATTGTTTTATTCTGTTCATAACAGATTCTAGGTTAAAAATGTTACACGTTTAAGATTCTCATCTTTGAATGTTAATGATCAGGGAAAATGGAAAATAGTCTTTTTGGGTTGAAAATTCAACTACTTTCGTGGGAAATTTACTTTTTCATTAAAATTTATATTCAAATGTTGAAAATACATCTACTTTAGAACAAATTTCATCTTTCTTGGAGAAAAATAAAATTGTTCGGTTGAAAATTCAACAATTTTGTTAAAAAACAATCCTTTCTCATCGAAAATTCATCCATTTCGTAGAAAATTTACTTCCGGCTCAAAATTCAAATTTTGATATTAAAAGGCCAACCGAAATCTTTTTCGTATAAAAATTCAACAATTTTTGTTCAAATTTATTTTTTCGATTTAAAAATTCATCTGTTGTAGTAGATATTTTATCTCTCTTGAACAAAATGCAACTGTTGGGTTGAGAATTAATGTTCCATGCTTGAGGATTCAACTATTTTGTTTGAAAATTTTGGTTGAGATATCTTTTATTTTCAAGTAATTTTCACTGTTAAAAAATCATTTATTTGTTGAAGATTCACATTTTAAGTTTCAAACTCATCTCTTTGGTTGAAATTGTAACTATTTTGTTGAAAACGTGGTTAAAATTTGTATTAATTGGTTTGAGCGCGCCTAGGGCGCGCGTTTGTTGTTTCTTGCGCTTCGCGCTCGATAATATATTTATCTCGCGCTTCGCGTGCGGCTTTTTTCGGTTTTCGCACATCGTGCTCGGCTTAGATAAAGAGAAGAAATTTACTTGCAAATATTATGAAATAGACAAAACTTCTACATTTTAAGTGATTGCTAAATTTGTTTTTAATTTAGATTGAAAGGGAAGTTTATTTACTTAAGGCTGTATCCGCCTTACGGAACATATTCTCGTTACAATACCCAAACACTTTTTTGAAGTCAAAAGAAAAACGCTTAATTGCCTAAAAAACAGTTTTGGTTTAACTTACTAAAAATGCTACCAAAAAATCGAAAATTCCGTTTCTGGTCGAACAGTGCTTGTTTTATTCATAGAAAACTATATTTCAATTTTTTTACATAAAACCAATACCTTCTCATTAGGATGAGAATATAAAAATTTGATTTATTGTTTATTTTGTGATGTCATTTTTCACGATTAAAACAAAAAACTACGCGTCCTATAAAAAATAATTAAGAACAAATTTGTAGATCTTTCGTGGATGGATAATTTCTTGTATCTTGCATAGGGCTTGAAAAAATGTGCCAAAGCTCAAACCAATCTGATCATTTTTCCGAAATTTACCGTGCCTACAGACAGACAGACTACAGACAGACACCTTGGTAAAAATCGTTTTTTCTAACTCAGGGGGTCTCAAAACGTGGAGATTTGATGAAAACCGACTAACATAAGTCAAATGTTACATAAAACCAGTACCTTCTCATTAGAATGAGAATGTAAAAAAATTTTTTTAATGATAATACATAATGATATCAAATTTGAGTTGCCACGAGTCCCCTTTCAAACTTCACGTTCCCTTCCAAAAAGAAGTTTTTAAATTTAATATGGAAATGCCAAAACCAAATATTCTTCGTAAATAAATAAGAAATTGTAACATAAGAATGACATTACAGTTTAATAAATTCTAATAATATTATGAAATATATAATTTATATTAAGTGGAAAGAACACTCAGAAAAATTTCCTGTTGTGTCAGAAGGATGCTTCTTGACACAAATGGAATTTCTTCTTAAATTGAAGTTTAAAAGAAATTTTGTTTGTCGCAAAACGAATTTTTTTTAGAAAACATTATGCTTTTGCGGCTAAATTCACCTAATCTTGCAGCCAAATAATTCTGTGTGTGTAAAAAAGATATCCAATTGGTTGAAAACAAAACAGGCAAATGGACGATGCTTTTGCTTCACGACAACTTTTTCTCTGAGCGAGACCATGCAACAACGACGCTTTGGCAGAAATGGACAGAATGAGAAATTATATATTAAATCATATAGTTGACTGAAAAGTATATTGTTCACTACCATATATTTTAAAATATGATGTCATGAAAATTGAATATTTTTGGAAGACAGAAAAGAAAAAAGAATATATATTAATGAAGATTTATAAAAAACAAGCTTTTATTGAAATGTACTTTTTAGTACTTTTTAGACAGAAAACAATTCGGTAATAAAAAAGGGATGGAAATAAGTAAGCAGTATGGAAAATTACGTAATATTAGAGAGTGCGAATATAATCACACAATCAATACTGAAAGTGGCTCGTGAAATAATAATAATAGTAATATAATAATGTGATTAAAAATAAAATCGTGCGGCGTAAATATTAGAATATCTTCATCAAATAAATACAAGGTTCAATATTTACTCCCCACGCTTTTTTTCAGTCATGTTATCACTTTCATTTTTTTGTGAAACTTGTTCTCTGGTGAACCCGGTTTTTCATCATAGCCACGGACTGAGTCAAGTGTCTAATGAGATGAGGATGTTATTAGTTAATTCAATACGATGTTTGAAATCATTTGCAATGATGTTGTATGTACAAAATTAGAAGCTTGGTGTAGCTTACAATGCGACAGGTATTAATAAAACCGCCTTCTGAGCTGCTGCCAGCACCCTACTGGCTCTTAAAAGTTTAAGATGTCCAGTGCATTTTGTGTGCCCCTACTGAAAAATCCGGCGTCGAATCCGACGTCTTATCCAAATAGGATCTGGCGTCGGATCCGTAGTCGAAACCCGCGCCGAATCCTGCGCCGGAAACGATGCCGGAACCGTTGCCGACATTCGTGACCGGATCCGACACGAAATCGCGGTAAAATTTCAGCTGTAACCGCGTCTCACGACCGTGAGATAGGTAGTCACAGTCTGCAACGAATTCAATACGACCATTAGGCAAAAGTCTCGTGCACCCTAAGGACACGGGGCGACCCAAGGACGACCGCCTTCTGCATTTTCCCCGCAAGTGTCTCAGCATTTTGTTGACACACAGGGATGCTTTTCAGGCTGTTGACCAGTGAAACCTTGGCACCTCGAAGAGCGCCGATGATTAAGACGATTAACTTCACAGAATATTCCGGGTATAACCGTCGCAACTCCCTCATAAGATCTTTATACCTCTCTTTCTTTTCTTTCTCCTTGGCTGTGACGTTCTTGTCAGCTGGTGCCGAAAATTCGATAACGAACATGATTCGTTTCTCGAAGTCGAGAACTATGTCAGGCCTCATGTGCGCAACAGAAACAATTCTCGAGAATATGAAGTTCCAGTATATGCGGCACTTCTCATTTTCGAGAATTGACTCTATTTCCCTAGAAGCGTTTAGCGGAGCAGTATTTGGGCTGATTCCGTTAGAGTGACAGAGATGGTAATAAAGCACTCTTAGTGCCGCATTGTGCCTTTGATGTAGGTCGTTCCCGCGTGGGTTAGACAACAAGATAGTATGTGTCCTAGATGCTCGGTGTGTGCATGAGACGCTCTGCACCTATCATCGGGAATGTCTTGGCTCAAAACGTGGCGACGGTATGCTAGAGTGGAAATAACACAGTCTTGACATGCCAAAATGAAACCCTCCGTGCCCGACTTCAATCCGGGTGATTTAGCGAAAGCAAACGTTAGCTCATACGACATCGACTGATCTTCCACATTTCTGTGGAAGATGCCGAGCATCCTCTTGTCGAGGAGCTGTTCGCGAATTTTTTTCTTCTGTGCTTTCTTAATCCGGTCCTTCAGGACTGAGTATTCAAGATGGATGAGATTTGATGCATTTTGCTCACCCCTGATATTGAAGTCAAGGCCGAGTGTTTCAGCAGCCTCCTCCGCTGCTTTGTACAGAAACGCCCCTTTGCCCACTTCTTCGAGTTTCCTGACCATTTTAAGAAGACGGTCTTGTCCATTTGCGACTATTTGTGCTATACCCAGCATAATCATGCTTTGAAGACATTCAAGATTCCGAATTCCGCGACAACCTTGACGGCGTGAGATGTAAAGTCGCGGAACAGAAGACTCAAGATGCATGCTTTTGTTGATGTGCATAACCTTTCGGGACACGATATCGAGGGATCTGAGCTCATCCTTCGTCCATTGAACTACTCCAAATGAATAGAGTACTACTGGGACGGCAAGCATGTTCGTCGCAGATACTTTGTTCCTCGCCGACAGTTCGGAAGACCACATCCGTCGGATGAGACGTTTGTATCTGCATCGGAGAGTATTCTTTATAGATGCCACGTCCTGAATGCGGCTCTGTGGCACGCCAGTGTGTCGTATAGCGCTTCTATCGACGAGCTCAGGATCTTCGGGGATGCCATTAAGTTTTCCTTTCTTCAAATTAACCTCGGCGCATTTCTCTAACCCGAACTCCATTCCAATCTCTTAAGTGTACTTTTTGACAATGTCTAGAGCTAGATGTAGTTTCTCTTTATTTTTAGCATAGATCTTGAGATGATCCATGTAAAACACATTGAGTGACCTTATGCTTTCGATCTCCAAGTTTGCTGCAGAGGTACCCTTCGGAATGGTGAAGTGCAAGAGATAGTGGCAATAATGTGAGGCAAAAGAGGAGAGGGCTCATTGTGTCGCCCTGAAACACACCTCTCTGAAAGGTGACACTGTTAGTGATCACAGGATGTTTTCCAGATGAGATAGTAAATCTGGTTTTCGAAAGCAGCATTAATCTCTCTATGCACCTCACGATGCGTGGATGAACCTTTAAGCTTTCCAACAGACAGATGATAAGTCGATGGGAGGTTGAATCGAAAGCTTTCCGGTAATCAATTCAGGCCATCGATAGGAATCGCTGACAGGATGCTGCGTCTTTACAAACACATCTATCGTTGAGCAGGTTCTCTCGACATCCTGCAATTGTCCGAACAATCCTATCATTTAGGATAGCTGTGAAGATCTTATACAGTGTCTTCAGACAAGTTATCGGCCTGTAATTCTTAAGCTAAGTTGCCCGTCTTCGGCAGAGGCACTGTGCGCCCTTCCACTAATCACTCCGGCATAGGCTTTTCCGACTTTAGATATGAGGTGAAAATTCAGGCCAGATGCTGGTGGGTTGAAGGAAACTTCTTCCACCAGAAGGTCTTGATACCATCTGGTCCCAGAGCGAAATTGTTCTTCATGCCTCTTAATATGGTTTTCAACTCCTCGGTAGTGATAGATGGGCATTCCTCCTCAGGTGTTATGAGGGTATTGCACAGCTCCTTCAAGCTATTTATGTTCTTCGAGCCTTCTTCAAGTGGATGTCGGAATTCGTAGACTTCTCTCCAAAATGCTTTGACATCCTCTGCTTTGGGCGGATGGTCAACAGTAACTGGAGGGTCTTGGAAGAGTCGAGATGGGTCAGACAAAAACGGTTGATTTTCTCTGACCCACCTCTCCCTCCGCTCTAGACTTCTCCTAGCGTTAGATAGTACTCGTATTCTGTGATAATATGCTGCCTGATGGTGAGTAGCTTTGACTTGTTGATTGTGTGATGGCGGATCCGCAGCTCGCGCGCGAACTGTCGAACCTGGGCCGTGAAAGTCCTGCCAGATGTTATGTAGTCAATCACACACTGAATGCGGGACGCGTACTGTCTTGTAGACGCGTACTGTCCTTGTAGAGCCTCGCATGCAAGGATGCATTCAGCTTTCGGCATGGTTGTTACGCCTCCGCTTATGGGTTATTCCTTCGGGACTATCCCTGGAAAATTGTCCGCGACTGCTTATATATTGTAACCATATTCAGCTGAAACCCTTGGTACAGGGACCCTCTATCCGCAACCCGAGAACGCGTTCGAGGGCTTTGTCATAGGCCCTTCCGTTCGATTCCCAAGGAACCAAAACCAAATATATATATGGGGCATAATTTCTGAAGTGTACCCACCTCGAAAATGAAAGTTGTCCGATCGGGCTAAAAACTGGCCCAATTGTAGACCTATTAGATAGTACTCCTCACACCAAAAATTAATTTATTTTGATCATTATTTATAAAAGTGGAGGGGGTACAATTTTTCGGTTTTTTAAGCAAAGCCTTACTTTCAAACGTTTGTAACTTTTGTCCTATTGCCTTAAACAAAATTTCACTTTGAATATTTTCGATATATTTTTTCACAAAATTTCTGGTGGTAATAACGATTTTTAAAAAAAGTCAAAATTTGACCTGAATTTTTGAAAATCAAAAATAAATTTGTCTTTTTTTCAAATTTGGGCACTTTTTTTTTCTTCAAAATAGTTTTAAAAGAAAGCTGAGACTTTTTTCTATGAGACCCTCAATTTTCAGAGTGGTAAATTAATTCCTCTTTGAATAATAGAACGATACGTAAACGAGATTCCATAATAAAGCGGGTGGCGCACGATTTCCCCTAGTGCGCTCACGCCGAGGATCTTTGTGCAACGCTTTAGTGCCAGTTTTTTAAGTTAAGTAATATTATATGGTCATATTATGTGTCTTTCTGTTCGATTTTTTGGCGATAGTTTCAACAGTTGTTTTTTTGCAGGCCTTTTTTGCGGTTTCTCTTGTTTGCCATTTGAGAAGATGTCGTATTTCTCAGAGGACGAAAACTTCTTGAGTTGAAGTTTTCCATCTTGAGTGAGAATGAAAGAGTGGTACTTCAATGTACCTGGTATCGTGACAGCTTTGTCAAATCTGGCTTTCAGTAACTCGGTGGCTAGGGCATGATTTTCTTTGCTGCTAAAAAAAAATTCGGTTTCCTTACAGTTACTCTTTGCCCACTGAAACAAAGCATGGGGAGTGAGTATGTGATGTTTCGGAAAACATTGTAAGCTTGAACCTGCTGCTTGTCTCTTTATATTCGCTCCTATACCATCACATGCACCATTATCATGAGCTGTACCATGGAAGTGCCATTCAGCTTGGATACCAAAATCTTCTTCATAAGGGGCTGTCCATAAATTACGTAACGCTAAAATTTCAAAAGAAGAGTTAGGACGTACAATTGCATCCAGACAGTCGTGATAATTTGTGAGCACCATGTCAGTATCCTCTTTTAAATGTTGAATATTTATTTCATTCAACATCAACTTGACATTCTTATGATGCACGCAAATGCAGAGAGCAGTTATTCTAGTAGCATATCATATTACTTAACTCAAAAAACTGGCACTACAGGGTTGCACAAAGATCCTCGGCGTGAGCGCACTAGGGGAGATGGCACGCCACCCGCCATATTATGGAATCTTGTTTACGTATCGTTCTATTACTCAAAGAGGAATTAATTTACCACTCTGAAAATTCGGGGTCTAATAGGAAAAAATCTCAGCTTTTTTTCAAAACTATTTTGAAGAAAAAAAAAGTGCCCAAATTTGAAAAAAAGTCAAATTTATTTTTGATTTTCAAAAATTCGGGTCAAATTTTGACTTTTTTAAAAAAATTTTATAACCGCCAGAAAGTTTGTGAAAAAATCTATCGAAAATATTTGAAGTAAAATTTTGTTTAAGGCAATAGGACAAAAGTTACAAACGTTTGAAAGTAAGGCTTGGCTTAAAAAACCCAAAAATTGTACCCCCTTCACTTTGATAAATAATTATCAAAATAAATTAATTTTTGGTGTAAGGAGTACTATCTAATAGGAATACAATTGGGCTAATTTTTAGCCCGATCGGAAAACTTTCATTTTCGAGGTGGGTACACTTCAGAAATTATGCCCCATATACACGGTGCCCCATTTTAATTTATCACCCCAAATATCTTCTAAAATACTTTATCTACTAAAAGATGGTTTGGACAAAGGTTAACCAGGACCGAGGGGGACAGAGGACTGTACCATCAATTTTGACCTTGAGGTCAATTTTGAAGGTCATTTGAGGGTCAAGATGACTTTTTAAAATGGAAACCCCTATTTTTGACTCCGGATTTGAAAAAGCGGAAAATTTTACGTCAAAAATGTCTCATGAGAAATTTGCTTTTGTGACCTTAGAAAGCTCAAATATCAAGGTAAAGTGTTTAAAAAACGGTCAAATGCCCTTTTTTTTAATTAATTGATGTTCTGAGAACAGCAAACCTTTAAGATGCTTTCAACAAGTCGATAGAATGTAAAAATGTGAACCACCTTGACCATCTTGACCTGCAGGTAAATTGTCAAGGTCATTTAAAGGTTAAAAGTCAAAAAAAGTCTTTTGAAGAGAAGTGAAATGAAGGGCAACTGTTTAAAAAGCTCTTAGAACCTTACTTTTAGCGTTACCCGGAAACAACGGCGTGGACTTAGTAAGTTCTGTTTCCTTTGGGGTGCTTATTTACCATGAGTCCCCTTGCCGCCCACGTTTGGGGTGCTTGTTTACCGTAAGTCCCCTTGTCTCTCATATTTGGGGTGAGCATTGAGCATTTGTTTGGTTTTTTAATCGACTATTTTCGTGACGATGTTCACTTCATTCTCCGCTTTTTTATTCCGCTGAGAAAACTAGTCGCATGTAGTGTTATCTTCTTTCGATAATCGAGCTTTTTCTGCTTATCCATTTTCTTTTCATAATACATATTAGAAAAGGTTTTGGTATAGTTTTTGTAACATTGAATGCGTTTCTCGATTTTCATATGTTCCTTCATAGTACATGTAAGCATTCATTTGTTTTGGCATTTCAACTGTTTTAGCGACGATGGTCACTTCATTCTCCGCTTTGTTTTTCGGTTGAAAAGCTTAATTTATGAGTCAAACTTTTTATGCTAGGTTTCAAACAAATTTCGCAATATGGCTGATTACTTACCTACTGAAATCATTGATACGATACTAATTTTAGGGCAATGTCACGTTAACTACGCAGCTGCATCAAGAGTTTACGCTGAACGGTTTCCAGGTAGAAGACATCCTTCCAGACTAACAATAAGAACTTTGACTGAAAGACTCGCAATGGGATTCTTCTTCGTGAACGCCAACATACAGAAAACGACGAAAATGATGCACTAGCTCTAACTATTATAGCAGCCGTTCATATTGATCCACAAATCAGTACTCGACAAATTGAAAGAGAGATAGGTATACCACGTACAACAGTATCAAGAATTTTAAGATCTCTAAACTATGATGCTTGCCACATTACTCTAACGCAAGCCCTCAGCCCCCATCATATTTTAGCGCGTTTTAATTTTTGCCAATGGGCTTTGCAGATGGTACAGAATGATCCTAGTTTTTTTCGATATGTACTTTTCTCAGATGAAAGTCAATTCTACAGCGATGGACAGCTCAATAGACATAACTGTCATTATTGGTCGGACGAAAATCCTCACTGGTACAGACCGATGGATCATCAACATCGATGGAGTGTTATGGTGTGGTGCGGAATAGTAAATGGCTATTTAATTGGACCCTACTTTTTTGACGAAAACGCTGACAGACATACATACTTAGAGTTGTTAAGGGACCATTTACCAGGAGTATTAGAGAACGTTAACTTAGCAAAAAGACAAAGAATGTGGTTTCAACAAGATGGTGCTCCGCCACATTTTGCACTCATCGTACGTTAGTTTTTGAACTTACAATTCAATGAGAGATGGATTGGAAGAGGAGGTTCAATGGAATGGCCCGCCTGCTCACCAGATCTAACATCACCTGATTTCTTTCTATGGGGTTATATTAAAAATGTAGTGTTTGCTCAGCGACCTACAACAAGAGAAGATCTGATGGAAAGGATTCGGATAGCCTGCGCAGCCATTTCTCGAGAAACTTTGCTCAAAACTGTAGACGGTTTTGAAAGACGTCTACGTTTGTGTCTTGAAGCTAATGGAGAGCATTTTTAACATTTCATCCGTGGCTGATTGTAACACAGGTAGCAATGGTGAGAGGCAAGGGGACTCACGGTAAACAAGCACCCCAAACGTGAGAGGCAAGGGGACTCACGGTAAACAAGCACCCCAAACGTGGGAGGCAAGGGGACTCACGGTAAATAAGCACCCCAAAGGAAATAGAACTTACTACGTCCACGTCGTTGTTTCCGGGTAACGCTAAAAATAAGGTTCTAAGAGCTTTTTAAACAGTTGCCCTTCATTTGACTTCTCTTCAAAAGACTTTTTTTGACTTTTAACCTTTAAATTACCTTAACAATTTACCTTCAGGTCAAGATGGTCAAGGTGGTTCACATTTTTACATTCTATCGACTTGTTAAAAGCATCTTAAAGGTTTGCTATTCTCATAACATCAATTAATTTCAAAAAAGGGCATAAGGGGTTTCCATTTTAAAAAGTCATCTTGACCCTCAAATGACCTTCAAAATTGACCTCAAGGTCAAAATTGATGGTACAGTCCTCTGTCCCCCTCGGTCCTGGTTAACCTTTGTCCGAACCACTTTTTCGTAGATAAAGTATTTTAGAAGATATTTGGGGTGACAGATTAAAATGGGACACCGGTGCTGACCATTTCTTATTTGGAAAGTATTGATAATGCGACAATTATGATAATTTGCGAAAGTTTATTAAAAACTTTCAAAAATTTTCCTAGTAGGATCCTATTAGGATCCGGTGTCGGATCCGGTCCTAAATTTTGACAACGGTTCCGGCATCGTTTCCGGTGCGGGTTCCGACTACGGATCCGACGCCAGATCCGGCGCCGGATCCTAACAGGATACTACTAGGAATATTTTTTCAAAGTTTTTAATAAACTTTCGCAAATTATCATAATTGTCGCATCATTAATACTTTCCAAATAAAAAATGGTCAGTACAATATATATATATATATATGTATATATATTCGGTTTTGGTTAAGTGGGAATAACCCGAAGGAATAACCCCTAAGCGGAGGCGTAACAACAATGCCGAAAGCGGCATGGCACGTGGGTGAGGTGTCTAAAACGGTGAGTCTGGGATACCGGGTGACCTCTCAGAGTATACAGCCTTATCCTTGCATGCGGGGCTCTACCAGGATGGACGAACCCTTTTCCCTGTCTGCTCGTGGGAATAACAATGACAACACCAAACATAAGTGGAGTAAGTGCAGTTCAAAACAATCGAATGCGCAGGGCTCCCGACAATGGGTCGGACAACAATGCCGACTATCCTAAAGTTGTGGGAGCCAATCAAGACGGAGTCAATGCGATTGACCGGCAGAATCTTATTACTTTTAAGTGGACGGATCGACTCAGGGACGAACTGCTGGAGTGCTATGATACCAATATGGCCCCTGAACGAAAAGGTTACATGGCGCGACTGCATACTCTGTGGTGCGAGAAACACCCAGAGCTCTCGCATTTTTCGTATAAACGTCTGCGAAAGCGTGCCGAGGAACTCCGGAAAGGGGGTTATATAAGCGAAGCGCCTACCCGACCACAGCCAGAACAAGCCGGCAACAGAGAAAGAAAGGCGACACTGAGACCAACCGCGAGCAGGCATCCAATAGAGAAAGAGCGATGCTTCAGGACCCGGAGAAACATCAACATTCAGGTTTCTCTGAAGCCCAAAGATCTGGCTGAACTGGATGACGAGCTTCGTGGAGATTTTTCCGAAGAATCCGACCTCTGGACTATCAATTGTAGTGTGTATAATGCAGCGAGAGATTTGGCAGATGCTAACCATAAAATAAAAGCAACGGTTGATCATAAGACCAAAAGACGAATGCATCAACTGAGCACAAAGATAGGCTGGGCAAGGCAGTACGCGTCCCGCATTCAGTGTGTGATTGTCTACATAACATCTGGCAGGACTTTCACTGCCAAGGTTCGACAGTTCGCGCGCAAACTGCGGATCCGTCATCACACACTCAACAAGTCAAAGCTACTGACCATCAGGCAGCATGTTGTTGACAGAATATGAGTACTATCTAACGCTAGGAGAAGTCTAGAGCGGAGAAAGAGGTGGGTCAGAGAAAGTCAACACAGTTTCAACAACAAAAAATCAACAACAGTGTCACCTTTCGGAGAGGTGTGTTTCAGGGCGACACCATGAGCCCTCTCGTCTTTTGCCTCACATTATTGCCACTATCTCTCGCACTTCGCCATTACGAAGGTTACCTCTGCGGCAAACCTAAATGCGCCAAGGTTAAGTTGAAGAAAGGAAAACTGAATGGCATCCCCGAAGATCCTGAGCTCGTCGACAGAAGCGCTATATGACTCCCTGGCGCTAGAGAGACCTATACATACCTGGGCGTGCCACACAGCCGCATTCAGGACGTGACATCTATAAAGGATACTCTCTGGTGCAGATACTAACGTCTCATCCGACGGATATGGTCTTCCCAACTGTCGGCGAGGAACAAAGTATCTGCGACGAACATGCTTGCCGTCCCAGTAGTACTCTATTCATTTGGAGTAGTTCCATTGACGAAAGACGAGCTCAGATCCCTCGATATCGGGTCCCGAAACGTTATGCACATGAACAAAAGGATGCACCTTAAGTCTTCTGTTCCGCGACTTTACATCTCACGCCGTCAAGGTGGTCGCGGAATACTGAATCTTGAATGTCTTCAAAGCAGGATTATGCTGGGTATAGCACATATAGTCGCAAATGGACAAGACCCTCTTCTTAAAATGGTCAGGAAACTAGAAGAAGTGAGCAAAGGGGCGTTTCTGTACAAAGCAGCGGAGGAGGCTGCTGAAACACTCGGCCTTGACTTCAATATTAGGGGTGAGCAAAATGCATCAATTCTCATCCATCTTCAATACTCACTCCTGAAGGCCCGGATTAAGAAAGCACAGGAGAAAAACTTCCGCGAACAGCTCCTCGACAAGAGGATGCACGGTATCTTCCACAGAAATGTGGAAGATCAGTCGATGTCGTATGAGCTAACGTTTGCTTTCCTGTTTAACTGGTTAATAGCCTGAAAAGCATCGCTGTGTGTCAACAAAATGCTGAGACACTTGCGGGGAAAATGCAGAAGGCGGTCGTCCTTGGGTCGCTCCGTGTCCTGAGGGTGCACAAGACTTTTGCCAGATCGTCGCATTCAATTTGTCGCAGACTGTAACCACCTATCTCATGGTCTTGAGACGCGGTTACAACTGAAATTTTACCGCGATTTCGCAGGGAGCGGGTGCAATTATTCAGATTAGCACCCGCTCCCAGCGAAATTCTGCGGTTCTCCTTATGACAAACTTTTAACTATATATTGTGCTGACCGATTTTTATTTGGAACGTATTAAAGATGCCAGATCCTATGAGGATACAACGCCGGATGTTAATAGGATGCGACGTCGGATCCGACGTCGGTTTTTTCAGTAGGGTGCACATTGCCTGTAGCCTGCAAATATAGGTTACCTGTAAATGTCGGTTAAGTGGACAAGCAATGTCGATGATGTAGACTCTTCCAATTTTTTTTTCATCACGATTCAGGTCGATTGGCTCGGATGTAATGATCCGTCTGGATAGTAACATCCCAATATAAAATGTAAACTTCGTTTTCTAAAAAGGTCATTGGAATGTCATTACGTGACAACCATCAATAATGTGCTCGACGGTGCCTTTCAATCGCCAAATTACTGTGGTGCATTCGGTGTTTCGTCATTCCTACGCGGACGGTTATGTTTAACCTTTCAAGATCGGTGTTAGACCATTTGATGAGGACAAATGTGTACGTGAGGACAGGGATGGCATAGGCGTTGATTGCCCTAATTTTCTTTGCCGAGTCAAGAGAACTCTTCAGAAACAATCTGAATCTTTTAGTGAAGGTAGTTATTAAGCTTTTCTTAACTATCGTATGCTGAATACCTTTAGCTTCGAGAATACCCAGGTATTTATATGTCTTGCCCTCAGCCATTGCCTCGATATCATTCTCGAAATCGTTCTCTAGCTCTGCGGTCCCTAATCCTCCTCTGGTTAAATGCACTGTTCTGTATTTATCTAGTCCGAACTCCATGTGGATATCATTGGAAAACTGCTTTGTGACATTGATCACATTCTGCAGTTTCTGATCCGAACTAGCGTATAGCTTCAGGTCATCCATGTATAGAAGATGGGTCACTTGATGACCATCCTTGTTATCATGCATTCGGAACCCATGAGACATGCTATTTAGTGTTTTGCTCAATGGGTTCAACGCTAAACAGAACCACAATGCACTAAAGGAGTGTCCTTGAAAGATACCCGTCGTAATGCGTATTAATCTAGTTATCCTTGGTTGTCCATGATCAAAATACTTGATACATGTACTTGTTGATGATGCGTGGGCAGATTTTGTATATCTTTAAGACTTCAAGCAAATAGTCATGTGGTATGAAAGGAAATGCTTGCTTCTAGTCAATGTATGCCATGTGCAAGTTTCTTTAATATTTAAGAGCTTGCGTCATGGCAACAGCATCTATGGTGACTAGATCTTGACATCCCCGCGAGTTTTTGCAACATCCTTTTTGTTCTTCTGTTAGGATGTCAATCTCATCGCAGTGAGAATATACCTTATCTGCAATGATGGCTATAAGGCATTTATAAATTTTTGGAAGGCAGGCCATTGGTCTAAATTCAGATGGATTTTGAGCGTCTGGTTTTTTAGGCAACATATACGTAGAACCCTTGAGGATAAATCATGGCATCAGATCTGGGTGTTCGATGTTTTTCTGAAAACACCTTGCGAACGCAGGATGCACCCTTGTCAGGTACTTGTAATAGAATTTGTGCACCATGTCCGGACCTGGAGCTTTCCAGTTACTTGCCCTTTTCAAATCTGTTGAAACATCTGAAGCTGTGATGTTAGTCAGCTCCATTTAGTCATGTCTTTCAATTGAGGAACTTCGGTGTCTTGCTGGTTATTTGGCTTCATACTCAGTTCACGATAGAACGTTCTTTCATCTGCCTGGAAGGTTCGGTTTTGTTGCCTTCTTGCGCTACTTTTCCTGCAGCGACGCAGTCTAGCAGTAAGAACATCAAGTCTCTGCCGTTGGGAGTATATAATCTCATACGACGCAATTTGGACCTTACTTTGCTAACATCCATATCCAAACTGATCTTTCATGGTGGATTTCGATCCCTTCCTAGGACAAAGACTGCATATGTAGGCCAGGTTCTGCGGTCCAACGTTCTAACGGTTGCTACAGCTGCACAATACACAAGAGTTTGCACCTCTAACGCCAGTTAGTGCTGCGTTCGAATGCATAGGTAAAACCTTGCTTTTGAAGTATCCTAATAGTGCACGCAGATCCTTTGTGATGTTCATCTTGAGCAGAGAATGCCTTTGTGTTGGTTCTACATATCTGAACTCTAATAAATTATGACTAAACTTCCCTTCAAGGTGCTGTAGTTTTCTGGGATTTCGCTGTTTGCATCAACGTTATTAATATCCGGATGTGGTTCTAGTGGATCCAGTACTTGATGTTCATTATCCCTAACAACTATGCCTTCAGCTCCAATCAGGTCTTCGTTGCCCGCATCCTCCAAAGGGAGTTCGTCAATAGGAAGCTGCTGTTCCACTTCCAATTTGATGACAGCTATTTCAACAGCCCAAAAGCAATCTGTGAACAGATATTGAGCATGTTTGGTCTCCTAGATTTTGCTCAATTATTCTTGTGGCTAGCTCTGGGTACTTATGTAAGAAGACTCGATGGTGTTCTCTCCTTACACTTTGCCCACTTTGCTCTGCCAAAAAATAAAGGCGCATAACATCTCTGTTCATATGGTACGTCCATTTTAATCGCCTTCTTGGTTGCTGAACCTCTGCTTCTGTCTCTGTTTAAATCAGGCCATCTACCTCTGGAGAATGTGGAGTTGCTTTATCATCAACAGGTAGAGGAAGAACATCACTTGCCGCTGCTTGATCATCTGACACGGCTTTGTCTAACTGATGTTCATTGCCGTCGTTTCTCCACGCCAGATCAACCTGTTGTATAATCTCCATTGCTCGGTCTTCTGAGATATGTAGATTAGTCCTGATGTCCTTCACATTAGCGATATGATCTCTTAGTGCGACTTTCATTATATGTGGATACTTTGTAGCAAATATCGTTCTAAAATTGTATCCTTTTTCGCGTGTGGTTTCAAACTTCGCACTTTGATAGTAGAGACGCACAATTCCTCTTTTATTGTGACATCCCACTCGCGCATCCTTCTCACTTCATCCATCTGCAGTCCATTCGTTCCAAAATACCTTTTCCTTTCAACCTCCACCTTCCCACCTCCTCTCCTGTTTTCCTTCTTCCACCAACACTCCCTTACGAGCTTACTTCCCCCCTCTTCAAAAAATTGTTCCTCATATTTACACGCCCGTTTCCCTCTAGAATCCCTACACTCGTTCTCCCCGTCTCCCTCCTGACAATATAATTAGGCGTGTTCCTTGCCAAACCCAGTGTCAACTTTACATACCACTCCTGTGTCCTATTTACCTCTTCACTTTCCTTCCACCCCCACACCTGTACTCCATACAATAGCACACTCATCACTAGTGAGTCAAACAATTTCATTCTCCTTCCAAAATCATCTGCGAATAACTTCTTTTCCAGCCCCCACACCTGCCTGATCATCACATTTGCCCTCCTCACTCTCTCTTTTATGTGGCCATCCACTCCCCCATTCCTCCGAAACAAGAAGCCCAGGTACACAAATTCTTACACCTCCTGCACCGCCTCTCCCTTCCACTTCCACTCCCCTCCTTTATCCCTTCCCCCTCCTTTTCTGAACACCATAACCTTGGACTTTTCCGCATTGAGCTCTAACCTGTTCTTATCCAGGTATCTTCTTAACCTCTTCATCATCTCCTTTCAGGCCTCCTCGCTTCTTGCCAGCAACACTATGTCATCTGCATACGCTGATAAACAAATTCTAACCCCTCCTATCCTGACTCCTCCTACCACCCCGGTCTCCAGCTTACTTTCCATATCCGCAATTGAAATCGCAAAAAGCGTTAGGCTAAGTGGACACCCTTGCCTTAACCCCCTATCCTTCCAGAATCCCTCCGAAATCCCCTCCCGTCCTCTTACCTTATCTTTGGTCTATATATATATTTTCCTTACCCTCTCGATCAGGCCTCTCTCTACTCCCCTAACCTCCATCGCCTCCCACAACCTCCCCCTATCCACCGAAGGAAACGCGCCATTGAGATCCACAAAAAAACGCGTACACTCTCGACCCCTTCTTTGATAATTCTCTATCCACCACGTGCTGCAGAACGTAGATCTTGTCAATAGTACTGCTATCCGCCCTAAAGCCCGCCTGCGTCACCGGCAATATTCCTTTCCCCTCGACAATCTTCCGCAGCCTTTTTCGCCACCACCATCGCATTCATCAGCGTAATCCCTCTATAATTTTCCTGTCTATCCCTATCTCCTTTCTTATACAGTGGCACTATAAACCCTTCTCTCCACCCTCCTGGGAATCCCTTCCCCCTCCATACTTTCTTCACTACCTCCTTCAGCCTCTCCCTAATCTCTTGTGTACTAAACAGCCATGCTTCGTTCTCTACCCCGTCCAGCCCTGCTGCTTTTGACCTTCTTAACTTTCTTATCTGTTTCTCTATCTCCTTGTCATTGAACTCCTCCATCTCTGCTTCTTCCGTTCTTCTACTTCCACCATCCCTCTTCCTTGAACCTGAGCCCTGAAATGATTCTTTAAAAAACTCCCTCCACTCCTCACTCCCTATCTTCTCGCTTACCCCGACTCTACGCTTCCTAAACCTATTTATTATTTTCCAGAAGTCCCCATCTGTCTTAACATTTCCTAACTCCTCTTCCAGATCTTTCTCCTTTTTTTGTTCTTTCTTCTTACACATCAATCTAAACCCCTTCCTCATTTCTGCGTACTCCTCCCTGTCCCCATCTGTCTTAACATTTCCTAACTCCTCTTTCAGATCTTTCTCCTTTTTCTGTTCTTTTTTCTTACACATCAATCTAAACCCCTTCCTCATTTCTGCGTACTCCTCCCTTTCCGCATTACCCTCTTTCCACTTCTTGTACTTCCTCTTCACGTTCCTTTTCATCTTTTTACATTCCCTATCCTACCACGGCTTCACCATGCCTTTCTTCTTCTTTCTAAATACCTTCTTCTTCACACACCCTTTCACCTTCTTTTCAGATCCTCCAATATCTCTTCCACCGACTCTCCTTCAAAGTGTACCTTTTCTAACTGCTCCTGATACTTCTCTATCGCCCTCCTCGTCCAGGTCACCCTCTCCCCTATCGAGACTTCTTCCCCACCTTGCCTTCCGCCATCCTCCCCTCTTATCCACAGTCTTAATGGCTGATGGATGATAGAAATATTCTAACCGAGTACGAAGGACAAATATCAGTGGTCAAGGTCTTGACCGTTAGTTTGAAGCGCAATGACCGACCGCAAAGTGTAAGATTTGAAAGATGCGTCCCCTAGTCTAGTTTTGAAATCTTTTTTGATCTAATGTAATATTTTTTTGCTATCAGCAGGTCAAAATTTTTCACCTAGAGTAGATCGAAAAAAATTTTTTAACTACATGTTTTTTAATGAAACTACCATAGTTTTAATTTTAATCGAAATTCTGTCAAAACATGCAAAATTGATTTTTTGAAGAAAACAGCGTGTTATACGACAAAATAGTAAAAAGAAAAATCTTTGAAAAAAGTTGCAGGGCTAGAGCATGTAACTTTATAGACTCACTTGAAAAAATGTTACTTTTTATTTAAAAATGCAGCTAATCGACTTTTTCCGTTTTTCTCACTAGTTCGCAACTTAGTTTCAATTTTATTCACATTGAGACTTTCAAACTTGAAATTAAAAACGTAAAAAATTGTATCTGTTTCATTGAGAACTTTACAAACTAAATAAGTATTTATTATGAAGATTTATAATAATTACACAAGTTTAAATTAATTTAAAATTTAAAATTTAAAATTAATTGAAAATTTTCTAATTGCAGGAATTCTCAGTTCTAAAATGTTTGTTTTCTTCACACTGTAAGCTTCAATAGTTTGAAACAGTTTTTGTTTAAATGGTCCAAATTCAGTTATTAAGAAATGAATAATTTCATATTTCAATTGGAGTCTCAAATTTAAATAAAACACTAATATTTCGTTAATTTCAAGTTTAAAGTGTTAAAAATTGATGTTCCTAGAGTTTTCTGAACATTCGAATTACAAAATTGTTCAATTTTCTTTCAAAATTATTAATACACATGAAATGAAAGTACAAATCAAAATATGCATTAGGTAAAGTCTCTTTTCTCATTTTTTTAGTTGAATATCTATAGTATAATAAAGCCACGGACTGTTTTTAAATTGGTTTTAATATTCGTGAATTATGATTATTTGTACGCTTTTAATGATGAAGAAGAATTAATAATGAAACTGCAATAATGGTGAAATTTATCATTATTATCATTATTATGGCCAACGGCCATACCACGCTGAAAACCCCAGTTTTCGTCAGATCACTGAAGTTAAGCAGCGTTGGACGCGGTTAGTACTTGGATGGGTGACCATTCAAGAATACTGACATGAGTGCTGTTGGCAAATCGTGGGCGTGGTGAGCCCACACTTGTAGTTATTTATAACTACAAGAAAAACCTAGAAACACTACCCGAATCGGGTAGTGTTCACGCCTACCCTGAAAGGGAAATGGTTTAATGGTATATCAGTATATTGTATTAAATTATTTTCTGGAGCAGTCTAACCAAATTTTTTTCTGCTTTCCTTTGAATAATATACAGATGTATACCTTAGAATAACTAAGCCTAGGCTAAATAAAAATCCAGGACCATTTTTTAAATCATGGGAAGAGAGATCTTTTTTTTAAGAAGAAAATTTATTTTGGAAATTGAGATTACATTTTAAACATTTTGAAATTTATTTTTTCTTTCTTTATCCCTAAAATAAAACGTAGTTCATGAACGTCAACTATATATTCAAAGTTTTTCCTTCCATCTAAGACAAATGTCTAAATTTTCATTGAATTTTAATTAACAATGGATTGTTTTATTCTCTGATCAATTTTTTTCTATCTGCAACGTTTTTATGGAAATTTTCTTTATTTAGGAAGTAGTGAATTTCTTCTTAACTATTCATTTTACAAATTAAAATTTAATATAATTTAATTTAATTTAATTACAATTTCCTCAATAATATTAAATAAAAACATGGCAAATAAAATGTTATGAATAAATCACGGAATAAAATGATCTGCTGTTATTTAAAATTTGTTGAAAATTAAACAAATATTTTCGGCGAATCTAGGCACGAGGCCTGAATAAAGCAAAGTAAAATAGATTAAGTATCTGAATAATTTAATGTCATCGTTTTGAGGAAAAATAACTTGAAGAGAACTTGCTAGAGGTGATGTAGTCTATCTACGTGTATCGCAATAAACTTTTAATTGCTTCAATAAAACTGAAAATCTTACACAATCGCCTTCTTTTATAAAATATTCATCACTATTAACATTTTTGTATAAAATATGAGCTTATATATATTATATAGCTCTAAAAAAATTAAAAATATTTTTTCTAAGTAAACAATTTTATTATTTTGTTTCCAAAATATGCGAGAAACCAAAAAATCTTTTTAAACTAAAACTGTTTCATAAATATTTAAACTCTTATCTTAAATTTAGGAAAATAAAACTTTTAAAAATCTCTACGATTACATAAACTACGCCTCTTAAGCTACCAAGCAAAGCAGATTTATGTGTATACATCTGCGTTAAACTTCACCTTCAACTAAAATCTTACATTAATCAGAGATTATATATTTTTGTTCGAAAATGTGTTGTCTCAAATCAGAATCAGAATTCTTTTTAGAAATCCTCCTCTCCATGACAAAATTATTATAATTCTTTTTCGAAAATTCCCTGTTCCAAAACAGAATGATAATTCTTTTCAACAATTCCCTGCTCTTAGTCAAAATGTTAGTCCTTTCAAAAACTTCCTTATTTCAGATCAGAATTAAATTTTGGTTTCAAAAATTCCCTGTTCTAAATTAAAATCACAATTAAATCTCGAAAATTCTACGACCCAAGTTCAAAATGTTACTCTTTTCGAAAATGTCTTATTCCATATCTGAATTATAATTTTTTTTCAAAAATTCCCTGTTCCAAATCACAATTCGATATTTTCTCGAGAATCTTCTCTTGCAATTAAGAATCTTCATTCTTTTAAGAAATGCAAAATTTGTAAAAAACAAAATTAATGTAATTCGTTAGAAAAATTCCTTGTTTGAAATCTGAATTAGAATTATTTTTTGAAAATTCCCTATTTCACGTCAGAATCATAAATCTTTGAGAAAATTCTCCGTTCTTAGTCAAAATGGTAGATCTTTTGGAAAATTTTTGAATTTTGATCTGAAATATGATTTTTTTATTCAGAAATTCACTGTTTTACACAAGAATTAGATTTTTTTTCGAAAATTCCAGGTTTCAAATTCAAATTGTTATTATCTTGGAAGGTTTTTTATTACAACTCCCAATAATAATTTTTTTTCGAAAATCCCCTGTTTCAGGTTAGAGTTATAATTCTTTAGAAAAATTCCTTATTTCAGATATGAATTATAATTTTTTTTCGAAAAATATTTGGTTCTAGTCTGAATCATAATTTTTTTTTAAATTTCCCGTTCTTAGTCAAAATTGACATTCTTTCTGAAAATTCCTTATTTTAGAAATCAATTAAATTTTTCCAAAAATTCCCTGTTCCAACTCAGAATGATAATTCTTCTCGAAAATTTCCTGCTTCAAGTCAGAATACTAATGCTTTTGCAACATTCCCTGTTTCAGATCTGCAGTAGAATTATTTGTTTGAAAATCTCCTGTTGCCAATCAGAATCATAATTCTCTTCAAAAATCTCCCGTTTTAAGTAACATTTTTAATTCTTCTGAAAAATTCTGTGTTCCAGATCTGAATAATAGTTTTTTTCAACAATCCACTCTTCCAAATCAGAATTAAAATTCTTCTAGAAAATTCCCCTTTTAAAGACAAATTTATTTTAAATCTTTAGAAAAATGCCTTCTTTCAGATCTGAGTTATAATTGGTTTTTGAAAATTCAATGTATTAACTCAGAATCATAATTTTTGTGGAAAATTCCTTTCACGGAGCTTAATTAGGATAACAGAAGAAAAATGTTGATCAACATTTATTGACCAATGTTTTCTAGAAATTCTTTGAAATCTTTTGAAATTTCTGATTTTGGATTACATTATTTACTGGAGCAGTGTAACCAAATTTTTTATTTGCTCTCGTTCAGATTATGTACAGGAATAGACCTTGCAAAAACAAGGCTTGGCTAAATAAAAATCTTATTCGATAGAAGAAAATATTCTACGAAATATTGTATTATTACAAACCGTTACAGAAGACTCGTTTTAAATGTAATATTTACACTTCTCCACGCAGATCGAACGTGAAAGAAGATAATTTTAGAATGTACCTACTGTATACATTGTTAGATAACAAACATGAACATTTTCCATTCCCTCACGCTCGAATTCTATTAAAAGAGAATCCTGATATTTACCGATTAAATTTGATGAAAAGATTTCAAATGCCTCCCAAAAAGCTGGACTCAAAAATATATAAAATAAATATATAAAATAAAATATGCTTTCAAACATCAATAGATTCGGCTCATTTAGAGGCAAATATATAAAAATTAATGAAATCTTATTTTAAACTGGAAATTAATCAAATACAGGATAGGTTTACTTGAAACATGTTTAAGATTTTGTTTGATAATTTATTGTTCTTAATTTAATTAATTAATTTATTGACTTCAAAGGAAAAAGATGGACGTAAAAATTGTTCAGACTACGAAATTATATGCTTTTTCATTTTTATGAGACCATAAAATTGTATTGTTAAAAAAAAATTTCAATAAAATAAATGTCGTATTTTTGCAAAAAATATCAGAAACAATGCGAGATAGAAGTATGAAGAGATCTTTTTCTCTAACTTTTTTTCAGAGAAACAATGTTTTTCCTTCGACTTTTTTTTATCTGGTGTTACCTTGGCAAAAAACGTGAATTTTTGTTTTTCAGACAAAAAACATTCTCTTTAAGTAAATTGACTGTATGCATATATTTACAGAACCACCAATATTTTATCAATTTCGATGTTTAAAAAAAATTTTAACGTATTTCGAAAAAAGACTTGAAAAATTGTGAAACCTGAGGCAATCTTTTGAAATCATTTGAAATACCCTAAAACCTTTTATAATCCCTTTTAATCTCGTGAAATCCCTAATAAGCTTTGGAAATCTTGGTGAATTCCGTACAGTTTTTGCAATTCTTTGTAATACTTTCAAGTACTTTAAAATGCCTTAAAATCCTTTCAAATCACTGAAAAATTTGCAAATCATTTGATTTCCCTCAATTTTTTTGCGATCTCGTTTAATAGTTAAAATAATTGATATATTTTTGATAGATTGAGTGGACAATATCAAATTTTATGTAAGAACGAGGAGAAGGTTTAAAATTTTTAAAAAATTATATCGGGATTTTTCAGTTGAAGATATATAGAATTTTCTCATAGTTTAACATGTATGTGAACGTTGCACAAACTACTGTCTTATTCTAAATATAGAATTAACAGTCAACAGATTTTAAAAATCCATTTTAATGTTCTCTGTGATCTTATGTGAATGTTCGTAATTTTAAGAAAAGTCACGTGATAATGTTCAGTGACAGTAGGGGGTTCAGCAATAACATAACGGTCAGTCACAAGAGGGCTTGGGGGGGGGGGGGGGGGCAAAAATGATCGAAAAACCGATTATGTGATTTATGATTGGCCCCTAAGACAAAAGTCGAATTTTTTATTCCATTTTAATTAACAATTGATTATTTTATTCCCTGAACGATTCTTTACTATATGATTATTTGCATTCCGGAATCCTGTTAAATAAAAACGAAACGAATAGAAATGCTAAGAATAAATTAGGAAAGAAAATAAGCTGCTGTTGATTGCAATTCATTGAAAATTAAACAAATATTTTCGTCGAACCTAGACTCGAGGCGTGAATAAGACGAGACAAAATAGATTATGCGTGTTAATAATTGCCATTTCATCATTTTTCAAGAAGTTTACTTGTAAATACGTTACCTTGGTAGATGCGACGTAGTCTATTTACAAGTATGACAATACTAAATTCTACGAAATATTCTATTATTACAAACTATTCTATGATACTTCCTTCAGATAAAATCTCGATTCGTTCCACTTGATGCATCTTGAACGTGAAAGATGACCAACAATTTTTTAATGTATCTGCTATATAAATTGTTATTTGTCAAAAATCAAAATTTTCATACCATCACGCTTGAATTTTATTCGATGAGGATTGTGATATTTGTCAATTATATTTAATAAATAGGTTTCAAATTCGCCCTATAAAGCTGGACTATCCACGACCATATTTTAAATCATGGGAACAGAGGTCTTTTTTCAAGAAGAAAATTGATTTCAGGAATTAAAATTACTTTTTAAATATTTTGAAATTTCTTATCCCTAAAATAAACCGAAGTTTATGAAAAATAAGAAACATGGTTCTCCCTACGTGTTCATGGAAGTAATTTTCAATATGAAAGCCTTTTAAAAAAATGTAAAGCTTTTCTTTCCACATAAGACAAAAATCGAAATTTTCATTCAATTTTAATTAACAATGGATTGTTTTATTCCCTGATCGATTCTCTTCCATCTTCAACGTTTTTATGGATAAAAAATTTTATTTAGAAAGTAGTGAAGTTCTTCTTAAATATTCATTTTTCAAATTAAAATTCAATTTATCTGCTGTTAATTAACATTCATGGAATATTAAGCAATTTTTTCGGCGAATTTAGTTGCGACACGTGAATAAAGCGAGGTAAAATACATTCAGAGTGTAAATGATTCAATGTCATCATTTTGAAGAAAAATAACTTGATGAAACTTCTAATTATTTGAATAAAGCTGAAAATCTTACACAATCGCCTTCTCTTATTAAACTTATCTATTTCTGTAAAAATAATGAAACAAAAGTACAAATTTCGAACTAATATATATTATATAGCTCTAAGCAAATTAATATACTTTTACTACGTGAACAATTTCATTATTTTCTTTCCAAAATGTACGAGAAACCAAAAAAATCGCAAAAACTAAGACTTCTCTATAAATATTTAAACTCTTATCTTAAATTTAGGAAAATAAAACTTTTGAAAATCTTTACGATTTCTTAAACTACGCCACTTAAACTACGAAGCAAGCCAGATTTATGTTTATACATCTTCAAAAAACTTTACCTTCAAGTAAAATCTTACATTAATCAGAGATATCATTTAATAAATTTAAAATCATGCCAAATGGTTTTTTCGTCTTGAATTGGGTATAAATTGTGATTTTTTTGAGAAAATATCTCTTTCAGATCAGAATAATAATTTTTTTGAAAAATTCTTTGTTTTAGATCAGAATTATAATTCTTTCTTGAAAATTCCTTGTTTCGGATTAGAATTATAATTTGTGTAGGAAAATTTCCTGTTCCAAATCAGAATAGTCAGAAAAAAGTCCGAATTGTTGATCCTTCGAAGAATTCATTATTTCAGATCTAAATTATAATCATTTTTTAAAAAGTCCCTGTTTCAAACCAGAATGATAATTCTTTTCAAAAATTCCACGTTTCAAATTCAAATTGTTATCATTTTTTTTACCGTTTCTTGTTACAACTCGCAATTATAATTTTATTTCAAATTCCCTGTTGTAAGTCAGAATTATAATTCTTCTCGAAAATTTCCTGTTTAAAAAAAAAAGATAATTATTTTCAAATGGCCCCCGTTCAGAGTCCAAATTATTGTAATTCTTCAGAAAAATTCCTTGCTTCAGATCTGGATTTATAATTGTTTTTCGAAAATTCCCTGTTCTAAACCAAAATCAAAATTCTTTCCGATAATGCAACGTTCCAAGTTTAAATTGTCACTCTTTTGGAAAATTTCTTTTTCCCGTTCACAATTATAATTGTTTTCAAAAATTATAATTCTTTTCGAAAATTTACTTTTCTAAGTCAGAATTATAATTCTTTTGAAAAATTCCCTATTTCACATCTGAATTATAATTTTTCTCGAAGATTTCTTCACGTAATTAAAAATTATAGTTATTTTGAAAAATTCCCTGTACCAAATCAGAATTATAATTCTTCTCGAAAATTTCCTCTTGCAAGTTAGAATCATAATTCTTTTGGAAAATTCATATTTCATATCTGAACTATAGTTTTTTTTTCAAAAATTCCCTATTCCAAATCACAATTATAATTATTCTCGAAAATTTTCTTTTGCAATTCAGAATTATAGTTATTTTGGAAAAGTCTCGATACCAAGATAGAACTATAATTCATTTGGAAAATTCCTCGTTTCAAATTTAACTTAGAATTTTTGTTCGAAAATTAAAAAAAAATTTAAATATTAATTTTGCATCAAAAATGGAAAAGTTACATTTTCAGTAAGAAAATAGGCAAATTTTCGAATAAAGAGATGAATTACAAATTAAAATGACGAATATTTACAAAAAATAATTTCCAACAACAGAGTTGAACATTCAATCCAAAAAATGATTATTTAACCAAGAAGACTAATTTTCTCTTTTTTCTCGCTTAAATGCGAACTGAATTAGTAGACCCAATACAAAAGTCCAAATATTTTTGATTAAAAGTTAATTCGTTTTTAATGAAATTCTACTATTATATTTTTGTTACACAATTCATCTAATTTGTTTAAAAAATTCTACTTTTCTGTTGAAAACTTAATGATTTAGTTGAAAATTCAACTATTTGGTTGAAAATTTATGTACTTTGTTTAAAAATTGTCTTCTTTGATAGCAAATTAATCTTCTACGTTAAACATGTATCTTTATGGTTGAAAATTCAACCTCTTGGTTGAATATTGAACTCTTTTGTTAAAAATTTATTTTTTGTGAAAAATTGATTTCTTTTTTTAAAAGTCGAACTATTTTGATGAAAAATCTTTTCCTTCTAAATTAATTTTTTCAACTGGAAATTTAATTATACCACTTTCAGCTGAAACTTCCTCTATTTTGTTTAAAAATTCGTCCTTTTTGGTCTGGAGATCATTCGACAGCGATTCAACGTTGGACAACGACCCGCCTAGGACGCATAATGTCCATAGCGTAGAGCAAATACCGCTGACACGCTTGACAAGAAAGCGCACTGCAGCAGTCTTCGACCAGCAGCACCACTGAGCCGAGCCAGCGTGGCTCGAGCCTCTACCTGGACAGATGGCCCATGAATTCCGTTATCGCTTTGCGACATGTATCTTTGACATAAGTTTAGGGATATTTTCTTATTTCTGTTGCAAATATACATACCATAGGGGAACCGTAGGGTTGCCGCCTAGCGGGAACCTAGGCCCGACCAACGGGCATCACACCCGTTGCAAGGAGAACCCTGGTGTTGCCGACTAGCGGGGACCTGGACGCAGCCAACGGGCACAACACTCACAGGGATAACCTAGGGTTACCGCCCAGCGAGAACCTAGGCCCATACAACGTACAATACACACTCGTTGTAGGAGAACCCCAGAGTTGCCGCCTAGCGGGGACCTGGGCCCGACCAACGGGCACAACACTCACATCATCACTCTCGAATACATATTACGATTGCCATTTAAGGATATCTGGCGTTCATCACAACTGTGGACTATGAAACACCCTTCACCCATGCAACCGCCCAATAAGGAACAAATATTAAAGTTATCATGATAAATAAAACTTGTACTTTATTTTGCAATATCTGAATAAGCAATCCCAGGCTGAGGTACAGAAATAAATGTAATATGCATTTGATATAATAGTCTTGATCATAATGCAGGGAAGTTCCCATTTTGGACAAAATCGAGTGCGAAGCACGAGATACGTGATGAGAATGTTTTCGTTAAACCCGAAGGAGCTTTAACAAAAGAGCACTCACAATCACCAAATTACAGTTGTCGACCTTTAAATTTAGAAGGTATGTGCACAAATGTGGGGGAAGTACAAAGACCGAGCGCGTATCGCGAGTTAAATCAAAGTTAAATACATTATCGAGCGCGAAGCGCGAAAGCCAAAATATTCATATGCAATATGCATGAAAATTCGTAGAAAAAAAATGTTGTCCACCCTAATGTACAACCTGTCCAAACATTTACGTGGATTTAAAAATATTTCATGACATGATTTGTGCAAATATAATGAGATAGAACTCTTATTTTTTATAGAAAAACTCTCACAAAATCTTTAAAAAATAGATTTTCTTTTAAGCCAATCGAAAATATGAATCAGTAATTGTGAAATGGTGTTTTGGTGCAATAATATAAGTAAGAAACGATTTATCAGAGTAGAGAGTACCATTTATTCAAAATCATATATGGTCGTGGCCACTCGGTAGCCGGGGAATTTTTTTTATTGAAGGGGGTTTCTGTTAATGCGAAATTCTTTTATGGCATCATACAGCAATCGCAAAGCAATCGTTTTAGATCTCTGATAGCAACGCAGTCACGCCGACAGAACCAAGTGCCTCTGTTTAAGGTAGTCACACACTTCACCTAAGTTTATAGATATTCTTGAACTGATAATAAGTTGCCGAAAGATCTGCTTCACGTGCTGAGTCAGCTTTTGGGCCGAAACTTCAATGGAGGGTAAGAGACCCTTCTGAGGATGTAAGTCTTGCTGCAGGAAGGAGGAACAGAGGCAGTCTCTCGTTGCTCAAGCTGCCAACTAACCGGAAAAGGGCATTGTTGACCCAAATTTCGGGAGATGACGTCTTTCAATAGGTTCCTAATCAACAAACTTGATGATAGCATCAGTGAAGCACTCCGTGAGACACACGTTCTCTTCGTTAAGCTCTTTAGTAGGGATGAACAGGAAAAGGATTCATGCACACAGGAAAAGGGCATTATTGACCCAAATTTCGGGAGATGACGTCTTTCAATAGGTTCCTAATCAACAAACTTGATGATAGCATCAGTGAAGCACTCCGTGAGACACACGTTCTCTTCGTTAAGCTCTTTAGTAGGGATGAAATG
The DNA here is from genome assembly GCA_932195095.1 of Andricus curvator. Taxonomy (NCBI): domain Eukaryota; kingdom Metazoa; phylum Arthropoda; class Insecta; order Hymenoptera; family Cynipidae; genus Andricus; species Andricus curvator. The sequence continues at coordinate 150,751 of CAKNYM010051803.1, read as the reverse complement.
AGCGAGGTCTGGAGGATGCAGTTCCAGTGACTGTCGACCATGTGACAATCGTCGTCCCACATCCCCCGAATCCAACCCTAGGTTATCGACAGTGTCTCGTGTCACAGGCACTTGAATATTCTCCTTGACCGTCTCGTCTCCTCATGGTGGATGTCAGACTGCGCTAGTTGTTGTTGCACCTGCCTCTTGATGTTTTCAATCTAGACCTCGGGAAGGAGGTGAAACCGCTTAATAGAGTGAAACTGGTCACTTGGATGTTACTCGGTCTCCATCGAGGCCAGGCTGGAGGCCTACAAAGAGAATATGTTGCTGTTTCCCAACAGACTCTAAGCCTGTCCGTCTCATCCGTTTTCTGGTCAACCTCAGATCTGATCCGGTTGGCGGTTCTTGTGAGGAGGATGTTCTCTTTAACTACATTGCGTATTCTCCGACTTAGATGATCTACTGTTGCTGTCCGCAACACCGGGAATTTCGCCACAAATTTTCAGCGAAAGGCCACCCCTTCGAGTGAAGTAGTGGTTTCTGCCATTTCGTGTTCAAATTATCAGTGGATCAAGCAATCATCATGAAGAGGTTCGAATTTGATGCGCAACAAAAAAACCTCTGACTTGAGACATGCATGTATCTTTTGTCACGGATCCATTTTATAATACAGTGAAATGGTCTGATGACAGTAGTGAGCCCATATGACATATTGAGTTAGGAAAAACATGTATTTGCTATTTAGTAAATACGTGTTCGTTGTATGAGAAGTTGTAGGCTCCGGAAGCTACGATCATGGTTCCTTAAAGCAACCAATCCCGACGCAACTGAAAAGTGTACGCCATCCAGTCCTGCTCCTTCTATCCTAGAAGGTAAGCAACACCGGGACATTTTTGCAAGAAACTTTGTACAAAACTGTTCCTTGGAGTCCGGTCTCTAGCCGCGGATGACCTGACGCGGCAGACGGCATAGCTAAAGATGAAGGTTTTACCTCTGGATACTTCTTTGGAGCTACCAATCTTTGTAGAATGTTATGAGGAACAGTGTTGACGGACCAGATGAAGTGATCCCAGAAGAACAGCCTTTTGCATCTGGCTTGCGATGGACTGAGCCTGACGCTGGCAAACCTGGATTTTGTTGAGTTGGCTAAGAAATGAAGCTTCCATACCTCCAAGACAGCCGAGTATGAGAACTACAAGATGAACTTTTGTAGTCTTGGTACAGTCTGCTCAGCTCGAGAAGAAGTGCTTGATATTTCAGCCGTTTTTCTTCCTCCTTTGCCGTGATATTACTATCGGTTGTTGCCGAGAATTCAATCACGTCAATGATCTTCGTCTTTAGATCTTGGAGGACAATATCAGGCTTTGTAGCACTGATACGTTGAGTGGTGAAGAATGAGAAATTCCCGTAGATCTTATACCGATCATTCTCCACAACGGAATCGAGTTCCCCCTGGGCGTATGGGAGGACGGTCATTAGAACAATACCATTGAAGTGCCGAAAATGGTAATATAACCCTTTTAGAGCCGCATTGTGTCTCTCTATGTACCCGTAGCATGTATACTTTGAGCATACACTGAGAACATGTCCAAGTGTTTCTGGCTCTTGCTTGCACGCTCGGCAGTTGGCATCGCCTACAGGTACATTCGTCATGAGCTCGCGGTGAACTAAGGTGTTTATGATGCAGTCTTGACAGGCAAAAAAATCCCTCATTCTCCGATCTCAATTCAGTAGACTTGAGAAATATGTTGGACAAACCCATCGATAGCTCTTTTCTACGCATAATGCTGTAGAATTTACCATAAGGGGGCTTGTTAGCATGTTCTCTTAGTAGAAGCAAATGTTCTGCTTTCTATACACGACTTTTGAGCACCTAAGTTATGAGTGTGCTAGGCCATGTGTAGTGTGGCTGGAGTTAAATGGAAGAACAAGCTTCTCTGCGGCCCTATCTGCGGCACGGTATAGAAACGCCGCAGCATTGACTACTTCATGTTGATATACGAGTAGCATAAGAGTCGCTGTAGCCAGAACCGTTCTTCGATGAGGACACTCCAAGCTCAGCAAACCCCTATCCCCTTTATCTCGAGGGAGGTCCTACACCAAATGTGTAGAGTAGTGTAGGAACGGCCAGCATATTGGGCGCCTGTATCTTATTCTTCCCAGATAATTCGGAAGCCCACATTTTTCTGAGAATTTGGCGATACCTCTTTTCAAGGGCCGTTTTTAACACACGCACATCTTGGGTTTCCGCTTGCAGTATTCCAAGATATGCACACTTGTCCAGTCCAAAGCTCATGCCAATCGCTCTAGAGTACCGCCGCCACAAGGATATCAAGGTCCTCTTTTATAGAGGCAAAGATTTTAAGGTCGTGCATGTATAAAAGGTGGTTAACTGATAGGTATCCCCATATTCTTGCTCCCAGAAGACTTGAATCTCTTCTCGACTAGGCAGGGCTCCCTGCGGTGCTGACCTAACATCTAAATTGATTGTTCCTTTGATTGCTCTAATAGCGTTCATCCTTTTTACGCTGTCGTGTGATGCTAACAGTTCTGGTTTCCTGAACAACTGAAAATTAATCGAAAAATGGACTCAATGGACTCAATCGAAACTACTTAAAATCGTCCGAAAATCGTAGTTCCAGAAAACTCAGCACATCTCGTTTTGGACAATTGACTATCTCCCTCGAAGCGTTCGACAGGGCAGGGTCGCGATTGAAACAATAATAGGGACAAAGATGGTAATAAAGCACTCTTAGGGTCACATTATGTCTGTAGAGATACGTCGGTTCCGCGTAAGTCGGACACCAGGATAGTATGTGTTCTAGGTACTCAGCGGGTGCATGACACGCTCTGCACCTATCGGTGGGAACTTCTTGGCGTACAATGCGGTCACGGTATACTAAGGTGAAAGTGACACCGTCCTGGCATACGGAAATGAAACCCTTTGTATCTGAATTATATCCTGATAATCTGAGGAAAGCAAAAGTTTGCTCCTTCGACAAGGACCGATCTTCTACATTTCTGTGAACGTTTCCGTGCATTTTCTTGTCGAGTAGCTGTTGGCGGATTTTTTTTAACCTCTGCTTTCTTTACTTCGGTTTTTTGAAGTAAGGCATCTAAATGAAGTAATGCAGTTTCGGAGAAGATGGTTGTATCTACAGTGTCAAGATGTCTAATTAAACACTTACATTTGTCCAATCAAAAGTCCATATCAATCTCTTCTGTGCACCCCTTGACGATATTTAAAGCAAGTTGAAGTTTGCTTGGACCAGAAGCATAGATCTTCAGGTCATTCATATAAAATACGTGAGTGCCCTTGTGCTCGTGATGATTAGTCTCGCCGCAGAGGTACCCAGGAGAATTGCGTAGTGCGAGAGATAGTGGCAGAAGTGTGATGCAAAATAGCAGAGGGCTTATGGTGTCGCTCTGAAAGACTTTGCATCTCACTATGTGTGTATGAACCTTCAAACTCTCCAAAACATAAATGATAAGTCTATGAGAGGTGGAATCGAAAGCTTTCCGGTAGTCAATCCAGGCCATTGACAGAATGCGCTGATGGGCTGCTGTGTCTTTGCAGATGAACCTGTCAGTTAGCTGGTTCTCTTGGCAGCCTGCTACATCTTTTTCAGAGCCAAGTTGTTCATACATCTCTCTACACACAGGCTCAATTCTTCAAACAATCTTGTCGTTATTTCTCCTCAGATGTTATCAGGTTATCGCAAAACTTCTTAAAGCGGATAATATTATCAGTATTATCAGATATTATTATCAGTATATATTCGAGATCGAATTCTCGGCTCCGGCCGACTACAACATAACTGCCAAAAAGAAGGAAAAGGAGGAGAGGTATCAAGAGCTTAAACGGGAGCTGCAATGACTGTACCCAAAATATACGGTTAAAGTAATTATCCTTGTTATCGGTGCTCTCGGAGGTGCGAAACTATTACTGGTTTGTAACCTTAGAGCCATATCCGCGTACCAAAAATATACCAAGGCACTTGCGAGATGGATGCAGAAATCGGCCAACATTGGGTCGCTTCGTGTCCTCAAGACACACGAGGGTTTCGCCGGCCTGTCGTTGTGATTTCATTGTGCCCTGCGACCACCCATTTCTCGGTCGTGAGACGTGGCCATAGGTGTGATTTACCCCGGTTCTGCTGGAGCCAGTGTCATTTTTGGATGAGAGTTGCTCCCAGTGCTGATTGTTGAACCCTTTTTTCAAATTATATATATACAGGGTGTTTTTTCATCTTAAGACATCGAAATATCACAAGAAATACGCATCCAATGTAAAAAATATCCGTAATAAAAAATTTTCATTTTTGAGGGGGACAAGCGACTCCACAAAACTTTATTCGAAATTGTTTTTCTAGTGTCAGATGGGGATTCATTTTCAAGAAATGACATTGTTGACTGTTCAAGGAATGCTCTTCCAAACGAGAGATAAAAAAGACGTGTTGATTGCTCTAGTAGAACTATTCAATTGTAATCAGTTTAATTTTCAACACCCATTCCACCCACCTGGGAAGGGGATTAAAGTAGAGTAGAAAAATGAGAAAACTCAATTTCATTTCTAAAGTGCAAGTTTCTCAATTTGACTCCAGGTATGTAAGCAGGCAATAAATTAAGTACTTTTAGCGCTACTCAGGAACAACGACGTGAACGTAGAAGTTGTCTGTTCTTGGAGGTGCTATTTTTGGTGAGTCCCCTTCCGTCTCACCATCGGGGTGCTTGTTTTCGGTGTATCCCTTCGCCTCTAATTATCGGTGTGCTTTTTTTCGGTGAGTCCCCTTGCCTCTTATCATCGATATGTTTGTTTTCAGGCAAGTCCTCTTGCCTCTCACCATCGGGGTGCTTGTTTTCGGTGAGTCCCCTCTCCTCTCACCATTGATGTGTTTGTTTTCGATGAAAATTTTACACTAAGTGCTCAAAATGATGTCCTCCCACTTCGATGCACTTGTTGATCCGCGTTTGGAAAGTTTGCATGCAACTGCCGAGTGTGTATGTTGTTATTTGGTTACAAGCGGTGCTGATTCGCTGTTTCATGCTCTGCCGTGTTGTTGGCACTTCTTGATGAACTAAATTCATCAAGTAACCCCACAAAAAGAAATCCGGTGACTTAAGGTCTGGCGATCTGGCAGGCCAATTTACCGGACCTCCTCTACCGATCCAGTGAGCGTTGAATTAGCGATTCAGTACTTTACGCACGATTGCCGAATAATGCGCTGGACAGCTGTCATGTTGAAATCACATGTTCTGTCGTACTTCCGAACTTAGGACTTCAAGCAATTTTGAAAGTTCATTTTCCAAAAAGTCACGATATTTGTCACCGTTCAAATTACCATCAATAAAATACGGACCGATAAGTTGGTCTCCACATCAAACGTTCACAGACCGAGGACACTGACACTCTACTTCACGCAACCAGTCTGGGTTTTCTTTACTCCAATAATGCATGTTACGTCGATTAACCATTTCATGGTTCGTGAAATACGACTCGAAAAAAGAAATTGGGGTTCCCTTGTATCTGCTGAAGCGCCTATTGAAAAAATATCACTCGGTTCTGAAAATCATTGTCATGCAGTTCGAAATGCAGTGAAATATGAAAGGGATGATATTTATTACGTTTTAATACGTTTTAAACAATAGTTAGATACATTCCGGAATCACGGCTTAGTTGTTGATTACTAACATGAGGGTCCTGAGCGGCTGCGGCTAATATCCCCAGATAACAATGCGTGCGACGCACGTCACCCGCATTTCGTGATTTGCATGCAATGCGTGCGAGAACGCGTGCATCTCGCCAGCAATATATGATGGTCACTTAGCTGCGAGCGTTATGAGTCGCATTTCGCTAGCACGGAACATGGGCACATGCTGCGAGCTTTATGAGTCGCATTTCTTCATCATGAAGATGCGTGAAAATTAACTTATATTTAAAAAATGTCTTAATCAATTGAATTTATTTTTCAACTTGTTTTTAAATTACATACATTGGTATAAATTAAAAAATTTCAATAATTCTAATCGCAAATAACTTTCAAGTGAAATTTATTTTTTCATTGCACTTTTAATTTGTAATATTTATGAAGAATGATCGAATAATATTAAAAATGATATGCAGTTAAAAATTTAATTTATGTTCACATAAATTTTTATTTCCGACATCAAAATCACATAGAATTAGTATATGTGCGAATTTGAATATTTGTAAAACGCGCGGATCAGTGGTGCGTCGTGTAATATATATTATCTCCGTCTCCGTTCGTCAGGTTCGTTTTCCTTCTACACGACAGTCTACTGTTCACACACGCTATCAACTTGATAACGCCTGACCATCGTTGGTTTTTGTAAAAGTCAGTAAAAGAGTTTTCAGCATCTTTTGGCATCTGCCGAAGAATGTTACTATCGTGTTTTATATCCGGTATTCCGAAAATTAATAGACTTGTGGTAAGTACAATCGAAAAAATATATAACCAGTAAGATAAACCTAACCTATCTTTTTTATGGTAAAGCAAAATAATTTACTGACTTTTCCCAGATTTTGCGACCGACAAAATGGGCTCTTTGGTTTATTGGACGTATAAAAATATTGATATTACATAATTTATTATTTTTAGAGCATAACTAATCACGACGTGCGAGCGATATGCGTCGCACGCATGACCCGCACGACATGCGAGCGATATGCGTCTCAATTGATGACACATATGTATGCGTTGGTGAGTGCATCTCGTGCGTGTTGATCGGCACGACGTGCGTGCATAATGCATCGCATATTGCTCGCATTTTGATATCTGGGTCGCGTTTTCATTATTAACTCCAGTAATAGTTTTGCGACGATTCCTTTTTTTGCTTGTACACTTCCATCAGAGGGGAATTTGTTGACAACCCGGTAAAAAGAAGCGCGTGACCTTACAACTCATTTCATCATTTCAATTTTCTCTTGTACAGATGAAGCCACCATTGTAAAAATAATGAGGTAAAGTAATGAGGGTATACAACGACAGGCAATCAAACCCAAACAAACGTAAGCAGCAAAATCAAACCACCCAAATCAAAGAAACTAAAACACCCAATCCAACCGAAAGGAACGTATCTAAGCTACCAAATCCAACCCAAGCGAACGTAAGCAACACAACGAAACCAAAAAAACCAACCCTTACGAACCAAAACCCAAAAAAAAAAACGATCGTCATTTTTCGCCAATGCATCACCATCTGGCGCGAATCGAAAATTTGTTTTCGAATAAAACTTACGTATTTTTCAATGGAGAATCTGAATCTGCTATGAAAAATATAGGTTCCCATCTGAAATTTTAAAGTCCCCCCCCTTGCCCCAGAGGGTAGGGTGTAGGGTAAATTTTTGCGGAGTCGCTTCTCCCCCTTGAAAATGAAAAGTTTATATATAATATATATATATATATATATATATATATACATAGGGAAGAGTGGTCCTAATTTGGCTCTGTAAGAGTTTTTGTCGAAAACAGAGAGTTAACAATTCTATGTCGTTCGGAGCAGTGTGGAGTGATTTTTGCGGTCGCAATGCAGCGCTAAGCCGGCACCCCCTGATCATGAGTCAGCACATTTTTTTTGCTCGAATACAAGAAAAAGATCATGTTTGTAATTTTTAGGAGGAAATGGACAAATTGAAACCATTGACAATGAAAAAAGCTGTAGGATATTGTCAAACTTAACTTATAGGATGTACACCTACCAGAGACAAGCCACATGCAGTCAAAATACAAACAAACTAAAAAAAATAAGAGACGAGTGACATGGAATTGAAAGACAACAAAATAAGATAACACACAACGAACTACCAAACGTTGGAATGGGACAACCAAACGAATCTGCTCCTGAAAATAACTCCATTTTTTGGAATTGAAAAATTTTTTTGTTATAACGTATATCTTTATTTTGTAATTATTTAAACAATTGTCTACTCTCTAACGTCGACACATGACTACCAAACCTCACAATCCAACCACTAAACGATGTGAAAAAGAAAATTTGACGATTTTTCATTTTTGAGTCTGCCCCCGCCACTTTTCGAAAAACTGCTGTAAATCAAGAAAATGTCAGGCCACTGAACTACCAAACATAGAAATGGGAAAACCAAACGATTCTTCTTCTAAATACAGTTTCATTTTTTAAATTTTAAAGTTTTTTGGGTTCACTGTGGAACTTTGTTTTTTTATTATTTAAAGAATTATCCAGGCTCTAATGCTTAGACACGGCTACCAAACGTCCAGGTGCAACCAACAAACGATTTAAAAAAGAAAAATTGATGATAATTCAATTTGTTATGTTTTCCCCATCCCTATTTAAAAAACATCTGTAAATGGAAAAGTTTTTGGGCCATTGAACTACCAAACGTAGAAATGGGCCTACCAAACGATTCTGCTTCAGACCTCATTTTCATTTTTTGGATATTGTTATTATTTTGAGTTTGACCCTGAGGATTTGTTTTTCGTTTATTTAAAAAACTATCAACTCTTTAACGTTGAGAGTTGACTACCAAACGCTACCAAACGAGGACCAAACAGCCGCACAAAGAAAAATTTAGAAATTTTGACCTTTTGGGGCAGTGTACACATATATTCATATTCTTCACGTTTTTTAAAAGTAATAAAAACGTTTTTTTGAAGGGCAGGGGCGTGGCATTTGAATGGCGAGTCATGGCAGCTCACGTTTAATATAATTATTTATTATCATTTCTTTATCTAAAAAAAAAATAATTATTTTAAACCTAAATTTGATAGAATTTTGTATTGTGATCGAAAATACGTATGTTTGCAAAGTTGCGAAACGAGCCACCGGGACATTTTTGAAGTTGGTACTTTGAAAAATCGTGTTTCAAGAAAAACGCATCTTAACTTGATGAGTGTGTGCCATAAGCACAGGTGTTATACTTTTTCTTACAACATGAAATATATCTACTTCCGGTTACTTTCTGAATATGAGTATAGTCCCAATAAGTCCCAGTATCATCCCCGACTCAGACCCGAAAATAATAATTCTGACCTAAACTTAGAAAAACCTGAATATCTCCTAAACTAGAACCGGTCATAAGGGCCCTTTTCATGCGGATGTCCGCAAATAGTCTTTGTCCAGTTTTCTGTCTCAAAAATCTTAAAACCAGAAAAATGTAGAATGAAATTTCTTAAGCCTTTTAAATATTAGCAATATGTGTGACCAGCTCCGATGATAAGGGTCTAATGCCTAAAAATCAAGTTTTCGAGTAACAAATTGCATGTGCAAATTGTTAGAAAAATATATTTTAACTTATAAAAACAAGATCAAATCATACTCTGTAAATCTGGACCGAGAACACGAATAAATATCACGTGACTGCTGAGGTATCATAATAAAAGTTTACACATGGAATGGAAATTTCGGCAATGATAAAAATACGAGATTAGTCGCGTGCGTTAATTTCTTACTATATAATTATTCTTTGAATAAATAAATATTTGACCTCCATAAATGAAGATAAAAACTAATTTTTTTGTTCGAATCTCGATCTGTAAAAGACAACTTTTTTTTATTAATATTGAAAGAGTCACAATTCGCTGAAGTCGATGGTACTTGCAAAAATCCCAAAATTTGACCCCCTCCTCTTCGGAAAATATTTGTCTAATTAACTAGAAAAAAATGTGTTTAAATTATCGAATTTATCTCGGCAATCACGAAATATTTATTCACATTCTTGGTCCAGATTTAAAGAGTAAGATTTGTACTTGATTTTATGAATTTTACAAATTTTTAGGAATGATTTTCTATATTTGGCGACGAGTTGAATGTGCAAGATTTCACAAATATTGATCATGACGCAAAATTTTCCAAACATTTAAACTGTTGTTCTTTGAGAGTCGTAGATTTAGTTTCTACGCAGAAATTCACCTTTTTGAAGTGAAGCATGCATTTTCAAATGATCAATATAATTGTACCAAAACCAGTGTATCAATTACGATATTGTCGTTTATTTTTCAGCCATTATTAATTGGTAATTTTACATAATTCAACGACGAAAAGTATTAAAGTATTAAAGATATTGAAGATTTTCAAAATACAAACTTTTATTAAAATGTACTAAAAAGACGGAAAATAATTCGGCAATCAAAAATAAATGGAAGTGGGTAATGTGTATGGAAAATTACGTAATACTAGAGGGTAAGAATATAATAATGCAAGTAACACTGAAAATGGCTCGTGGATTAATGATAATAATATAATAATAATAATTATGTGACCAAAAATGAAAGCCTGTGGCATAAATAGTAAGATATATTGATCATATAAAAACAAGGTTCAATATTAATATAATCAGCACAAAGAATAAATTTAAACACCGAAAATGCAGAAGATTCTAAGTTTTATTTTCATCAAGAAATGTGTCGAAATCGAGACCAACTTTTTATCGACCGTTCTTTCAAGTATAGAGGTTTTATGTTTCCAGAAAATAATTTCATTTCGTCATTTGATCCGTATGACCAAATACAATTTTTTTTAACCAAGCCATTACAAATGAAGGGTAGAAATGCAGAAGGAGTCAAGCGCCAAATTTTCGAAATCGGGTTTATTAGCTCAAAAAATCAGATAAATTCTGATACACATGCCTGCCAAAGGATTTTTTTGGAGCATCATTTTTCAAAATACCCACTAAAAAAAACATCTGGAGGGGTCAAGCGCCAATGTGTACTTGATAGAGTATTTCCACTTGTGACGTAATTTCAAAATGTCCGAACACTTCAGGGAAAACATTCCATTGTATACATTGCGTCGCGTGTATTATCTTAGTTAAAGAATTACACATAATCGGCGAATGAAAAATGTCTAGTGAATACTTTTTGAGTTTATCTGGTGAAGTGAAGGTCCGTTATTGTAATAAACTAAGTGCAATTGAGAATTTAGATCCCTCCCTGCTAAAAATTTCGGATTCCGAAATTGGTCCGAATTTATCCGAAATCAATCCGATTCACGATTTTTTTCCGAAATATGTCCGATCTAATCCGAAAACTGTACGAAAACAGTCAGAAATTTGTCTGATTATGTCCGGAGTCTGTCCGGACCAAAAATTTCGACTCCGGAAAGAGTCCGATTTGATCCGAAATTAGTCCGGAATTCAAAACCTGAAATTATTTTCGTTGAACTAAAAATGGAAAATAGTCCGGTTTAATCCGAAATTTATTCGAACGTAAACTTTCACTATCGAAAGAGTCCGCCTTGATCCGAAATTAGTCCGGAACTCAGTACCTGAAATTATGTTTCTTAAAGTAAAACCGGAAAATCGTCCGCTTAAATCCGAAATCCTTCCGGTCAACAACATCGACTGCGGAAATATTCCGATTCTATCCGAAATTAATATGCAGGTTTAAGTTGTCATTCGGTGAAATTAAAGTGAAAACGGAAAATCGTCCGATTAAATCCGAATTCTGTCCGGTCTGAAACATCAACTCCGGAGATAGTCCGATTCTATCTGAAATTAATCAGCAGGTTTTAGTTGTCATTCGGTGAAATTAAAGTGAGATCGGAAAATCATCTGCTTTAGTCCGAAATTCTTCCGGTTAAAAACATGTACTCCGGAAGCAGTCCGATTCTATCCGAAATTAATCCGCAGGTTCAAGTTGTCATTCGGTGAAATTAAAGTGAAAACGGAAAATCGTCTGATTAAATCCGAAATCTGTCCGGTCTAAGACATCAACTCCGAAAATAGTCCGATTCTATCCGAGATTAATCCGCAGGTTTTAGTTGTCATTTGGTGAAATTAAAGTGAAAACGGAAAATCGTTCGATTATATCCGAAATCTGTCTGGTCTAAAACATCGACCCCGGTTAGATAGATTGATAATGTTACAACATACTTCGTTCCAAAGTGTTCTAATTTTTTTCCTCAAAGTGCATTAAAAATGTAATAAAAAATGACTTCTCGTACAACTTTTTAACATCCTGTTTTCGCTCATTTATAATTAAATACTCTATAAGTGTATTAAATTTCATTTTTTTAGTTCAGTTTGCTATACCGGATAAGATTAGGGTGTATTGCGTTCGAATAACTAGAACTAGACAAATATCGGGTAAAGACGGATAAGATCTAAATTATTCGCATTCGTCAGAAAGGACAAATTTCGGATTTAACCGGATGAGATCCGGATTATTTGCATTCCTAAAAATCGGACAATTTCGGACTTAACCGGATTAATCGTATCCGCCAGACCGTACAAAACATGGACATGGCCGAACACGACCGGGCAAAAATCGGACTAATCGCATCCGCCAGACCATATACTATAATACACGGTCATGACCGGACACAATCCGGATTCATCACATCCGACAAACCGTACAAAACACGGACATGGCCGGACACAATCCGGATTCATCACATACGACAAAGCGTACATAACACGGACATGACCGGACACAATCCGGATTCATCGCATCCGACAAACCGTACAAAACACGGACTTGACCGGACACAATCCGGATTCATCACATCCGACAAACCGTACATAA
>CAKNYM010051803.1:43750-138239 GCA_932195095.1 Andricus curvator | reverse complement strand
ATCCGGATTCATCACATCCGACAAACCGTACATAACACGGACATGACTGGACACAATCCGGACGGATCGCGTCATTCAGACCGTACAAAACAAGGACTCGACCAGACACAATCCGGATTTATCGGTCGTTTCTCACAAGCGCTAAACATTTTCTTGGTTAGTATATAAGGACAGTTTCGACCGATATACTCAGCGTGCGATATTCTGCGTTAGTGAAGTGCGTTATATATGTAGTAGTGTTAAGTTAAGCTATAGAAATAGGTTTATGTGCGTCAAATAAATGAAGAATGCATTTATCTTGTGTAAACTGCTTATATAACCTTGTTATATAACATTGAGGTGGTCCGTCAGACCGCATAATGAACGGACATGATCGGATACAATCCGGATTGATCGAATATGTCAGACCGTACAACTTTCGGATTCTAACGGACAATATACAGATTTATTATTTTTTTCGTTCTACTTTATCCGGAAAATTTTTAAATACACTTGGATAGAATTCGGATGACGTCCCGGACACAATCCGGATTGATAGCATCAGTCAGACCGTGCAAAATACGGGCTCAACCGGATCTAACACGGACTGATCGAATCCATCAGACCGTACAACTTTCGGATTCTACAGGATGATATTCGGATTAATTTCCGTGCTCCTTCGACCGGACAAATCCTGGATTCGGAAATTTGTCCGAAATTGTCCGGGACGTGATCCGGTTATTGTCCTCCGGATCTATCCGGTCGTGTCCGAAATTTGTCCGCTCTGAAAAATGAGGAATTTTCCACAAGTATTATTTATGTACCCGTAGTGAGTGAGTTCGATCTTGTATCGTATTTTACGATAACTTATAGTTATTACACGTGCAAACAATTGAAAGCTTATAAAAGCTTAGAGGCTTTTAAGTTTTACGAAGCAAGAAGCTAGATGACAACTTTCTAGTGCGTGGTGAGGTTAGTATTGGCACGTTCATTTATCATTAACTGCATGGATTCATTGATATTGGAGTATATTTTGTTTTTCAATGTGTCACTAAATTTTGTATTTATTTAATAATAACGCTTACTTGAAAAGTAGCATACAATTTTGAACATATTGCTAGATGCTTTAAATTTGAGGTTAGGAAATGTTCATTGTTATAGAAAAATCTCCCTATTTTTCTGATAAATGTAAACAATATTTGCAAAATAAAAAATATTTGAACTGTTACAGGTTGAACATTCTCAAAGAATGAATGATAAAAATTTAAAAACGTGGATTCTCTTAGATCCGAATGGATCTATTGTAAGTGCTCATTGCACTTGTGTAGCTGGTCGTGGGGAAGTTTGCAGCCATGCTCCGGATTGTTTACATCGGTCAGATCAGCTGGACGTGCTAATACATGACAAAGAAAAGAAACTTGTCAGAAAAAATTGATTTAACCCACTTATATATTTCCATACATGAGTTGAACCAAAGTTGCAGCGAATTGTAACGGGATCAAGGCTTTTGGACTCGAGCTCTAGCCTCAAAATCTTATCACCTCACTTCACTGAATAAATACTAGAATTAAATCATTTTCAAACACTGAGCAGTACTCCTTCTTTAAATTAGAGTATGTATGCACAGGGAGAAACTGTTTAATTTAATAACTTTTGCGTAAAATGAAATTTTCAAATGGTAAGTTCAACTAACCTAAACATTCGAAACTTTTGTATTACGCAAAAATTATCAGAGTAAACACTTTTTCCTTCTGCCTTCACACTTTTATTTAAAACCAGAGTACCGATAAGTATTTAAAAAATATTTAATGCTACTATTTATTGAGTAAAATGAGGCATTTGAATTTGGAGGTTGCATTTATTATCAGCGACTCACTCAAAGGACCACGTTTAATCGCACTTATCCATTTTTCACGTCTTTTTTTTCGACAACTCTATTTTTTCCTGCAAAGTGTATGCTCCACTCGGCCTGGCAAACTTTTTGTTTGTTTCTTTTATAATAGCTTTAATTTTATCAAATGATATGCCATGGTCCCTTGCTTTGTTCTTCGTAAAAACCACAATAAAACACGAAAGTACAATTTTTTTTAAATAAAAGAATTAATTGATCCTCGAAAAGTATATTACATGGGATTCAATGTATAAAACACGAGTACTCTCCCTGAAGTATTCGGCCATTTTGAAATTGTATGGCTTAATGGAAATACTCTATCCCGATCTATCGTCGCGCCTGCGCAGCATCAAGAAATTACCATTGTAGGAGACGAAAGGACGCGTGTGTTTGGCTTGTGTTTTTGTGTTTACAGTAAAAGTTTGTGGTTTTTTAAAAATTAAAAACAATGCCACTTGGTGCAAATGTTGCCTTTTATGCCTCCTTGGGCGCAGCAACAATATATGAAAATTATTCAGGGCCATTAAAATATGCATAACGATCCATTTGCTGATTATCTGCTGATTATCTACGATTTTATAATAAAAAGTTCAACCAAAATTTTCCTTGAATATCTTGAATTAATCACATTCTGAAAATATTGATATAGTACAATCTACGATAGGATAAAATAATAAATTGCTCACTTCTAATTTCTACGGACATATTGTTACAAGAAGAAAGCCAATATAAGGAAAATAATAATAATCGCAGTAATTATTGCCGTTTAAAGTTGTCCGAGAAGCTTTTCTAACCTCAAAGTAAAAAATCCAATTTCATTTTTCTCGACACTGGTTAATTATTTTTAATTACTATTGGGTCCTCCCATTCAGTACTAAATAACCTAAAACCCAATTTCTTATTTTTTGGAAATATCCAAAATTATTGCTGCTATCGTCATTTGAAGTTGAAATGTCAGTTTTACGCTATTTCGAAGTCATAATTGGATTTTCCAATTTTTCGAAACTGCATGATTTTTTTTAAACAAACTTTTTGGAACTCAATTCGTCCATTCAATAGCTAGAATTCAAATTTTTAAGTTTTTTTTTAACTGCAAATTGACTCCACAATTAATGTTAAAAGATGTTAAAAGTCGATACGGACCCGAAATCTAACTTCGAAACGTGACCTGTTTCATTAATTTTCTCGAAACCGGCTAGCTTTTTGCAAGCAAACTTTTTTTAGTTCGATAGAGCATGAAAGTATCTCGAAAAAACTTTCTTATTTTTTTCTTAAATGGTCCTGCTGAATTTACAACATGTTTTTAGTCTCTCCTGAAAAAAGTGAAAAATGGCGCTTGACTCCTTCTGCATTTCTACCCTTAAAATCTTTGGAGCTCACCACGAATGGTTAAAATGCTTCAGTGTACGGTAGTAGTAACAATTTCTTTTAAACAGTGATTTGTATTAAAAAAAATATATTTTTTAAATCTTGGTAACACATAATTACTATTGAACTGTTTTTTTGTAATCGTCCGATTTGGCGCCCCAAAGGATGCTTTGCGTGCCGCGCCCTTGAGTATCCAGTCCGCCACTGGTTTAAAGAGCTATTAATATGTGAAAAAGATCACACAACATTTAAAAACTGCATACATTTACTATATAAAGGTAGTTCTTAAGGTCATTAGGTTAGCGCACCAGAATATTCCAGTACATTTATATTTTAGAGAAGGAGAAGCTATTAATTACGCAATAGGACGAGTAGTTATCCTTATTAAGAAATCTCTAAACGATATTGTCGTTTTCGATTATGACGATTTTCGAGAGTAACCCTTGGTAACGCTTGCTTACTGTAGGCCGCTCATATCCTCTCCGCTCAACAGTAGTGTGTGTCTGTGTGTGGTACTGCATTTGAAATCAGTGATGCTACTGAGTCGCCTTTATCTGCGCATGTTTGAATTGTAATTTTTAACTGATTTTAGTAATTTAATTGATTCAAAAGGATTTTTGAAGGAATTTTTCAAGATTAGGAATATTTTAGGGTATTTCAAAAGAATCCAAGGTATTTTCAAGATATTTCAACAATTTGAAGGAATTTTTAAAAAATGTAAAGGAGTTGAAAACTTTTAGAGGTTTCTTGAAGATTCCAAGGATTTTTTATTTGATTTCAGTACTTTAATTGATTTCATAGGATTTGCAATATTCTGGAGTAATTTAAAAGATTCCGAGGCATTTTCGAAAGCTTTAAAAAGTTTAAAGTGATTTTCAAAGTTTGAAAAGGTCTTGAAATATTTTGGGGAATTTCTAATGACTCCAAGGAATTTTTTTATTCGAATAATTTTAAGGAATTTCAAAGGATTTTAAATATTTTTTAAATTTTCATTTGATTTTAAAGAAATTAAAAAAATTTCAAGAATCCAAGGAATTTTGAATTGATTTCAGTATTTGATTTCAGAGGATTTCAAATATTTTAGAGTATTTTAAAAGATTCCAAGGCACTTTCAAGAGATTTAAAAAGTTTCAGGGGATTTTTAAAGAGTTTTGAGGACTTGAAAACCTTCAGACTATTCTTAAAGTTTCCTAGGAGTTATCAATTTATTTCAGTAATTTAATTGATTTCAGAGTATTTTAGAAGATTTCAAGGCATTTTCGAAAGCTTTAAAAAGTTTCAATTTTCAAGTAATTTTAAAATAATCAAAATAAATATTTAAGGAATTTAAAAAGACTCTAAGGCATTTCCAAGAGATTTCAATAATTTTGAGGAATTTCAGAAAATGGTAAGGGATTTGAGAACTTTTAGAGTATTTTAAAAGATGGCAAGGCATTTTCGTAAGCTTTAAAAAGTTTCAAGTGATTTTCAAAGAATCAAAGGATTTCAATAATTTGAAAGAGTTTCAAAGGATTTTAAATATTTTAGGGTATTTTGAAAGATCCTAGGAATTTAAAAATGGATTTCAGTAATTTAATGTTACTCATAGGATTTGAATTATTTTATGGTGTTTTAAAAGATCTAAAGCATTTTCAAGAGCTTTGAAATGTTTCAATTGATTTCCAAAGGTTTTAAAGGATTTTAAAGCTTTAAGAGTATTTCAAAAGATTCTAAGGAATATTCAATTGGTTTCAGAGGATTTTAAGTATTTTAGAGTATTCAAAAAGATTCTAAAGAGTTTTAGGGTATATCAAAAGATTTCAAGGAATTTTCAATTTATTTCGGTAACCTGATAGGATTTGAAATAATTTAAAATATTATAAAGTATTTTTAAAGATTTTAATGCACTTTTAAGATATTAATAATTTTTTAAGGAATTTTAAAGGCTTTGAATGACTTTAAGAAAAATAAACAAATTTTTCTGGGAGTTTAAAGAATTTTTTTACAATTTCGGAATATATGAAACTATTTCATAAGACTTGCAAGGTTTCAATATATTTTAGAATATTTACATGAATTTTATGAGATTTCCGAAGATTGCAATGATTTTAATGGATTTTAAAAGCTCTTAAGGTATTTTCATAAATTTTTCAGGGTACAAGAAAATCTTATAAAATTTCATACAATTTCACGGGATTTTATAATATTTTAATGTACTTTAAGGAATTCATTCACAAGAAGTGAGAAAGAATCCATGTAAAATCAGTAAATTATGCGAAACGTTAAAAAAAATCATTCTAACAAAAATTGAAAACAGATTTTCGCAGAAGGAAAAAAAAATATTTTTTTTGAAAAGTTTTTGTTTAATTTAGCTTTTAATAAGAAAGATACTGTAACGTTCATAAAGGCCTGGTAAGTTCTATCGACAGGATAATTTTCTTCTTATAATAAAAGAATTTAATCATTTTTACGTAAACAACAACAGATACGATAAAAATGTTCATGTATGAATGAGTTATGCTAAAATACATTTTACTTTTTCGTAATAACGTGCATCATTTATGATAAAAATTAGAAAATTAATTTTTCATGAAAAAAATTCACTACATCTCTTAATGCATAATAAAATATTAGTTGCGAATGGATTACTATAGAGTATAAAAGGCAATAATTGCCGAGCAAATAGACAACTTAAAAATTTGTTATCACATTTCTGAAAAACTGAAAGATTGGTAAGTACTGCCATTATTCTATGTATCATTCATTTTTTTAAACTTTGTAAAACTTATATAATAATAAAAATTAATATTATTCGTACTATTTATCAATTTGAAATTTGTATGCTCATATATACATGTTATAACGAATAATTCACAATTTATTTTAGAAATAACATTTCTTTTAATTTATAAAATAAAAAATGTATTACGGCAATATAATTCACAAACAAGTTCAGTGTTAAATAAATTTAAGAGCCAATTGTAATAAATTGAATTATAATTATATTTTCTCAATTTTTTCAAGATGATAACGATTGCAGAATTTACCTACAAATAAATTATGAGAAATCCATTACTCCTTCAGCTTTAACGGAGACAAAAAATGAAAAGGAGCTCCTTATTGGAGGCTACGTACATCATCCTGTAGTGCCTTCTAATTATTTTGTACAAATATTTTGTAACATGAATTAAATATAAATAACATAGAAAAAATAAGTATTTGGTTTATTCTTTTTTATAAAAAAAAAATTAATAGGCACGCGCCTTGGCGCGCAAGACTACTAGTAATAATGAATAGAGTATATTATATGTCCATGCAGAATGGGGATCTCAACTATATGCATTCTTTGTGTTTCTAATTTTTCCTATCGAAAATAGGAAAATATGCCATTGTCGGAGAAGCAAAATTAAAGTAAATACGCGCTCCAAGCACATATTATAAATTGCATACGTTAAACATACAATTAGATATTTATTAAGGAATTTGATCGTCCTCATGGACCTAGGCTCATATGACGTAATTCGGCAGCAAATTACCCATGTTAAATGGGAATTTTTGCAAAGCACTATATGGAAGTAGTTTTCCTTTTATTGCACTTTCCTATTGACAATGATGTTTTTTCTAACCTATTTGGCAACTCATGTTATTTAAACTTCTAGTTATTGCAATTAGGGTTTGATTATTCATTGTTATGAATATAAATTATTCTTGACTTCAATTTGCTTTCGAAAACATAAGTCTTTCTAACTCTAAATGGCAATTACTAATTTTTGAGTATTTATAATTGATAGAGAAATACTATTTCTTCGTATCTCTGCGGCAATTATTATTATTTTTGCCACTATATCCTACATTGTCCAGCGAAACCGCACTGCTCGAACACCCCAAAAAATTTATGTTCGCAATATTTCACTGAATCATAAGATGAAATATACGAGTACATAGCTGTCTGCTTTGTCATGACCAAAAAGTAAATAAGTAAAGTCTCGTAAGCTGGGAAAAAATGATGTAGTGATTTATTCGCAAAATTATGAAGTAATACGTATATATTTAAATAGAGTATCAGAAGAAAAATTGGTATACCAATTTTCCCCTAAAAGAGAAGACAGGGGACAGTATATAAAGGGGCTGCCTTTCTAAAATTGTATCAATTGGTGCTCAGAGAGTTTCGAAAGAATCTGTGCACTGTAGCTGAAACAATGAAATTCTCTATAGTTACTGTATAATGTATATGTTGAAAAACATAAAATTATTGCTTCTTCAAAGAGAAAGCTTTGTAACGATACAAACTTTCAAACTTCATTTTTTGACGTATCATGACATACGTCGACCTCAAGTGTGTCAATAATACGATTTTAATTACAGCTCAAAACAAAAATGATTTACGTACTTCGCAAAAAAAAAGGGAATAACGGTCAGAATTCTCGATTTTAGGTATTATTGGGTATTTTTTATATGTAAGGAAGGGAACAAGGGCTCTCGTTTGCTTTTTCATGCATTTGTACTATAAGTTTGAAATTCGTAGATTCATAATTTTCTACTTTGTCTTTTTACAGAATTAATAAGTGCATCAAATGGAGATCATAGACGTGTAATTCCTGCACCTCAAGGTGCACCTCCGGGACCAAGACAGCCTAATGGTCAACACCCTCCTTGTCGACAAGCTCCAGCAGTGGTTGAACCTGCGGGGCGAGATCTGTTTCAAAAATCCTGGCCCCTCTACAAATCATGGAATAACTCAATAAAAAAAATCGCTTAAAAAAAGGACAAACAACTTGTCCATCATCATTTTATTACGAATAAGTACAATATAATTTGATCGCGATGCGTCCATAACTTTCGATGCAAATTTGCAGTGAAGGTGAAAAAACGTGGTTAAAAGCACCTTTTGTAACTTGGTAAACTTTCGACCGTTGTATTTCGTCGAAAACTGCATGAATTCTTTTGCAAAAAATCTAGTAGTTACCTTGAAGTTTTATTTATGGGTACGTTTTCGAAAAATGCGAAAATATTTATAACTTTGGTGTCGGCAGTAGATAAAAGCGAAGGATGCTAACTCAGTTTCTAATCAAGCTGGAAGGCTCTACTAAAGCTTAAAATTTTTCAAAAAAATCAACAAATTCAATGGTAGGTTTTTAAATACAGGTAATTACATAAATAACACGCTATCGCATATTATTTTTTTCTGTTTTTTTTTCTACGATAGTCGACCTCAATTGAAATCGATACGTTGAAGGGGTTACCGTCCACTATTGTCAAAGTCAGTTGACCCACGCGGCACATTCTACCAGATGTACGAAAGTTGAAGAAAAAAAAGGACACTTTATGAGGGAAGGATCAAGCAGGACATCGATACCCTGGAACCTGCTGAGAGTATCATCGACTTCTTTTGTGCCTCCAGTCCCAAAAAAAACGGAAAACCATAATGTGCGATAGCGTGTTATTGATGTAATTAACTGTTTTTAAAACCCCACCATTGAATTTGTAGATTTTGTTGGAAAATGTTAAGCCTCAGTACAGCCTTCCAGCTTGATTAGAAGCTGAGTTAGCATCCTTCGCTTTTATTTACTGCCGACACCAAAGTTATAAATATTTTCGAATTTTTCGAAAACGTACTCACAAATAAAACTTCAAGGTAACTACTCAATTTTTTTCAAAAGAATTCATGCATTTTTCCACGAAATACAACGGTTGAAAGTTGACCAAGTTATAAAAGGTGCTTTTAACCACGTTTTTTCACCTTCACTGCAAATTTGCATCGAAACTTATGGACGCATCGCGATCAAATTATATTGTACTTATTCGTAATAAAATGAGGATTGACAAGTTGCTTTTCCTTTTTTTAAGCGATTTTTTTTATTGAGTTATTCAATGATTTGTAGAGGGGCCAGGATTTTTGAAACAGATAGTAGGTGCATTCCTGCCAGATCCTCCTCGCCCTCCTCTTCCTTTTTCTCGCCCTCCTCCTGCTAATCAGTGAATTTGATCTAATAATACGACTACCTCGTTCGAGATTAATACAGGATTATACATCCCGTTTGCACTAAAAACAGATAGCTTAACCATAACAGTAGGACTTAAAATCAGACCAATTTTGCTGAATTTAATCCAAGACTATTTTAAGGTGCAATAACTTAAATGATTGCAACTAATCTTTTTTACTGTAAAGGAAAAGACTCGTTCGAGAGACAAAACTATGTAATATTACCTAAAATAAAAGCATTATTCGTAATTTGTATTTTTTCTTCTCTTAGATTTATTACAAAACAGTTTGGTAAGCGGGCCGCGGAAACCGTCCATCAAGAATCGTGCAAATTTACGATCTCTAATTTTTGACGGATCTTTACGTTTCGGCACTCACAGACTCCAAAAATTATAAAATTTTATCAGTGTCTGTCTGTATGTCTCTCTTTGTGGTTACCTGAAAGTTGTAGTCAGGCATTTTCAAAATTTGAAACATAACCCTAATAGCACGGAACGTGTAAAATGTCCGCCCTTTGGGAACGTTCCACTGGGACCTGAGGGGAACTTTCCATTATTGTTATTTTTAACAACAATTATCTCGTAAACCGTAAGAGGTAGGTAAAAATGGATGTCATTTTTGAGTTTTGAGTACCGCACATACTACACTATAATATGATATACGTATCATAAACTGACATCGATTTTGACCTATCACTTACGGTTTACGCGATATTTATTGACAATAATAACAATAACGTTAATTTATGTTTGGAACGTTCCGGTGGAACGTTCCCAAGCGGCGGACATTTTACACGTTCCCTGAACGTTCTTGGAACGTTCCGGGAACGTCCCAGAAGCGTTCCGTGCTATTAGGGAATGTCTTTCAGTGTTTTAGAAATTTCTGTCAATGTTGCTGGTCGGTGACAAAAAGACTCCAAAATTATTCTAATAGCATTTTTAACTATTATATATATATATATACATACATACATACATATATACATATACATACATACATACATACATATATATATATATATATATATATATATATATATATATATATATATATCATTCAAAAAGTTAGATCATTTTCAAAATTGTGCAACTTTTTTTAGGAGATTCGCAAGTTTTTATCGTAATTTATAGTAGTTTTCAATCAGATTTACAAATTATCATGATGAAATTTTTCGTTCGGACACAAATTTAAAAAGTTATAAGTATTTAATAATCAAGTGTCCCACGTGGAAATACACCACTGGCGCAGTACTGGCCCAGTATAGATGGCCGGAGTCCCAGTACTGAGCATCGTTACTAAGCCAGTACTGGCGCGGTACTACATACCAGTGCTAGTTCTATACTGGCAAACTGTGGTTTGCCAGTCCTGCCAGTCCTGCTTAGAATGAATACCTATATTACATTTTTATACATTATATTACAAATAAAATTTCTAGCGCTACGATGTTTTGAATCTACATCTATACTCGCATCTATACCTAAATTTCTCGCCTAGCAGTCTGTAGTCTATGCCTGCAGAATTGACAGTCAATGAAAAAACAATCCTCATAAACCACAGCTTAAAAAAGTTGGAGCAACAATTTTTTAACTCTCTTTTTCTAATTAACTTTTTTATTATTATACGACTTCATTAATAAATGAACTGTTACCGGGAATATAAATAAAATAATTTTTAAATGAATAATTTAAATCGATTACAGTTTTCCTTTCTGTAATATTTCGTTTTTTCGCGTTTTAGACTCTTTTACAACTTTTTTTAATGACATAAATTGTAATTTTTAATGAGCACTTGAAATTTGTATTGATGGAACTTAAAAGTTTTATCACGAACTGCGACAATTTCTTTAATGACAAGTTTGTTAAAACTTTCTTGTAACATTTTGCTGTTTAGGAATTTTAGACCATTTTACAATTAATCAGAATTACACCAAATGTAATTTTCTCTGAATATTTACAATTTATCATAAAGATGGAACATAGTTTTTTTTAACAGGAAATAAGATTGTTTTCGCGATAGTTGTATTTATAGTTTTTCGACATTTTAGAATCAAATAAACCATATTTTTAAACGTATTATTTTCATTTTTTTAAATATTCATACTGTCGGCATAGTACTGCCCCGATCGTGGAGCCAGTCGTCAGCCAGTACTGGGCGAATTGCTGATTATCTGTACTGGGCCAGTACTGCGCCGATGGTGAACTCCGGCGGACTACAAAATTTTCTACCTGGCATAGATTAACTTAATAGGATATTTTAAAAATACAGTGAAATTATTTTCAATATCCTTTTCATACTGACTATAGGGATGGGCGATTCTCTTGAAAAGATCGATTCATGAATCGATCCAGGATCGAATTTATTAAGATCGTTTCAGCAAAAAAATCGAATCAGAAGAATCGATCTTGAAAGAATCGATCTCTTAAGATCGATGTAAAAATGTCCTAAATAGTTTATATTCGCCGATAAATCATTACATTTATTCAATTTCAAATAAAATGATTAAAGATCGACGATTAGACACTACTTATTCCTTTTCTCACAAAAAACTTTGTAAACCAGGAAAAATGCTTAAATGTTTATTCATTCATATTGGAAATAATTTATTATTGAAAAGTAATTATGATGCATAGTTTGAATTGCAGTTAGAACAATATTTATGGGTAAAATAGAAATGGGGAAAAATGTTTCGTTCATTTGAACGTTCGGCACTTCAGGTACATGAAAAACATGGGCTATGATAAAACAACATGTGATGTGTACATTTTTCGTAGTTTTATTATCGTAATATAAGTAAAAATTTTCGAATTCTTCTGTCAAAGATAATATCTTTGTTTCTGTCTACTAAAATATACTCAAATATACTAGTCTGTCATGGTCGAACAAACTGTGGTCTCACCACGCGCAAATAAAAATAAGTCAACCAATCAGACGGCTCCCGACACATGCAACTTTGATGCCAGAAAAAGTTTCGGACCTTTCTTTCTAACAATAAAGGATAGAAAAAGAGGTCTATTCCATTTCGAAACTTTGGTAATAAACATTTTAAGTGCAGGTTGCGCTTGCGCTTAGATTGAGATGCAGTCTGGGGCGCAAAAGAAAAAATTATAGGAGCAATAAAGATAAAAAATGTACGCCGTGGTCACGAAACTAAAGGACGGACAGATAAATAAATAAAAAGGAAAGAATCGCTTCTTCGATTCTGGAGGTAAAGAATCGATCCAATAAAAAATCGACTCGCAAAGAATCGATTCAAAAGATCGATCTTTTGAGTGACAAAGATCGATCTTTGAAGAATCGATCCAGAATCGCCCATCCCTAACTGACTACAAATTTTTGTAGAGTTGACTTAGAACCGAACTTTGTTTAATCTCTGTTTAGCAAATTCTAAAAACACTTATATTTTTGTATTAACATTATATCGAAAAACTCTCGATTGATGATAGTCTCATTTAAAAGTCAATGTCGCAGGTGAGGCCTTCCCTAGTAAATTTGGTCCATCTTCGAAAAAAAATTTATATTTATTTTTGATTTTTGAAGTTTAAATTCGACTCAAAACAAACTATGATAAATGGAAAGAGGTAACAAGACCTATTTGATTGAATAGTGAAGAGAAACAACATTTTGTTTGTTAAAAGAGCTAAATAGAACGAGTGATTGTAGTAATGACTAGAGTTTTAGGTCCATGGGGAATGGGGATCTCGACTATGTGCATCCTTTGTATTTCTAATTTTTCCCACCAGAAATAGGAAAATATGCCATTGTCGGAAGAGAAAAATCAATTTAAATATGCGCTCTAAGGTTAACGGTATATCTGCATTGGGTGCAAACAACGTTAACATTGGAGATTTCAACAGTTACTGCTTGAAATCCCGTTTTAATTATCATATGCATTTTTGACAGAATCTTTTACTGCATTCGTCTTCTCTTTATACAAATAGGCACGAACACGCACGAAATAAACATCGTCTGCCACAAAGTACACAACACAGCGACCAACACAATACATAATTTACGAGAATTAAAACATGCCTACATTTATGAAACCGAAATAATTTTATTATATTTTGAATTCATTTTTTGCATCTTTTACAAACATAGTTTCAGTTTTCATTTCGTCATATCTTAACAAATAAATAAGTTGGTCATCGCAGCGCTATACCATCTAGGAGCACATATTCCATATTGAAGTAATTTTCCTCTCTTTGCATATTACTATTGACAATGCTAATTTTTCTAACCTATTTCGCAACTTATGTTATTTAAACTGCCAGTTATTGCAATTTCTGTTCTATTATTTACTTTTGTGAATATAAATTATTCCTAACTTCAATTTGCTATCGAAAATATTAGTCTTTCTAACTCCAAATAGCAATTAATAATTTTGGAGTATATTTATAATTGATATAGAAAAACTATTTCTTCGTATCTCCAGTGGTGGATTTCCCATGTAGGCTAAGTAGGCTGCAGCCTATGACGGCAAAATTTGGGGAGCAGCAGAATATTCCTGCGATAAATTTGCAAAAATTTCGGATTTTGTGTACACAGATGCAGCCTGAGCGTGGTGGAGAACATTATCATAAGGATTGACTGAAAATATTGATCATCTATTTAACCCACCTATGTAATTAAATAAGCATTGCGAATGCTTGTTTGTATTTCAATATCAAATTTAAGCACCGAAAGTTCATTTTCTGTTCTAAAACGCGTTAAAAACTGCCTTCGATCTTCGCTTGGTAAAGAAAAATTGAATGCTGTTGCACTGATAACGATTAAATCGGATTTTTTCATTTCTCTGGATTTTGATGATATTATTCGTGAAATCGCAGTTCAAAAATCTAGACGCAAAAAACTTCAATCAATAGAATTCACGAGAACAGTTCCCCACGTTATTAAAGTGTTCGTAACTTAAGTCGCATACGCCATTTGATGTATTTTCAGAATAATAAAGATAATCTGTTAACTACATGTCTTACTGTGCATTCAAAATCAAGTATTTTATTTCTGTTAGCCTAACGGTGGCAAATTTCTGTTAGCCTAGGGGCGGCAAATACCTAAATCCGCCACTGCGTATCTCTGGCAATTAATACTATTTTGCCACTATATCCTAACTTGCCCTTTGAAATTACACAGCTCGCAAACTCTAAAAACCGACCCCGGCTAATCTTGAAGGTGAGGCAATTTATTTATGCAATATTTTACCAACTTTTAAAATTAAGGAAGTGTCTACATATACTGAAAAATGCAGCTATTTCTACCGAAATGTCAGTACAAATAGCCCCTTTTCTAGCTTACCCTATTCGTACTAAAAAAATCCGGCTATTCGTACCCAAATTTCAGTACACGTAGCCATAACCTAAACTGAAATATACGTAGCTGTGTGCTTCACTATTAAATATGTAAATAAGTAAAGTCTCTTCCGGTGGGAATAAATAATGTGGCGATTTATTCGTGGAATGATGAAACAATACGTGTATAATAAAGAACAAATTTGTCCCTGAAAAAGAAGACAGGGAACAGTATATAAAGGGCCTGCCTTTCTGAACGTGTATCAGTTGCTGTTACGAAAGTTTCGAAAGAGTCTGTTTGCACTGTACTACAAACAATGAATTTCTCTATTGTCACTTTGCTAGTTGCCTCAGCGGTGTTCCTGATTTCTATTCGTAAGTATAATATACATTGAAAAACATATAATTATTGCTTCCTCATTTATAGAACATATAATTATTGCTTCCTCATAACTTTGTAACGTTACAAATTTTCGAACTTCATTTTTTGACATCATGACATAATTCGACCTCAGGTGTGTGTCAACAATACTATTTTAATTATCATTCAGAACAAAAATGTTCATGTACTTTGTGAAAAAAGGGAAAAACGGTCAGAATTCTCGATTTTAGGTATTATTGGGTATTTCTGGTATTTAAAGGAGGGTCAAGGGGGAATACGAAAACAAGGAATCGGACTATGAGTCCTGTAAATAAACCATTTTTTAAATTTTAATCTGAATTTTTGGCTCTCGTTACTTTTTCACGCATTTGTACCATAAGTTTCAACATTGTAGATTCATAATTCTCTATTTTGTCCTTTTACAGAATTAATAAGTGCATCACCAGCAATAAGTACAAGTGGAAATGGAAATGGAAATGGAAATGGAAATAGAAATAATAGACCTATAGGTCTCTCACCTCAAGCTGTACCTCCGCCGTCGCTACCATCTTACGTCGGGTGGACTCAATATCGCAACGATGTTCAAGGACCGCCTCATCCATTTGTCCAGCCTTTTACATTAACTGAACCACCTCTACGTGTTGACACTATCGGTCGAAATGAAGCAGACCGGATCCTGCGAGGGCTTCCTGATCATCATCCTCATTATCCTCCTCCTCATTATCCTCCTCCTCATTATCCTCCTCCTCAATATCCTCCTCATCATCCTTGGTCTCCTCCTCCTCGTCCTCCTGCTAATCAGTGAATTTGATCGCAATTATACGATTACCTCATTCGAGATAATTACAGGATTATACCTCCCACATGCCCTAAAACAGTTACTCAAACCTGAAAATGGTTGGCATCAAATGTAATAGAATGTATCTGAATGTATGACCTAAATCTTTAATTCGAACAGTAGGGCTTAAAATCAGACCAATTTTGCTGAATTAAATCCAAAACTATTTTAAGGTGCAATAACTTTAATAATTGCAACCAATCTTTTTTACTGTCAAGGAAGAGACTAGTTCGAGAGGCAAAACTATGTAATATTACCCAAAATAAAAGCATTATTCGTAAGTTGTATTTTTTCTTCTCTTAGATTTATAACAAAACAGTACATTTAAAACAAAACGGTAAGCGGGCCGTGGAAAGCACCCATCAAGAATCGTCCAAATTGAAATCTCTAATTTTTGAAGGACCTTTACCTTTTGGTACTCACAGACTCCAAAAATAACTCCAAAGTCACACATTTTCAAATTTTAAAACAAAATTCCAGGCGCCCTATGAAAAAAGGCGCATTTCACGCAGAAAATGCTACCTGAAATTTGACTTCAGATTTTTGTAGTGTTAGCATGCAGAACAAAAACGCATATGTTTGAAACCAACAGTGAGGAAGCACTATGTGTGTAAACAATCAATAAAGATAGCAAAAACAAGTTTTTTGTTTATTGAAACGAACCTATATGTTTGATAGAAAAAAAAAGTTTAATTGAAAAAAGGAGGGTTCATAAATATCTACAAAATGACTCGTCGTAAGTTAAGATTCGTTTATTTATTTACTTGGAAAAAATATAAAAATCGGCCAAAACTGCCAATTTTAAATATGCAATTATTTTTTCAATAATCAAGCAACGAGTTTCAAACTTTCAGAAAATATACCCACTGCCACTCTTAGAAAGTCCGCAAAACTTAGTTTTCATGAAAACTTAATTGATATTAAAAAATGGACTATGGGTGATTGTATTCTACAAGAGTTGTACTATCAAGATCAACTCTTTTAACCGAAAATGTAGCTATTCCTTTCTTGTTGGAGAAATTCATATTTATTGTTAAAAATTCAAAAAATAACTTTTTATTATTTTACAGAATTTTGCAAAATTTTAGGAAAAATTTGGTTCAGCTTAGAACTTGTAGTAGTTTAAACTGACTCGGATTATTCCTAAAATTGTCTTAAAACTTTCCCGATTCTTTTTTTTCACAATTTTGGCATTCTTTTAAAATTTTTAATCGTTTTTGAAATTTTTTCAAAAAATTCTAAGCATTTTTTAGAACAATTCGAATTCTTGTTAAAATTTTTAAAAATCGTTCAACCAGAAAAAAATTGCCTCGGATATTTTTTTAAGAACTTGAATAATGATTTCAAATGTTTTTAAATGTTTTAAAATATTGTTATAAAATTAATTAAAAAAAAAAACTCATTTTTATTTTTCTAGGAGTCTGAAAAAAATGCAATTCTCTTGAATCCCTTCAAAATTCTTAAAAAGCTTCTGCATTTTTTTCAAAATCATCAACAATCGACATTTTGTATCCAATTTTTTGAAATCTTTTCAAATTTTAAATTATTTCAAAAAGTTTTTCAAAACTTCTATATGTAATTTTGAAATGATTAAAATCTTTTCGAAAGTTCTTTAAAAATCTTCCACAACTAAAAAATTTACCCTCAAATCTTCCTGATTCCTTTTCAAGAATTCAACAAATCTTTTGAAAGTTTTCGAAATCTTTTGAAATATTCAATTTAAATTAATATTTCAAACAAAAGAAATGATTGAAAACTTTCCTAGGAATGTCAAAAAAAATCGAAAAATACGAATTTTTAACAAAATATGTGAATCCTCAGCTAAACAGATTAATTTTCAACCAGTTGTCTACAAAAAAGTTAAATTTTTTTAATTGAAGATATGAATGTTCAACAAAATAATTATGTTTTCAACTAAAGAGATGAATTTTGAACTGGAATGATGAATCTTCGACCAAAAAAATTAACTTTTAAAAAAGTAGTTCAATTTTTAAACAAATAGTTTAATTTTTAACCAAACAAAAATTAATTCGACATCTTTTACAATGAAGTAACCAAAGGTTATCATATATGACCATTAAATTTTCACAAATTACCGGAAGCTACCAAAATTTCCAAATTCACCAAAATTTTTTAAATCACCAATAATTCACAAAAATTCTAAAATAATCAGAAATTTCAAAAATTACTAAAAATTTCTAAAATGCCCAATAATTTCCCAAAATTACCAAACTTAGAGTTCGACTGTGTTGTGAAAAATATCGTATCTAGCAAGGGGTACAAATTGGTCTTCGCGCGGAATTTTATCATTCGAAAATTTTCCTGTGTTTGCAATTTTGTTTCCGGAATTTTCTATTGTGGGGAATTTGAAAATTCAGTAATATCATAAAGTTTGGGGAATTTTAGTAAATTATTAAATATAAGGGAATTTCAATAATATGTAATTACAAAAATAGTAATATTTTCCTACGGGAAAATGGCACATTGACATATTTGTTTATAGTAATTGTTATTAAAAATTACGGAAATTGTTATTCCAATTCAGCTCAACTATTACGTTAAAATTTTCCTTTTGATTGAAGATTCATCATTTTAGTAGAAAATTCATTTCTTTGTTTGAATATTTAACTATTTTGTTGAAAAGTCGTTTTTTGGTGTTGTTCAAAAATCTTTTTTTTTTCGTTTTTAAAAAGTCGAATTCTTTGGTATAAAATTGATTTACCCCTTCAAAAATTCATCTTCTTCGTTGAAAATTAAACTATTCCGTAGATAGGTATATAGGTGTAAGGTATAGATATTTTAGATTCATCTAGAATTCTCGTGTTATTTATTTAAATGACACGTTCGTTCCGCAACACTGCTCCGACCCAGGTTGCTGATCAATCTCTCTAGCGATTACCCCAAATGAAGAGCCTCACAACATTGTTATGTGTGGTTCCCCACTTGGGCCCATTAGTATCCAAGGTCTTTGTTTCAGACGTCATTCTCTCTATTGTCACTCTGTTTATAAACTATTTGTCGCCACACTTTTTGTCCTGGCATACTACTCTAGCTTCCTTCACGTCCATGCATTTTTTCATGCAAGCTCTTGTGTTTCTATGGCTTCTCATGTCTCTTCGGATTAGTATCCCATTCACAGATTCTAACCATTCTTTCGGGGGTCTACCTCTGGGCATTCTGCCATTTACTGTACCTTTATACACTTGTTTGGTCAATCGTTCATCTTTCATTCTTTCAAGATGTCCGAACCATCTTAACTGATTTCTTTCCCATATGTCAACTAGTGTCTCTCCTGTACCACATTCTTGGAGGATTATCTCGTTTCGGACTTTGTCCATTAGTGTTTTCCCGCATATTATGCGCAGAGGTTTCATGCCGATCGCGTTAATTTTACTCCTGTCCTTTTCTTGACAGGTCCATGTCTCGCTACCGTATAGTACAGTCGGTACGAATATAGAATTATGTATGGCCATTTTAGCTTTTTTTGATATGTTTTTAATTCTGAGAATGGACCCTGCTTTCCCGACAACCTTCTTACCCTTATTTATGCGCCTATCTAACTCCTCATCTATTTTTCCGTCACTAGTGAATAGGCTACCCAGATATA
Source organism: Andricus curvator (assembly GCA_932195095.1). Classification (NCBI taxonomy): domain Eukaryota; kingdom Metazoa; phylum Arthropoda; class Insecta; order Hymenoptera; family Cynipidae; genus Andricus; species Andricus curvator. The sequence goes on along the minus strand of CAKNYM010051803.1, from coordinate 118,927 downwards.
CGTACTTGTCAACTTGTTCTAATCTCTCATCATTTAGGAAAATGTTGCACATTGTTTTCTCACTTTTTCCTTCAAACACCACCTCTAGGATATTTTTGAATCATGAAAAAAAAATTATTATTTGAACAATTATATTGTTTATAATGTTTATAATTTGTTTAAACAATAAGTGAACAATAATTTGTCACAAATGACAACCACGTATCGTTCCTCGAATATTACAGAAAGCAGATGAATTTTTAAAAATTTCAAAACTTTTATTTTAACATTATTTTTACCCCCTCCACTCTCAATCGGAAAATCCTTTAAGATATGGATTTCCATACTTGGACATATAGCTGGAACGAACTAATAGTCCCAGGAAAAATCTAAAGGTATCGTCGGATACGTCTTGACCATATCTCTAGGAGATTTCTGAATCATGGAAAAAAATCATTATTTAAACAACTATATTGTTTATAATTTGTTTAAACAATAAGTGAAAAATAATTTGTCAGAAATGACAAGCAGATATCGTTCCTCAACTATTACAGAAAGCAGATAAATTTTTAAAAATTCAAAAACTTTAATTCAAAAATTATTTTTACCCCCTCCACTCTCAATCAAATAATCCTTTAGATATGGATTTCCATATTCGGACATATAGCTAGAAGGAACTAATAGTCCCAGGAAAAATAATGTTTGAATTGAAGTTTTTGAATTTTTAAAAATTTATCTGCTTTCTGTAATAGTTGAGGAACGATATCTGCTTGTCATTTCTGACAAATTATTCATATTTAATAATAATCCATATTTAAAGGATTTTTCGATTGAGAATGGAGGGGGTAAAAATAATGTTTAAATTGAAGTTTTGAAATTTTTTAAAATTTATCTGCTCTCTGTAATATTCGCAAAACGATATCTGGTTGTCATTTGTGACAAATTATTGTTCACTTATTGTTTAAACAAATTATAAACAATATAATTGTTTAAATAATAATTTTTTTCCATGATTAAAAAATCTCCTAGAGATATGGCCAAGACGTATCCAACGATACCTTTAGATTTTTTCTGAGACTATTAGTTCCTTCTAGCTATATGTCCGAATATTGAAATCCATATTTAAAGGATTATTTGATTGAGAGTGGAGGGGGTAAAAATAATGTTTGAATTGAAGTTTTTGAATTTTTAAAAATTTATCTGCTCTCTGTAATAGTTGAGGAACGATATCTGGTTGTCATTTCTGATAAATTATTGTTTACTTATTGTTTAAACACATTATAAACATTATAAACAATATAATTGTTTAAATAATGATTTTTTTCCATGATTAAAAAATCTCCTAGAGATATGGCCAAGACGGATCCAACGATACCTTTAGATTTTTTCTGGGACTATTAGTTCGTTCTAGCTATATGTGCGAATATGGAAATCCATATTCAAAGGGTTTTTTGGTATTCAGGGGATATAAACAATGTTCAATTGATTAATTGTTTACTATTATTGGTTCGTTACAGTTGACAACAGTAATATCTTTATTTAGATTGTGTTTATTTAGAGTTACTTTACATAATTGTAAATTAAACGATCAAAAACGTGAAAAATTGTTATAAACATTGTATTTGTTTGAATAATTTTTTTTTCGCGGTGAATGAAAAATCTCCTGGGGGTATTTGATTGAAGTATCTACTTATATGCTTGAAACTATTTTCGGACTGATACATTTGTTTATATTGAGTTCCGAATTGTTTATAACAATTTAATTGTTTAAAAATCTTTTTTTGGCCTAATTCGAAAATCTCCTAGAGATATGGCTGAGACGAATCCAGACATTTTTCGATAGGTTTTTCGATAGGACAATTAGTTTTGTTTAAATAAATTCCCCAATTTTCAAATCTATATGTATAGCTAAATTCAGGGTCATGACAATCTATATGCTTGCCATTACTGCACTTGATACGAACATTATTTTAGTCCTTTTGCTGCCCTCAAAGTGTGAGTGTTGCAGTTAATTCAAAATATTGAGCGCTTAGCGTTCCAATGTTGCTGGAAGTGGACGATATACATGATTAGCATACTAGTACTTAACACTCACCTTATTTTAGGACTGTTGTTGCCCTCAGACTGTGAATGTTGCGAATAATTGAAAAGATTGAGTGCTTCGCGTTCGAACATTGCGAGAAGCGTACGATTTATATGATTGACATTACCGCATTCGATACTGACCTTATTTGAGCAACGTCGATGCCCGCAAACTAAAAATGTTGCAGTTAATTCAAAATATTGAGCGCTTCGCGTTCTAACATTGCGAAGAGTGAACGATTGATATAATTTCCATTACTTCACTTGATATATAAATTATTTCAGTACCGTTGCTGCCCTCAATCTGTGTGTGTTGCAGTTAGTTAAAAATATTAAGCGCTTAGCGTACGAACGTTGCTGGAAGTGGACGATTAATGATTGTTATCACCGCACTTGATTCTGACGTTATTTGATCACCGTTGTTGTTCTCAGACATTGAATGTTGCAGTTAATTCAAAATATTGGGCGCTTAGCGTTCGGATGTTGCTAGAAGCACGCTGTGAGTGTTATCGGGATAAGTGGACGTAATATTGACCATATTTTATTGTGTGATTCTTATTTGGTCGTTGTTTTTACTCTCAATGCTTGATAGATATATCATATGCACTGATTTTGAGCGTTTGGCGCCACATAGCACTAAAATAGTCCATTAAAAAAAATTAGGTATATTTCATTGGCCCCGTATAACCTATTATATTACCAAGTTTCAGCCAAATCCACCGAAAGACATTTTCCCATGTATTGTGTGCGGGTTCCTTTAAGTAGTAAAACATATTACTTTCAATAATAATTAGAGTAGGTTCAAATTTCACTTCGTTTGTTCAACTTTATGTTCTGTAATAAGGTTGGCCGAATGGCCAACATTTATTTCCCAAAGTTAAGCCAAGCATTGGCTGAATACTCGCGCAATACCGACAATATTCAAAAGTCAAGCAATGGCCAACCCTTATCTCACGCAGTTATTACATGTCAAGCATCGACCCAATACTGACGCATTACGGGCCAAATAATAAATTCGATTAATGGAGAACCCGTATCTCCTGAAGGTAAGCCCAGCTTCGACTGAATACTGGCACGTTTTGTTTAGTTTAGGTTATAGGCGCTTGGCGCTCAATCTATAAAGCCTATCGTGCCGCACCCTTAATTATTAGTTCTCAGTAGTTGATTCCAGACCTATTGGTGAAGCCCAAGATGTCAACCGCTGATCCCGTTATAATTTCCCCGGGTTCCATGAAATGGGCCCCAAGGATTTGTTGCCTGAGCCTAGCTAATATCGGGTACAGGCATAAGACATCCAGGGAAGTTTCATCATCCCTGCCGCATTTCCTGCACTCTGTCGTGGGGTAGAACCCAATTTTGTGCATGTGATAGTTCAAGTAAGTTCAATGCTCCCTGTGAGCAACTGAACCACTGTCCTTAGGTCTTTCTTGGGTAATGCCAGAATCTCCAAGGCTCCGTCCATCCTATACGTATGGCCCAGGATGGCAGTCGCCTGTCGGCAACCCTGGGTTTATTCTCAGTATTCCTAGTGCTTCATCCCAGGAATACTATAGAAAATAGTCATATATTCATAGAAAATAGTCCCCGTTAAGGTTCCAGGCCTATGTATTCAATTTCTGCGCCGCTTTTCGCCGGCTGGTCCGCTTTTTCGTTGCCCTCGATCCCTCTGTGACCAGAAATCCATATGAATGTCACGATGTTCTTTTCTGAAAGTTGTTTTAATGCCTTCTTGCATTCCCAAACCAGTTCTGATGTTATTTCTGGTTCTTCGACTGCAGGTAATGTCGCTTGACTGTCCGAGCAGATTGTAGCAGCGTTCTCCCCTATTAATGTCTCAGCGTAGCGAAGGACCACCAGGACGTCTACCTGAAAGACGGTGGTATGCCGCCTAAAAGAGATCCCTATCCCCCTCGTTCCTGTGCTATCATAGTTTTCTTCTTCTGAACCCCCTCTCGCCTTTAGAGCCATCTGTGTATCACATTTCCCCTTGGAGGAACGCGTTACCATTTGCTTTCTACATAAACCTGCTTGGGATGCAGACGCGGAAAGGCTTAGTGAAGTTGAAGCGTTTTCAAATTCTGTCTTGCCTCATGTTTAGAATTGGGAATATACTGATGTCACTTGGGAGCCTAAAGTATTTGGCACCCTATATCCACCCTATATCCTGCGCTTGCCAAGCTGCCGATCGCGTGAGCCATCCCGGCGGTTATCGGAACGTGTAGGGGCTCTTCACACAGCATGTATCCTATCGCAGCTGTGGCGTAGTCCTTATTACTCCCGTCACGCCCATAAACTCTAACGTTTGTAATCGTCGCAGCCTGTCCTGCATCGTTTGAAGTTCCAGCTGTGGCCACCAGACCACGGCCGCGTATAGGAACCTTGGTTCAACACCAGCGGAGTAGAACATTGTCAGCATTTTAGGCTCTAGATCCCAAGTCAAACCAAAGGCTCTTCTTCTCATGCAAAATGTCATGACAAACTTCCTGCCTTAAATCTCAAGATGCTTCACCGAGTTTGGTGTGCTATCTATGATTACCTCCAGGTATTTAACTGAGTCTGAGATCATCCGTCTCTCACCACGGAATTTACAAGAGTCAACTTTCGACACTTTATAATTTCTCGTAAAAATGACCGAGCTTGTATTTTCCAGATGTACAGAGAGCCCTGAGCTGTCGCACTAGAGCTCAACGATGCGCTGCGTCGACTTTGTAAGATCCATCAACGTTTCCAGATGAGCTCGCTTGATTAGGATTACAAAGTCCCGCATATCCCTGGTTATAATACCCTTCCTTATCTAGCCTGCGAAGGAGTCCGTCCAATACATGCACCACAGGAGGCGTGACAGGACACCACCTGTGGTTATCCCCGCGGCGCTACTCCCCTGACTGGCGTTCATCCCATCTGCTTTCGATTCGCCTTTGGCGTAGCATGCTTCCTATCCAGCTTATTAGCTGTTCTGGCACGCCACACCTTCACGGAGAAAAATTAATATTAAAACAAAATATCTAGTTATCACCGGGTAATATCTCAGCCATTTAATTATGGAACAGAAATCTGGATATTGAAGCAGAGCATCCGTAGATATTAAAAAGAAGATTTTAACTGACCTGTAAAGCATGCCAATTTCTATAAAATCCTTTCGGATTTTACATCATAGTCCGCTGTATATTGTTTCCGATCCTCGAGCATTTGCCTTTTTTGATAATTATTCGATTTTCGTCATGATCAGACACCACTATTTTAAAGGTTAACATATAACTGACGCCTAACACCGAATCCTTATTTTCTTGCAAAAATGATGGTACAATTTCGAAAAACACCCAATATATTTCCCAATAAAACGTTTAACACAATATATACCGAAAAAACCACAACACACACGACGAATGCTCGAGATTTGGACATAGTGGGGTTAAAATCTTTTGTCGCCACGCCACATGTCAACGACATTGCTCTGATAAAATTTCACTTTTTTAATATCTTAGATAATAACGGTTAATATCACGAAATTTATACTTACAATATGAGCAGATATTTCTCTTCAATAGCTTGTATATTAAGTAGAAGATATTAGATATTATGCCGTAATATCTCTATATTATGGTACAATATCAAGATTTTTATTACCTACTTTTCAACTATCTATTTTTCTCCGTGCTGAAGCCCACCGACAGATGATTTCTCGCGGGGTACTGCTCAAGGCACTGTTTATGCCAAAGAAGGTGACGAAATCCCCCCTGTGATTTAAAGGGGCAGAAGTATCCAATAGCCCATTTCACCTACTTGATATCAACAACCTTGGCGGAGAAATTCCAGTCTGCCTTCTCCTTCTCCTGGCATGGAAGTAGACTTCCATTAGTTGATGTAGTGTTTCTTCTTCGTTTTCGGCAAATTCGCCATCATCGAGCCTTACGAGCCCAAGGTGAGCCTCCAGACTTTCTGCCAGGACCTTATGAAGCCTCGCTGTATCCGGAATGTTCTTAGATTCCTCGCAGAAGCCCCTCCATTCTTTCTATTTCTAGGTTCTTATGTTTTTATTATTTAGGGCAATTGTTGTCATATGATGTAATCAGAGCCCTTCGCAGAAAATCTGCGGCGTGCTCTAACTCATATGTGTTTTTCTGCCGATTTTCCTAGGGCTAACTGGGACAAGATATATTTGTGGTCAAAGACAGACTCCACGCCGGAGACTTTCCATCCCACTATCTTGCATCTCAGTTCTTCCTCTGCCGTTGATGTTTTGCTCCCCTACTGTATAGTGGCAGTTTGCGTCACAGCCCATCAGCATTGGAATCCTATTCTCCTGGCAGTGCTGAATTAGAGCCTCGACCTCTGTAGGAGCAGGGGGCCCCTCAGCATCACCCGGGAAGTAAGCCGAGGCGATATACATCTCTACACAGAGAGAAAACTCCGGGGTTTAGCGCCAGAGAGTTCAAGGTATTAACGCATGGACTATTTATCAGGCACATATCGCAGGCGTCTCTTGCTTCATTTTCTAAGAATTCGCGGACTTTTTCCGTGAGTCTCCTTGCAATTTGCTTTTAGGCCACGCCTTCTGCCTGTTGACACGTTCGCACCACTAAATTTTCGCAGGAGGCGTGGCCTAAAGGAAAATCGCAAGGAGACTCACCGAAAAAGTCCGTGGAGGCTCTTGGAAATTTCGATCGCACTCTTGGCATTTTTGCATGTGAGCTGTGCTTATTTTCCGTGGGGTTGCATCGTGCGATTAATAGAAGCATCCATGAATATATTCCAAGAGAAATGCTTGCTATTAAGGCGTGACAAATGTGCACACGCTAATGCCTGGATTTTTCTCTCCGTGTAGTCTTTATCCGCTTCTGTCCCTAAGTCTCACCTTAATAACGGTGAGGTCCCTGGAGCAGAGTTCATGAACAATATCGCATCCATAAACTTGACGGCTACGCATGCCCTTGGTGCTTTCTCGCGTGGCCCCTTATATATTAAGCCACACCCTCCCATTTCATACGCCTGGTTAGAATCGCCGAGGAGCCTTTTCTGTGTCTTAGATAGGGTCGGTAATCCAGAGCCGCGAGGGCCCTAACTGAGGTTTTAGGGAGACCTACGGCTAGAATCCAGCCCGTCTCCGTCAGTCTGGTTTCCTGACTATTGGAGTATACCCTCGGAGAATCCGTTCGTAGAGTGGGGTTCTGGAATATCAGGCACCCCCTGGATCTCCAGGTTTAGTCCCTCCTTGAACCTAAACGGTGATGTCCTCTTCACTAGCCAGTCCCGCTACTAGATGTCTGCAACCTGCACTACGATGACCCCCGACTTGATGAATATGTCATCCAATCTGGGCGAGCCCCTTGCAGGATAATGCGTCAATCTCTTTAGAGATTTCCTTCTTCAGCCTGTCCACCTCCTTTGGATTTAAACTCGCTTCAGGATAACCTGACTCAACGACAACTCTGACCAGGGTATTGTTAGACATTTGCGCGAAAGTGAGGTCCTGTGTTTACAGATCCTTCGGACGTTTCTACACCCTTTTCGGAGGAGTGTCTTTGGAATCCTTCTCTTGCTCATAGGCTGAGCCGGAAGAGCCTAGTGTCGGCTGCATACTGGCGAAATGCGGGCGAAGATAAAAATGTATTATGCCAAGCTTCGATTCAGTGCTAGCAAAATACGGGTCTTATAATACAATATAGTATAATATATAAAAAATGCAAATCGTGAACTTTAATGTAATTGAAGGTCTAAAATAAGTTATGAAGATATAAAGTTATAATGTTATAAATACACTCGAATCTTAACTTTAATCATTTCGATTTATGCGTTCCAAGAATTACGCTGCGTGGCGGTGATCGGTTGAGAGGAGCCGTGGGGCCGAAAGGGGAGGTCATTCGTGGTCAGTCAAGCGTGAAAAAACAGGAGCGTAGCGATAAAGTGCTGTACCTTAACGGTCTAAGTGGATAATTGCGTCACGATATGGCGTCAATTCACTCTCAAGCGGGAAGCACACACGTTTGCATAGCGAATAACCACGATAGCGGGCTCGCGTTGACCAGCAGTGGGGCTCCGATTCTGGAAGCCGATCGGACCGATCGGTTCATTTTTTGCGATCCAATTTCAAACCATGGCTTTGAAACCTCTTTTTCTATCGTATTGGGTAGACAGAGAGAGTATGATCGTTTCGAAACAAAAATTATGACTTGTCATTGGAACACAATTGGACCCTCTTAGTCTACCTCATCCGATAGAAAGACAAATCTCGAAATCATCATTTCGAATTCGATCGCACCTCGATGTCTATCTAACATGGTAGAAAGAGAGGTCCGATTGACTTCAGGCATCGGACTCCCACTGCAGCGTTTTGTAACCTCAAACTGTCAAGTATTGACGTGAGAATTGTGAAAACTATGTTTTTCGTGAACATTTAATCTAATATTTATAGAAGTAAGTGATTTTATGTTCAATACCTTCTTCTTATGTGTGGTTCTGAAACAGCATAATGCGTCATGCATTTGCTTCCCACATGAAGTGTTTTGCGAGATGTTTCGCTTATGCATACATAGATACAAAATAGTGATGTGCTTTTGGATGATGCTGTCTTCGAATTGTTTAAACAAACGAGAGGCAGAGTCGATCTAGTATCCGGACCGATCATTCAAGAGTAAGATCTCATTTTAAACGAGATGCTCAACGGTCCGCAAACGTTTTAATTACGTTCTCTTCGTTTTAATTTCTTTCTCATTTTCGTTAGAAATTTAGTTTTTTCTTGTCTCCATATTAGAAAAAAACGCAAAAACTTTAAAAAAATATATTTTTCACCACGCAGGAAAATCCAACAGAAATCATTCAGACGGCCCTGATGTTTACGTTTGGAGAAGCTTAATTGAAGTCGAAGGTCAGAACCAAAATCCGATCTGAATAAAATTTACTATGCATGGATTTTTCGTGCAGCTGATTTCAAACTGAAAATAAAAATAATATGGGAGCTCTAAAATTCTTAAACAATTGAAAAATTTCGTTCTTGCTTTTTCATAAAATCAATATAATCTGTGATAATAATACTTCCTATTATCCATTAAAAGTCAAATGTTTGACTGATATTTTATTGTTATTGATATTGACATTAGACAATTTGAGCAGAGTGAAATTTGAAAAGCAAATCAAACAGAGGTAGGTTTAGATCATTAATTGATTATTACAGTCTCATTCTTTTGACTTATTTCCAATATCGGATTTCCACTCCTACTTTCATTATACAGGGTGTCCCAGACTCAAGTATCCGGACTTATATTTCTGTATAAAAATTTAAAAATTCCTTTTCCACAAATCAATTGAAGTTTCAGTTTTTGAGTTAGGAAATATTTAGGCTGGACCAATCAGGATCGCAGTATAAACAGACGTGCGAGCGTAAGCGGGAGTTCAACGCAGTGTTATCAGAGCAAGTGTCGAGGTGGGGTTAGCGACGGGAAAACAACGGTCACTACACTACGTTGGGCTCCCGCTCCCGCACACACGACTATACGGCGCTCCTGTTTTGTCCAGCTTAAATATCTTATAACTCAAAAACTAAGACTTCAACTGATTATTGGAGAAGGAATTTCAGATTTATTTTTTTTATTTGTATACAGCCATATGAGTCCGGACACTTGAGTCTGGGACACCCTGTACATAGGGTGTAATAGGGATAAGTTTAATAACGGGGTTAGTGTGATAATAAGAAAATTTGAACTTAAAAGTAAATTAGTTATTAACTTTTTTACAATCTCGTCATAATAAGGTGTTATTTTTATGTAAAAAGTGACTATCGCGGATTTTTTAAATTCCGCGTTTCGTGACCTCTTAATCCGAAAAAACTGTTTTTTTTGTGATGATATCTGTCTTCCTGTCGTTGTTTTTTTTTGTCGTCGTCCAAAAATTTGATTTCTACTTTTTCGGAAGGACGTGCACTTTTTTAAATATACAAAAAAGACAATGAAAATACGTATGTTTCAATACCCATGTACAGACACTAATATAATATATATTTATGTAATTTAATAGAGCTGCACGCAATATAGAAAAGTTTGCGTTCCGGAAAAATGTTAATCGAGTGCGAAGCACGAGATACGTGATGAGAATGCGTCCATTAAAGCCGTAGGAGCTTTAGCAAAAGGGAATTCACAATCACCAAATTACAGTTGTTGATGGTTTGACGGTTTATTTTAAAAGGTCTATGCACACATGCGGGGAAGTACACCCGACTCTCAGTTTAGGCTTAGTGTCGGGGGTTGCCTGCAAGTCTATATCAGGGGGAAAGAAACGTAAATAGTCAGGGCCACCTGAACCGTTTCCGATTGGAATGCATAATATTGCGTAATATACTCGACTGAGTACTCGCGCACTGCGGCCCTTCCGAGGCGAGAGTCGCAACCGTCTCTCAACCTGCGCGCTGAGAAACTGCGTGAGCCAGCAGTTCTAGAAATTGCTAAATCGCGGACAGGATAAACCGAGAGTCGGGTGTACAAAGACTGAGCGCGTAGCGCGAGGTTACTTTGTCGAACGCAAGATGTAATAGACGCGCGCCCTATAGGCGCGTTAAAACTTGCAAGCGAATTGGGCCGCGCGTGATGAGAATGTGCCCCCGCAACAGGCAGATTTTGTATTGCGTCATTATGATTATGGGGCATTATTTCTCAACTGCCCCAACTTTAAAAGTCATGTCCTTCGATTGTCCTCAAATTCTGGGAATACGTTTGTCTACCCTACAGTACTTAATCCACAAATTTATAGATCAGGATTACCACCCCGCGTGAAAAAAGTTGCCTTGTTCAAGCATGGGTCAAAAATGGGTGAAAAATGGTTCAAGATTGTTCAAGGATGGGATATGCCTGGATCGTTGGCGTGGCTTAAACATTGCTCGTGGCCACGACCCATGCTAAACTTTTAATGATTATTCTAACACCAAATTCGACGCTTTCCATAGTTAATCATGCATAACAACAACAATAGGGAGTTCTGTTATGACAAAAACATTATTAATTCTCTATTTTTATCATTTCCCAAAAAATGAACGTAGTTTAAGCGCTTTTGCGAAACAAAACTCATACATGGTTCCGAGCATCAAAATTGTATGCATCACTCTAAAATTAAGTTTCAGAAATGTATTAAAATTGGTTCAAATCTATATTTCATGGTTAAATAATACAAATATTTTGCAGCCTAAAGTTCGATTGCTAGATAATACACATTTTTTCGACTTCAGCCAGAAATTTTCTAATTTTAAAAAACAAATGGGAGACAGAGTTTTGACATGTGCAAAATTTTGTAAATCCCGTGATCCTGAAACCGACACCAAAAACTGAACCACGAGGCCGACCTTACCCAATGTCAGTTTACACAATCTTGATAACACTGTTCTGCAAAAATTACTTCTGAAAATAGTTAAGTTTGTAACCAAAGAAATGAATTTTAAATAAGAGAAATACATTTTTAACTAAAAACTATTTTTCATTAAAGAAATAAAAAAATCAACCAAATTGTTGAATTTTTAAGCCAAAAAGAAGAATTTTCAACCTGCAAATAAAAATGTTTTAAAAAAATTTAATTTTCAACTAAACAGTTAAATTTCCAAATAAACAGTAGTAACATTACCCAAGAAACATAAATTCTCACTGAATTATGCAAAAATTGATATTTCAACAAAAAAAGGCAAATTCACAAAATATTTTAATCCATAAATTAACAGATTTTCAACCCGAAAATATAAACTTTTGAAAAAAAGTTGTTTTTCAACCAATTAGATGCATTTTTTATAAAAATAGTTGAGTTTTTAACTAAAAGAGATAAATTTCGAGCGACAAATTGAATAGTCGTATTTTTAGTTTAAAACATAAATTTTAATTACCTCATTTTCAGGATAGCTTTATATTTTTTTTCCGTTGAAAGGGGGGGTTAGTTCGTCTCCAACTTCTTTGCCTACGAATTGTGGACTCTCCTCCATGACGGTAACGGATCTGGCTATTTGACACTGGACCATTACTTAAATTGTCATTTTTATTTTTTTCTCTGGATTTATTAATCAAGATGTTTGAAACTGACAGTGCAGTCGTAATTCTTTTATTAGTAAGTCAATGTACTACAAACTTCAAGTCTTTAGACTCTGTTTACATTAAAAACGTCAAACATGCCAAATTTGTTTTGAAATAATTACTGGCAAACTTTGATTTTCTTTCCCGGTTTATTCATTACATTTAATTATGGATAGGAATCAAGACTTTGATCGTTATTCTGCACGGACACAAAGAAGAATCCTTCATTTTTCCAGAGAAGAAGTTTTCGATTGGAATTTCACCTTTTTTCATTTTCATTGATTAAATTTAATTAGCGTTATCGGATCTAGAAAAAGCTTTGAAATTTTGTTCCAAGCTTGTCCCGTTCTTCTCCTCAGAACGGCAGCAGCAAGGTAAATATAAATATAGGTTTCCAATTTCGACTCTAGCTTTTCTCCTTCTCATTATTTGACATGAATCAGCATTGCTGAAGCTAGAAAAAGCTTTGCAATTTTGACCCAAGCTTGTCCCACTCTTCCCCTTAGAATGGTACCAGCAGGGTTAAGGATGGATATAGGCTTACAATTTGAATTTCAAGTTTTCCCATTGCATTGTTCGATTTTTATTAGCGATACCGAAGCTAGAAAAAGCTTTGCAATTTTGACCCAAGCTTGTCCCATTCTTCCCCTTAGAATGGTACCAGCAGGGTTAAGGATGGATATAGGCTTGCAATTTGAATTTCAAGTTTTCCCCTTGCATTGTTCGATTTTTATTAGCGATACCGAAGCTAGAGAAAGATGTGCAATTTTGATCCAGGATTGTCCCATTCTTCCCCTTAGAATGGCACCAGCAGTGAGTTTTTTAGAATTAGAAAATTTCTGGTTGAAGTCGAAAAAATGGGTATTATCTAGCAATCGAACTTTAGGCTGCAAAATATTATTATTATTTAACTATAAAAAAAATATATTTGAACCAACTTTAATACATCTCTGAAACTTACCTTTAGAGTGATGCATACAATTTTGATGCTCGGAACCATGTATAAGTTTTGGTTCGAAAAAGCGCTTAAAACTAGGTTCATTTTTGGGAAATGATAAAAATAGAGAATTAATAATGTTTTTGTCATAACGGAACTCCCTATTGTTGTTGTTATGCATGATTAACTATGGAAAGCGTCGAATTTGGTGTTAGAATAATCATTAAAAGTTTAGCATGGGTCGTGGCCACGAGCAATGTTTAAGCCACGCCAACGATTCAGGCATGTCCCATCCTTGAACAATCTTGAACCATTTTTCACCCATTTTGACCCATGCTTGAGCAAGGCAACTTTTTTCACGCGGGGTACCTTTCCCCAAGTGGTGGGGTGTTGAATTTCCCACCCCAACACCTGCACGGGTAGTTTCAAAAACCTGTAACGTGAAGTGAAACTTCGTTTGGGACGTAAGTGAATTGAAAAAAAAACGACCGAACAAACGAACGGATTCCATATATTTCTGTCTCTCTCTCTTACAGGTATACTTTCTATACCTTCCCTCTCTATTCGCATCTTCCTGTTGTACGGCGATTCGCAATTGCTCTAAAGACTCCTCTTCGATATCTCCACGCTAAGCAAAGGATGCATATGCTCTCTCTCTCTCTCTGCACTCTCTTACTATGCGATCTCCTCAAAACTAATGATGATTCCTCACGACAAATTTCAAACTTAATCCATTAAAGTTTCACTTCTGCAATGTGGCCCCACTGCCGCACTCTGGTTTGTTATGAGGGTTTTAAAAAGTACTTTTTACACCCCTTCAAAACAATTAACTATTTTTTGAATAAATGAATTGTTTATTTAACTTCTTTTGCGATTTTGAGAAAGCTTGTCTTTTTTACTATGAAAAATGTCAAGTAAGAAAATGGACAAATTAAGATTTATTGAGAGACAGAACCATTTATTTTTAATATTCACGTTCATTCAGAATTATCATAAATCATCGAAAAAGTTATTGAAAAATGCTAGCTTGTTAGCATTAACTTTTCAAACCTTTTTATAAACAAATACAAATTTATATATTATACAACTTCAAATAAATGTATAACTCTAGCATTTCTAAAATGAAAGGAATATTTTTTATACCGTATTGTTTATACCACAGGAAGCTGTGGAAAAACATTATTGAATCCTTTTCTGCCTAAATAATATATCCTTGCACTTTTCTTTAATTGAGGAAAATTCGATCTTCGAATTACCGCCAAACGTCTCAAGCTGCGTCCAGTACAAAACTCATTCTTGCGAAAAGGAATTGCACAGCAATTTTCTTAACTTATTTTCGAAAGAAAGATTATCTAGGTAAGGTTAAAAATAGGGAATTATCTTTGTTTCGTTTAAACTTTAACCCGCAAGGTTCATTTTTGTTCCATTGAATCTGTCAACAACTGGAATCGATGCAAACTTTATCTTTCCTTTTTTGTGTGTACGTATTCTGAGGCAGACTTGCGTAAAACAATATTCTAAAAATAATGGTTATCACATTTTTATAAATGTACAACTTCTGAAAGCAATGTCTAGCAATCGAACTTAAAAATGTGGTTAGAATTGCAGAAATTGCGAATCGATTGAAAAAGCCGAATAACATTCCTTTATAAGGCAAAAAGACTAGTCCTGATTAAAACATTTACAATTCACAATTTATATTGAAAGAAACAATACTGAAAAATTAATTTTTGTATTCTAGACCCGATAATATCTTCAAAATTTGTTTTGCTTCATAAAATGTAGGACTTTTTACAAATAAAAGAATACTTGAAATATAAATTTTTCAACAATAGGAACAAAGTTACGGGGTAGCATTTGCAAAATTCAAAATCATACATTTTTGTGGGCACCCTATTCTATACCTTACGAACAATACCCTCAATCATAAACTATCCACAATTTTCTCCTATATTTATTAAAATATTTTTAAACATTGAATTTTTCATTCGATTTTTTAGTGTTATAATAAGTATTATATATATATATATATATATATATATATATATATATTCGGTTTCAGTTTCGATTCCTTTGGAATAGAACCGAAGGGCCTATGACAAAGCCACCGAACGCGTCCTCGGGTTGCGGATAGAGGGTTCCTGTACCAAGGGTTTCTGCTGAATATGGTTACAATTATTAATAAGCTGCATGGCACCTGGGTTAGGTGTCTCAAACGGTGACTCTGGGATACCGGGCGACCTCTCAGAGTATCAGCCTTATCCTTGCACGCGGGGCTCTACAAGGATGGACTAACCCTTTCCCTAGCTGCTCGTGGGAACAACAATGAAACCACCAAAACACCAAAATGTTGTAGATGCGGTTCAAGACAATCGAACGCGCAGAGCACCCGACAATGGGTCGGCAAACAATGCCGATCAGCCTAGAGTTCGGAGTGCTGAAAATAATTTAGATGGAAACACGACGACGAACCGGCGAAATGCCCACATTGAGTGGACGGATCGACTCAGGGATGACGTGCTAGACTGCTACGATGCCAGCATTACCCCTGTTCGCGGAGGCTTTATGGCGCGTATGCACACTCTGTGGTGCCAGAAACACCCAGAGCTTCAGCACGTTTCGCATCAGTCTTTGCGAAATCAAGCCGACTACCTCCGGAAAAATGGATATGTACGCGGAGCGCTTCCCCAACCGCTGCTTTATCAAGCTGCAGACGAAGATGAGGAAGCGACATTGAGACCACATTAACATGCAAGTTCCTCCTGAGCCCCAAGATCTGGCTGAAATCGATGCCTTCCTTCGTGGAGATATCTCGCAAGAGTCCGACCTCTGGACCATCAATTGCTCAGTGTATGGTGCTGCGAGAACTTTGGCTGATTCAAATCGAAGGCTGAAACCAACGATGGATCAAAAGACCAAAAGGCGCTTGCATCAACTGAACAAGAAGATTGGATGGGCAAGACAGAATGCGTCCCGTGTTCAATGTGTGATTGACTACATAACATATGGTAGACCGTTTACGGAAAGGGTTCGAAAGTTCGCCCAAGAACTAAGGATCTTGAATCACACACTAAACAAATCAAAGCTGCTGACAATCAAGCAGCATATTGTTGACAAAATACGGCTGTTATCTGACGCAAGGAGGAGAATACAGAAGAGGGAGAGATGGATCAGGGAGAATCAACAGTTTCTCGCTGACCCATCGCGCCTCTTCAGCGATCTACCTGTTTCTGTCAAAAATCCACCCAAGCCCAAGGAGGTAGAGACTTTTTGGAGAGAGGTGTACAAGATCCCGAAAACACTAGAGTTGAAAGAAGATACTGAAAATATCATCCGCTTCAAGGAGTTTTGCGACAACCTCATAAAATCTGAGGAGGAATGTCCATCAATCACTGCCGAAGAGGTGAAAAAAGCACTTAGAGGCACGAAGAACTTTTCCGCTGCTGGACCAGATTGTATCAAGAACTTTTGGTGGAAGAAGTTTAGTTTTACACACCAACATTTGGCCCGCATATTCACCTCATATTTAAAGTCGGAGACGCCCATTCCGCAGTGGCTGGTGTTAAGACGCACTATACTCCTGCCAAAAAAAGGCAACTTGTCCAACCCAGAGAATTACAGGCCAATAACTTGTTTGAAAACGCTGTATAAGATCTTTACAGCTGTCCTGAACAACAGGATTGTTCGACGAATTGAGCCTGTATGGCGAGAGATGTACGAACAACGTGGCTCAAAAAAAGGTGTAGCAGGCTGACGAGAGAACCTGCCAATTGACAGGTGTGTCTGTAAAGACGCTGCAGCCCATCAGCGCGTCCTGTCAATGGCCTGGATTGACTACCGGAAAGCTTTCGATTCAACCTCTCATAGACTTATCATCTGTCTGTTGGAAAGCTTAAAGGTACATCCACACATAGTGAGATGCATACAGAGATTGATGCCTCTTTGGAAAACTAGATTTACTATCTCACGTAGAAATTATCGTGTGACAACGAACAACGTCACCTTCCAGAGGGGCGTCTTTGAAGGTGATACCATGAGCCCCTTGCTTTTTTGCATCACACTTTTGCCTCTGTCTCTCGCACTACGAAATTCTCCTGGATACCTCTGTGGCGACACTAATCCGCGCGAGCATAAGGTCACTCATGTATTTTATATGGATGACCTGAAGATCTATGCCTCTGGTAGAAGCAAACTTCAAACTGCTATAAATATTGTCAAGAACTACACAGGAGAGATTGGGATGGACTTTGGCTTGGACAAGTGTGCCAAAATTTATCTGAAGAAAGGAAAGATTACTGGCGTTCCCAAGGACCCTGAGCTTGTGGATATAAGTGTTATCAGACATCTTAATACTGGAGAGACCTATACATACCTGGGCGTGCCTCAAAACCGCATTCAGGACGTAACATCAGTGAAGGAGTCTCTCCGAAGCAGATACAAGCATCTTCTTCGACAGATTTGGTCTTCCAATCTGTCGGCGTTGAACAAGGTATCTGCGACTAACATACTTGCCGTCCCGGTTCTACTCTACTCGTTTGGGGTAGTTCAATGGACGAAGAACGAGCTTAACCCTTTAACGGCCAGTGGGACACATACGTCCCACCTGCTTTGAAAAATTGTAACTCCCATAAAAATAAACGTATCGTCTTTGTTAAGGTCTCATTTTGAAGATGAAGGATGCATCCAATCATGAAAAATTTGGCAAACACGAGGGTTTCACCCCTTCAGTTTTACACCCCGACAAAAAGTGCGAAAATTGCGACAAAATTAGAAATAAGCATAAATTCCAGGAAAATTTTTTTTCTGGGTCGCAATTTCATATGTATGCTTTAACATCACACCAAAAATTTGTAGCAAAAAGGTGCGGACCAAAAACCACCCCTAACAGTAAATAAAAATCGAAAACCACCCCTAGCAGTGATGATACGTCCAAGAATGCACTTTCATTGTAGTTCAGTTCATATATATTTTTGGAAACATATAAAAAATATGAATCATCAATATCCGAATCAAAAACTACCCTTAACAGTTATAGAACATAAAAAACCACCCCTAGTTGTGGTGATGCACCTGAAAATGTACTTTTATTGATGTTCAGTATATATATATTTTCCTGGAAACACATGAAAACATTGTGGCAAACATATCCAAATTGAAAACTACCCCTAACAGTGGGAAAACAGATGATGATCCTTCAGTTCCTTAGAATATATTCACGTATTCCAGGATACCCATATTCAGATTTGGATTAGGATAGCATAACAGAAAATGAGATTATAATATAATATTTTTAAATATTTTCAATCGATTGGGGTGGTTTTTCGATTTGGGGGTAGTTTCTGAGGGTGGAAAAATTCTGGAATAATTTTTTTTCTCACACTGGGTACTCATGAGTTCAGATTCACCATGTATCGATTTTACCGAACCCTCAGAAAAAACTCGGCCTTTAAAGGGTTAAGGCCCTTGATGTCATTACACGTAAGATCATGCATATGCATAAAAGCTTGCATACCAATTCGTCAGTTCCGCGATTATATATTTCACGCCGTCAAGGCGGACGCGGACTTCTGAATCTCCAGTGTCTTCATAACCGGATTGTTCTAAGTACAGCTTACATCGTTGCGAATGGCAGAGATCCTCTCCTAAAGATGGTCAGGAAACACGAGATGATTGGCGAAGGAGCGTTCCTTTACAAAGCCGCGGAGCAAGCGTCCGAGACCCTTGGCCTGAATTTTAACATCAGAAGTGAGGAAAGTGCATTACTTCATCTAGATGCTTCACTTCTAAAAACCAAAGTGAAGAAAGCAGAGGTTGAAAATTTTCACCAAGAGCTACTCGACAAGAAAATGCACGGAAACTTTCACAGAAATGTAGAAAAACAGTCCTTGTCGAAGGAGCAAACTTTTGCTTTTGTCAAATCATCAGGGCTTAATTCAGGTACAGAGGGTTTTATTTTTGCATGCCAGGACGGTGTCATTTCCACCTTAGCATACCGTGAGCGCATTTTATGTCAAGAAGTTCCCAGTAATAGGTGTAGAGCGTGTCATGCACACGCTGAGTACCTAGAACACATACTATCAGGGTGTCCGACCCACGCGGGAACGACGTATATCTATAGACATAATGCGGCCCTAAGAGTGCTTTATTACCATATTTGTCGCTCTTACGGTTTTGGCCGCGACCCTGCCCTGCCGAACGCTCCAAAGGAGATAGAGTCGATTGTCCGAAACGATAAGTGCCAAATTTTCTGGAACTACGATTTTCGGGCAGCAGTCTCCGTTGCGCACTCGAGGCCTGACATTGTTCTCCAAGACTTCGAGAAACGAACTATATTCGTGATCGAATTCTCGGCTCCCTCCGAATACAACATCACTGCAAAGGAGAACGAAAAAGAGGAGAGGTATCAAGAGCTTAAAAGAGAGCTACAACGACTGTACCCAAAATATTCGGTACGAGTAATTGTCCTTGTGATAGGTGCTCTCGGAGATGCAAAACTATCACTGGTTCGTAACCTGAAAGCCATACCCGCGTGCCAAAAATATGCCAAGGCACTTGCGAGATGGATGCAGAAAGCTGTCATCCTTCGGTCGCTTCGTGTCCTCAATAAACGCGAGGGTTTCGCCGGCCTGTCGTTGTGATTTTGTCGTTGCCTATGACCACCCATCTCACGGTTGTGAGAAGTGGCCATAGGTGTGATTTACCGCGTTGCTACTGGGGGCTATTGACATTTTGTTGGATGGCAGTTGCTCTTAGTGGGACCCTGCGGTGGTTGTTTAACTTTTTTTTAAATTATATATATATATATATATATATATATATATAAAATAAATATATATAATTGAATATATATAATATAATATATATAATAGGTATAAGTTGGCCAAGTGTCATTTTTAACATTTTGTTTCAGTTTTTTTGCAAGTCTCTGAAACAGTTTAAAAACGTTTGCTACATTTTGCACCTTCTCAGATGAAAAAGATATATATAGTTTATATATATAGTGAACGAGACAATGATATTTTTCATTCGTTTTATACATTTTTCTGCATCAAACAAATAAAAAATATCAGTGTTTTATCCACTATATGTAAACTATATACATATAACATTTTCACCTGGGTTCTGTAACAAAATGTTTATGAAAGTTAGAGTTTAAATTATCACCTCAAGTTGAGAAAACATGAAAAAATATCTCTTCCATTTTCTCTAAACTGGATGATTTTTTTTAAATCAAGATTTCCTCGCCTTAATTCAGCATAGCAGCTTCTCGGGCGGAAGATTTTTTCTCTAAAATGAACATTCGTTTTGTAATCACCTTCAAATGCTGAAAAAACGTGTGCCTCGCAAAAGAAATTTTCCGCTGCGATTTTCTCAGAATACAATTAAATTTTCCAATCAAACTTTCCATAAAAAATCTGCCAAGTACAATTACAAGAATTGATTATAGGGTGCTGTAAACAAGATTTTTTTAATGGGCGATTGCCAAACAGATGACCATTTTAGACAATGAGATTTACGAAAAAAAAAACTTCACAAACCAGCCAATTTTTTTTTTATTTAGGCTAAACCTAGAAAGTATTAAAATATAAAAATGAGATATCAATTAATGTATTTGTGATGGGTACGTATTTTAAAAAGAAATAGCTTAGAGGCCGGAGAACGTGAAATATTCGGACATGACAATTAATAAGAATTTCAAAAATCTTTTTGAAATACATACAGAACAGGTAAAAATATTTTGAAATATAAAAAATGATTACTTTAACGATTTGACTTCAGCTTCAGTATTTCAAAATATCCTCTGATTTTCTAGTAAGAGAAATTAATATAGAGGATAACCTGACGTTAATAAATCGATTTTTCACGATGAAAAAAATCTTTCTAAGTATAAAATTAACAATTTTAGACTGTATTTTGAATTATGATTTTCGAATTTTAACCTAAAATAGTAGCTTCGTATGGCAGAACAAAAATCTTGTGAGACAGACCTTGAAGTAATTTTTGAAATTCTTTAACTCTGAAATATTGAACCCTGTCTTGATTACTATCTTTTTCAACTCAAAATTTAAGTTATGAATTTGAGTATCAAATATTTTTGAAAATCTTGTTGTATTACTTAGCAATATTTAATTTTTAATTTATAGTTTGGGACACGTGGATGACAGGACAGTTTGCATAATTTTCTATTTATAATTTATAATTGATATAAATACTTCAGTCAGATATTCTTAGAAAAAAATGTGGAAAATCATTATGACTTAAAGTGCGCAACTTTTTGGCAATCATATCATAATCTATTTTAATATGATTTTTTTTAATGACTTTCTTAACTTTGATTTTACAGAATTGATGTAATTGTACTTGGTAGACTTTTTTCATCGCGGATGTTTTTGGCGGGATTTCATGTTTTTTTGTCATTTTTTTGTAAATAGTATTCATTTAATTTAATTTTTAATTTCATTTTGCCAGTCATTTACTGATTTAACAAATTATGAGAAGAAAAATTGAGACGACATTAAATTAAAACCTTGGAAAAGATAATGTTGAATCAACAGAAATCTGTTTTGCTGGAATATTTGTTCTAACTATGAGCATATACGTATACTCGTACTACAGCATAGCACTGAAAATCCTTGGGCAGTAATCTCATGACAAACTAAAACGAACTGTACTATTTCGCAATTTTTCGTTTGTACCAGCTCGTCCAAGTCTAGTATTATAAGGAATTTTCCGTAATATTAGCCCTAACGCTATATTTGTCCAGTTAATCTTACGGAAAATTCCCTAATACTAGACAGCGCCAAACTATAAACAAATTTTTAAGGCATTGTCTACGTCTACGTATTCGCTACTCCTACCGAAAATAGTTGGCTATTCGTACCGCGGTACACATAGCCACGGCCTATTTTTGAATAAAACTTTTATTGTTCGTACAACGTTATCTCTCCCGAGACTTCAATATAAGAATTAAACTTTTTTTTATGTAATTCAATTTAATGGTGCAATATTTTCAAACATTAATTTCCATAAATAGTAAATTTGTTGGGCCGTGGAAATGGAAAGAGTGGCTAGATTTACCGAACATAGCCACAGAACATGTATAAGATTTATGAGATGAGATTATAAGATTTATTAATTAATTTATTATTTATTATTATAAGACCATTTAATTCTGCACACTGGATTGTTAAACCAAAATAATTATTTTTTGATCTATGTAGGGTGTCATGTTTTCGATATGAATTTCAGAAAGTTACAATATACTTATCAGATAAAAATTTTAGTTATTCATACTTGTAAAAAATGTATTTTTCACCATTGCCCACCTCTCCAGCCTAATCTATCCAATCGATTGTCATCAGATTATAATAAGAAATAAGTAGGAACATATTCTCGACACGGACGTTTCAGGAATTTTCTATATCTTTCATTTTTTTTAAATTTTATCATTCATGTCACCTCCGAAAGTTCATTTTTTACACTAAATTCTCAAAATATTACAAAATGATCAAGATATCGAAAATTCTTAAAATCTATGTCAAGATTATGTTGCTGCAAACTTCTCATTAAAATTTCGAGTCTTTCAACTTAATCTATCTAACCGATTAACACCAAATAAAAAATCAGTAGCAGCATGAGATTTTGCGATTTTTGAGATATCTCACGTGGATCTTTTGAATATCCTAGAATCCTATGGATATCACGGGATATGTCGGGATAAAAAAAATCAATTTGACAGTAATTAGTACAAAAATGTCAACATAAATCTGCTAAATGATATTCTCTATTCATTTTTCAGGAACTTTGGATTTGCAATACAAATTTTAACTAAAAAAGTTTGAAATCTCCCCTAAATCCTCCGCGATGCAAAAAAACTGTATCAATTATAAAGATATATCAGCTAGTAAAATCGATATTTATTAAACAAAGTGTTGTGCAATTTCACATTTTCTCAATAACGTCATTTTTTTAACTGTCGCACCTTCAGGGCTTCAATCTAAGCAAACAGTCAATAAGCTTCCAGAAATAGACAAAATTTGGTTTTCATCACTTAAATTTAAAATATTTGATTTTGCGCGATTGATTTTAGATCCAAAGACCAAACGCACAGGTTGTGAAAACGAAGTTCATTTTTGTATTTATTTCTAAGATGTCTCACTTTAAGAGAAAACATCTATTTTTTCAAATTCTGGTTGTGTGACGTACAATTAATTTTTATAATCGTGAACACCTTTTTTTCGTTAAAAAGAAAATCAGACTGCAGGAGAATACATTGCATATGAAAATAAGTATTTCGTTTAATTAGTCTACACTTTTACTTTCCATTACAGGCTAAAGGAAAAGTAGAAGCTGACGATAACAAGATTCAATTGTAGATCAAATTACAACTTCAAAATTAATCATTTTCTTTCTCGGGAAATTGGGAAAAACTTGGGAAATTCCGGAAGCTCAAATTTGGCCACATTTGAAAACTTATTAACTAACATCGCAAATTTAGTTTATTTCTCAAACCATCAGATTTTTCAAAATTATTCCTAAATAATTTTGCACTCCCAGTCCAAAAGAATGAATAGTGTTATCCCTAGCTCAATTTGGAAACTCCATTAACAAACATCATACTTTTTTTTTACTACTCAACCAATGTATTTATGAAAGTTTATTAAAAATACTATTTTAACACATAAAAAGCAGAATATGGAGACAATCTAAAAAATGTCGTTTTTTAAATCTAACTTTAGAAATTAATTAAAAACTGAATTCGGCAAATTTTGAAAAAAATTAATATACCTTTCAAAAATAATATGTTCGATATTACTGTCTCCAGAGAGGTTTTACTACTGGCACTTGTTTTCTTTTTATTAACTTAAGTCTCAACCAAAAGAGACTAATTTTCAAACCAAAAAAAAAGGAATTTGTATAAAAAGAGTTAAATTTTTAACCAAGAAAGATTTTTCAGTCGATAAAGGAAAAAAGTCTGAGCCAAAATGTTTAATAATTCAACATTGAAGGATCAATCAAAAAATGTATACATTTTCAAAATTATATAATTTCAGGCAATTTTAAGCTGGAAACATTAATTTAGACATCGAAATTTGTTCTAAAATCTTTTTTAATATTCGCTTCAAAGTTTGTTTTGAAAAATCATAAAAAAAATTTCCAGGAATCTAATGCAAATTTTGTTATTTATTATCTTGAAACTTGAATTTTTCCCACAATTTTTTGAAAATCCGGCAAAATAAAAAAATTGCTTCAAAACCTTCCAGGTTCTATTTTCAAAATTTTGAAAATTAATTTTTCAAAAAAGAATTCATTTTTAGTTTTCCTAGAAATTTTAATAAAAAATTTTTATTCTTTTGAAACCTTTCAAAATGCTTAGAAAGCTTTTAAATGTTGTGTTCAGAATCTTCAAGAATGTACGTTTTGTTTTAAATGTTTTGAAATCTTTTCAAGTTTTAAGTTATTTTGGAATCTTTTCAAAATTTCTAAATACATCCTAAACTTACTTGAATGTTTTCCAAATTAATAATTCACCAAACATTTGTTCAGTTTTCAATGAAAATCACTTTTTTGGGGGTTGAAAATAAATTATTTTTGACCGAAAATTCAACTATTCCATGTTTGGTTGAAAATTCATTTCTTTGGTTGAAAATTCCTTAATTTTAAATATTTTTGTTATAATTCATGTATTTTGTTACAAATTAATCTTTTTGGGTAGAAAATTAATCTTTTCGGTTGAGAATTCAACTGTTTGGTTAAAATTTGTTTGTTTGTTAAAAATACATTTTTGTGGTTGACGACTCATTATTTTGGTAAAAAAATTCATTTCTTCAGCTGAAATGTGTACCTTTCTGTTGAAAATTAAATTATTTTGGTAGAATAACTAAACTGTTGAAAACTAAACTGTTTTGCCAGAAATTCGTCTTTTTGGATTGAAAATTTAACATTTTGGCTGAGATTTTTAAACAATTTTTTTCGACACTTAGGCAAATACAATTTAGTGTATTTTTTTTTAGATTGACTCCACGAAAATGCTTTATATTCTGCTTTTTATGTGTTAAAATAGTATTTTTAAATAACTTTCATAAACAAATTGGTTAAGCAGTAAAAAAACTGTATGATGTTTGTTAATGAGTTTCCAAATTAAGCTAGGGATGACACTATTCATACTTTTAGACTGGGAGTGCAAAATTATTTAAGGATAATTTTGAGAAATGCAACTGTTTGAGAAATAAACTAAATTTATGATGTTCGTTAATAAGTTTTCAAATGTGGCAAAATTTCAGCCAACCAATAAATTAAAGCTACTGCAGTGGATTTGATGAAAATACTGAAAAATTTGTTCATAAAATTTCACATAAACTTGAACATTTCTTCTTTAATTTTCAATTTTTTAATTCAAATAACATATCGTTGGAATCGTTATAATTAGCAGACTTCGAATATTATATTTATCAATTACCAAGTGCTAATTTGAAAAAATATTATATTCCGCATTCTAGTCCTCATTAGGTACAAAAGAACTCACGCTGACCAGGATCGAAGGCAGCGTTCGGCTGAGTGAGGGGAAGCCGTGTAGTGGGCGGGGGAACTATTCGCAGGTTCCAGGGCGGAATTGTCATCTGCCCAGAATACGTCTGTTAATTGGATCTCGGCATTACATTATTTCACCCACACTCCCACATTAATTTTTTCTAAATTTTCAGTTTTGTATTCTCAAAATTGGCCAAAGGGACGCGGTTGACCTTATAACAATATTTCGCCACGACATAAATAAATTGCATCATCTGTAATTTCGAACGATGATGTACGCAATAGTTGACTAACTGATAAAGCAAAACATACGCAGGTAAAATGTGATTCAGAATAGAAAATAAAAAAAGTAAATAAGTATATAAGTTTCGCCCGTACGAAATGAAAGATGATGCAATTTATGTATGTAGTGACGTAATATTGTTATAAGGCCAACTGCGTCCCTTTGGCCGAATTTGGGAATACAAAATTTTTAATGGGTTTTTTTTCTTCTTGTTAACTTTTGCTTGCAAAATTCAACTGAAAAAGAATTAATTTTGATAATTCAAGTTTGTAGAATTGATATGTTTAATTTAATTCTTAATTCTTAATGTAAATTTACAGTCGCTTGTTATCTTAATCTATAATTTATATATCCAATTACTTTGTGAATAATGCTTTCACAAATTTATTCACTTTCATGATATAATATTTATAGTTTTTCAGCCGAAGGGTTTAATTTTATTACTCCTGCAATCTGGTGTACACTCTCTCTGCAATCTTATATGCAATCCCGTGCACTCCTTTGCAATCCGATGCAATCTTTTACAATACCTTGTAATTCCCCTACGAAAACATATTATAGGAAATTAAGTATAGGTCAATAATGATTTTCCTATCATTAATTTCTTATAATTTTTTCGCGATTGTAGAAAAATCATTACAGATAATCATTATAAGAAAATTAGCATAGAAATAAATAATGTTGAAATATTCAAAGAGTTCATGCAAAATATCGAGAAAGTACGAATGATTTATTTATTTATTTAACGTAGGATTCCAACAAATTTTAAGGAATTTCCATGAATTTTAAGCGATTTCGTCAAACTTTGTGAAAATGTCACGACATTTTAAAGATTTCCAAATATACCAGGAGGTTTTAAGGGACTTCAAAGTAAGTAAGTAAGTAAGTATACCATTAAGCCATTTCCCTTTCAGGGTAGGCGTGACACTACCCGATTCGGGTAGTGTTTCTAGGTGGATAGTTTCTTGTAGTAAATAACTACTACAATTGTGGGCTCACCACACCCACGGTGGGCCAACAGCACGCAGTATTCTCGAATGGTCACCCATCCAAGTACTAACCGCGCCCAACGCTGCTTAACTTCAGTGATCTGACGAGAACTGTTTTTTTCAGCGTGGTATCGCCGTTGGCGAATTTAAGAATTTAATTTAATTTCATTTAAGAATTTCAACAAATTTCAAATTTAAGAGATTTCAAGGAATTTTACGAGATTAAAGGACTTTAAAGATGTATAGGGACTAAAGAAATCATATTCCGTGGACTTCCACGGATTTAAAAGCTTCTTAAAAGATTTTATGGGATTTTTAAATATTACAACTAATTCAAAAATATTTCGTCATTTTTAACATCTTTTTTGATTCAGCATTTTATTATTTTCGTGAAAATTGAAATATTTTGTTGAAGATGCAACCATTTTGTTAAGAAGTCAACCTTTTTTAATATTTTAATATTTTCGGGTCGAAAATTCAACTGTTTTGTAGAAAATTTGTCTTTTTGGCCTAAAAATTAAATAATTTGGTTGATATTTTTTTTTACTGAAACCCCTTTTTTGGTTGAAAAATCAATTATTTTGTTGTGAATCCGATTCTTTTAGGATTAATTTGACTGTTTTTTATTAAAAATTAAACTACTTGGTTAAAAGTTTAACTACTGTTTTTAAAATTTATTTCGTTGGTTAAAGATTCATCATTTTAGTAGAAAATTCATTTCTTTTATTGTTCAATTTAACTGTTCCATTTTTGGTTGAAAATTTATCTTTTTTATTTAAAAATTCAACTATTTTGGTAAAAAATTCCGCTAGTTTGTTGAAAATTAACTTTTTTGTTGCAAATTAATGTTTTCGAAATTAAATTTATTCAGAAAAAAATATCTTCTCCAGACCGGGAATCAGTTGATCTGGTGTTCGAATCCCAGCCGAGTGAAAGGAGAAGATCTTTTTTTCTGAATGAATATAATTTCAAAAATTTTTAATTTATAACTCCATCTAGTCTGAGGAAGTTAAATATTTTCTGTATTAGAGGATATAACTTTGATCGATATTGTAGATTTCCATTTTCACAGTATGTGTGCAGTGATTTCTCTTTGGATCGATCGTTACCATCTGCGATGATAATACAGATTCCTGGTAAAAATTAATGTTTTCGGTTCAAAAATCCAACTGTTTTGTAGAAAATTCATCTTTCTGGTTAGAAAAATCAATAATTAGTTTTCTTTCGCCGATTTTTGATGAATTCAACTGCTTTTAATTTCAAATTAAAATCCTTTTTTGTTTGAAAAATCAACTATTATATTTTTGGTTGAGAATTCATTTTTCATTGTGAAAATACTATTACATACTCGGCTTAAAATTCAACTACTTTATCAAAAGTTCATTTTTTATATTGAAGATTCATCATTATAGTGGAAAATTTGTCTCTTTGGTTGAAAATGTACCTATTTTGTCGAAAAATTTTCTTTTTTTTTCAAAAAAAATACCAAATGTGAAAAATTCTAAACAAAAATGTAATAAACATATTTTGAAAAAAATGTTTTCTTCAAATTCAACAATTTGAAAAGAATTTTAAGGGTTCCCAAATATTTTAACTAATTTAAAAAGATTCTATCGGTTTCCTCGAAACATTTCGAGGGAGCTTAGAGGATTTTAAAGGTTTCCAAACATTTCCTGGAATTTCACGTGATTTCAAAGGATTTCAAGAGATTTACAAAATTTCCAGGGATTTCGAAGAATTTTATACGATTTCCAAAGGTTTTAAGATATTTCTAGTGATCTTTGAAAAATCAAATAAATTGAATTTTGAAGAGATTCCTGACGATTTCAAATGTCTTAAGGGCATGCTCTTCGGTGATCACGTGACCAAACCAGTCCTTGGTTATGAAATTTTTTTTGGTGTTCACCATGTCCAAACGCAATGATATACCGCTCTCAAAATTTGGAATATAGGAAATGGGACAATAAATTGCGTTTGTATATTTAGTTTGAGTAATAATTTTGAAAAAAATTATTCATGTAAAAAATAAATGTGTAATATTATCTCATTTTTTTGTGCTCACTACGTTCACACGGATTGAGATACCGTGTTTAGAATTTGAAGGATTAAATAAAAAGCACTGAAGAACGTTTGTATACATCAATATGTTTATAATTTCAAAGAAATTTTATTTATAAATTAATAAAATAGGATATTACCACTCGAGTCGAGCACTTTGCAGGTAATGTTTGGTTTGATGCATTTCAGATTTTTTGTTTTGGGTATGTTTATAACTGACACAAATTTTGTACTAAATCGTCTAAACATTTTAAAAAATCAATATAAACAATAACATTTGCACATTTGTTGCAAATCAAAAAATAAGTATCTGCACACACGTAACCTGTCATTATTTTTGGAGCATTTTTAGCAATTTCCAGCGGAGAAAAAAAGAAGCTTTCAACGTCGGTAAAATAGAGATCACATGACCAAGCTCGGTTATGAAATTTTACACATTATTTTTTACATGGATAATTTTTTTCAAAATTATTACTGAAACTAAATATACAAACGCAATTTATTGTCTCATTTCCTATATTCCAAATTTTGAGAGCGATATATCATTGCGTTTGGACATGGTGAACACCAAAAAAAATTTCATAACCAAGGACTGGTTTGGTCACGTGATCACCGAAGAGCATGCCCTTAAGGAATTTTAAGGAATTACACAAGGTGTTTCACAAGATTAAAGGATTTCAAAGGTTTATAGGATTCAAGCCAAACGGCGAAGCCATTTTATCTGATTTTTTGTATAAATAATCTAAAGGGTATAAAGATGGTGGTACATGTCACTTTTTCGAAAAAATCTATTTTTCATGTAACAATTCGAAGAAAGAAAATTTCTTTTTGAGGTACAGTATTCTACTATTCCGCGAAGCAGGGAGCAGGTAAAGCAGTTATCGTGCTCGGAATTTCTTTTGCGCGACCCTAGCGGGAAAAGGAAAAACTACGATCCGTTATGACTCAAGTCTGCAGGTAATGAAGCGCCCACTATGACCACATTCATTCATTCAGGGGCGAACACACCGTATACGAAAACTAGGGGCCCCTACCCAAAGGAGTGCGTAAATTCCCGAAAGCTTGGGTGGGTGGAGGTTGTTGAGTGTGGATAATATCATGACATGCAGATTTGAAAATACAAATACTTGGAAAATGTTGAAACATTGCAAAAGATTTGAACAAATTTGAAGAGATTTTACAAGATTTCAATGCCCAATAAGAAATCCACAACGGGCGCGGTACTGCGCCCGTACTGGCTGATACTGGCTGCCATTGCAGGCGCAGTACTGGCATATATCTGGGATGATAACAATGTTCTGCACTGGGCCCCCAGTGCTGGCCCCGTACTGGTAGTCGATACTGGCAGCCAGTGCAGGCATAGTACTGGCCGACAGTGCCGGCGCAGTACAGGAAGCCAGTGATGGCCCAGTACTGGCATATGTCTGGGATGATAACAATGTTCTGCACTGGTACCCCAGTGCTGGCCCGGTACTGGTACAAGAGTACTGGCGCAGTACTTGCAGCACTTGCTGGAACAGTACTGGCAGACAGTGAAGGCGCAGTACAGGCAGCCAGGGCTTGCGCAGTACTGGCATATGTCTGGTATGACAAATGTGTTCTGCACTGGACCCCCAGTGCTGGTCCTGTACTATATTAGTCGGTACTGACACCTTCACTTCATATGTCTGGGATGATAGCAATTTTCTGTACTGAACCACCTGTGCTGATCCCCTACTTGTAGTCGGTACTGGCATTTAGTACTGGCGCAGTAATTCTAACGGGGCATAAATTCTCTGAAATTCAATCGAATTTAACACAAAGATAATTAAGGGTTAAAATTACCAAAATATTCTGTGAGATTACATTGAAACTCTTTTTATTTTAAGTAGAACAGAGCGTAAACTACAACACATCTATAATCTATCTTCAATATA
Source organism: Andricus curvator (assembly GCA_932195095.1). NCBI lineage: Eukaryota > Metazoa > Arthropoda > Insecta > Hymenoptera > Cynipidae > Andricus > Andricus curvator. The sequence goes on along the minus strand of CAKNYM010051803.1, from coordinate 88,115 downwards.
TTATTCACTTTTCACTCTTACTCACTCTTACCACTCTTATTTTGTATTGTTTTCGATGTACGAACTCTTTTCCCAGCCTCCGTATCCTTTGCGCCCGAAAACCAGCGGCTAAGCTTTTCGGTTATTTCCTTTGGCAGCAAGTCTGGACATTTGGCAGTTATGACTTCTGAAATTTAAAAAAAAAACAGCTGAATTCAAACAAAAGAAAAATAATTTTCTACAAAAGGGCTTAATTTTCAACCAGGAATGATTTGACAGAGATAACAAATTTCAACTAAATGGCAGAATTTTCAAACCAAACAGACAAAAAGGCAGATTTCCTAGAAAACAGTTCAACTTTCAACCAAAAAGCTAATTTTCAACCAAATAGTTAAATTTTAAACTAAAATCGATTAATTTTTAACCAAAAATTAAATAGGTTAATTTGCAGTTGCAGAAATTAATTTCGAAGAGAAAAAAATAATTTTCAAAAGAATAGTTGAATTTTGAATAAAAGAAATAGATCTTCAACTAATAAGATTAAATTCTTAGGAAGTAATTCAACTTTCAAGCAAATAGATTAATTTTCTAACAAAAAGGACGAATATATAACGATATACATAAATTTTATTTTCGACCAATTTGTTAAATTTTTCTCTAACAGCGATTCATTATCAAACAATAATGGAATAGTTTAACTATCAGCTCAAAAAATTAATTTTCAACCAAAAAAAAACAACCAATTTTGAACAAAATAGTTAAATTTTCAACCAAAGAGGTAGATCTTCAACTAATAAAATGAGTTTTTAACAAAGGAGTTCAACTTTCAATCAAGCAGTTTAATTTGAAATTAAGAAGATTAATTTTCTACCAAAAATAACGAATTCACAACAAAATACATAAATTTTAAAATTTTAAAAGTTTATTGGACTAGTACTGAAATTACCTGACTTTTCCAGATTTTTCAAATTCCCCGACTTCTCCCGGTCGCTCGACATCCTGATATAAGCTTACATAGAAGATCGGTATCCATTAGACTGTTAAATTTAAATGAAAAACTTACGAGCTTCTTTTACAATACTAATGGCGAAACCCTTCCACTTAACTCCAGGTCCAGAAGACGCTCTTATCATGATATTTGTGATAAATAATAAAAAAACAAATGAATGTATATTTTAAATAACGTTTATTGAAAAATCATCATGAGTTATTGATTATATCTGAAATAGTTTATTTTTCAGCAGAACAAATATTTACATTTGCTAAATTTTTCGTTCCAACTTTAACTATAACTTTAAGCATGACACTACCCACAACATCACTTCCAACTAAAGAACGGTTTATACAAGCAAGAAAAATATTAAAATATTGCATATTTAAATAACCACAATTAATTTTAATGGGTTTTGGAAGAACAGTACATTTCTTAGAAAGAATTAGTTTGAGTCAAAATTATTTGTCTGATAATAGTTATTTGATAATTGTAGAAAAAATTGAAGAAACAGTTCGAAGTTATTTCAATTAGTCATTCACCCATAACGGCCTTAACTTCTTCAACAAATCATGGAATTCATGAATGCTACAGAAATCTACTTTTAAAATGCTTGCAAGAACGTTGAAAAATGTTTATTATTTTACACGTTATTTAAAATTTAACTATTCAACTATTTTTGTATATTTTTGTAATAGCTTCTTAAGAAATTGACAAAATTACTTCATCGTGGGTTCATATTATTTAGAGGTTAGGTAGCTTCAAGCTTATTTAGGAGAAAATAATATTAAACTCAAAATTGAAATGTACTAAAATATTGCTGCATGCAGTTATAAAACAAACTTGTACCTAATTCATATTTTTATTTTATTTTAAATTAAATTTGAAAAAATGAGATTTTCATTAATTTGAAACTCTCCTTTAAATGGACATTTTGTACAATAAAAAAACAAGACAGTATCTAGGTGCAGTCTAATTACAGAAACTGCGTTCAAATCAAGATTTTCGCATTTCGCAGTTATAATTTCTGGAATGACAAAACCCTAAATTGCTCATGTTCGAAAACAACATCCGTGTTCTCTTTAATGTCAGTGCAGAAATTATAAATTCACATAGTTGATTAATTGGGATTAAGAAAGAAAAGAGGGCGTGGGTCTAATAGCTCTGAAAGTTTGAAATTTGTGTTCATTTCTCCGGAGAAAATGTTTGGAGAATCTATTTTTCGAATTGTTGCGAATCGCAAAATAAAAGTATTCAAACATAGTACGATTATATTGGCGAAAAAGATATGTATTGAGAATTGAAATATCATTTTCGACATAACCTCAATTTTTAAAACGTGCGCTTTTATTGCATCAGTATATTGTAATACCATAAATTGACTTACCGTGTATCACGATGATTGTGTGGTTTTATCTGGACTCAGATGGGCAACACTCAGTCGAAAGACACAGCAAACAGAATCACTAATAATGAACACAAATGTCAAAAAAAGTCCTCACACGAAACAGCTTCCAAGTTTCAACAAGAAAGGGAAGAAAAGTGTAACCGAAAACGTTTGGCTACGTTGTGTCTTCTGCGCAGCCAAGAGATGCGCCGCGGGTCAGCTGCTTGCATGGTGAGCATTGCTAGCGTTTTTTTAGGGCCCGTAAAGTGCCAGTATTGAACCGACGATTGGCGCAACTCCGTGAGAAACGGGTTGGCCGTCATGCATTGGGCCAGAGTTCTGCCAGTATTGGACCGACGCTTGGTATAACTGCGGGAGCTAAGGGTTGGCCGTTGCTTGCATGATCAGCATTGCCCGTATTGTGCCAGTATGCAGCCCACGCTTGGCTTAACTTTGGCAAATAAAGGTTGGCCATTGTTAACTTTTTTTACTGGGCCCGTAAAGTGCCAGTACTGAACCCACGTTTGGCGTAACTCCGTATAAAACGGGTGGGCCGTCATGCATTAGGCCAGAGTCCTGCCCGTATTGAACCGACGCTTGGCATAACTGCGGAAGATAAAGGTTGGCCATCATGCATTAGGCCTGAGTTCTACCAGTATAGGGCCAGCGCTTGTATGCCAGTGCTGGTTTTCCAGCACTGGCGCAGTACTATACTTGGGTTTTAACCAGTACTATGCCCGTACTGGTCAGCCAGCTGCAGCTAGCCATTACACTGAAAAAAAAATTTACTTGATTCAAGGAAATGCGTTTCTTTGGTTTTTTTTCTTTCGACCAAGGAATTGTTTACTTCAGTTAAGTTAATATTGTTTAGATGCAAAAGATTCACGCATTAATTCAAGGAAATGATTTCTTTGTGTGAAATTTCTTTAATATGAGTAAATATTTCTTCGCATTAAATACGAAAAATATCAAGACAAAGAAATGATTTCCTAGAAGGTAGGAATCTAGGTTTATTGAATACGTTTTAGGCGCCTAAAGAACTGCTTCTTTAGTCCAATGAAATCGATTCCTTGAAATGGATAAATATGTTTTAGAATCGGATAATTCATACATCATTGGAGCAATTAGTTCATTTTTTTTAGTCAAGAAAATATTCACTCAAGATAAATGAATTTTCATTCAATTGAAGAAATATTTATTTCATGCTAAGAACTGTCAAAACAATAATAATAAAACAGTTATCTAAATTTAAAAAATATTCTTTCACGATAAATCGATATTCGTTCAATTGAAAAAAAAAATTATTTAATACTATAAGTTGATATAATTGTTGCAACGAAATAATGACTTAAATTGAAGAAATACTTATTCAAGATAAACGAATATTCATTCAATTAAATAAATATTTATTGCATTATAACAATTATTGTAATCAACACAATGCAAGTATTATTTAAATTTAAAAAATATTCTTTTAATATAAAGGTATATTCACTAAACTGAACAAAATATTTATTCCATGCCAGAAGTCGACATAATCACCGCAAAGAAATATTTATTTGATTCAATGAGTTCAATTCTTTGAATTGATTCGGACGCATTTGAATCAATTAATTGTGCATATTTGAATCAAGTCCTTAAGTTTATTCAAATCAAAGCAATAATGATTCAATTCAAAATAATATTAATTAAATTAAAAATATATTTATTTGTTACAAAGAGTTCATGCATTTATACCAATGAAGCATTTATTTAGATGAACAAGGTATTGTGTTTGCATACATATTTATTTCTTCATTTGAAGGAAATGTTTTATTTGCTTACTAGAATTAAATTATTCATAACAAATAAACATTTTTTCCAACGAAGTAATTATTTTTTCAAATCAAACATTCAATAATTTGGCATAATTTGTTTCAATTGAATACTTCTTTAGATCAAAGAAATCTGCTGTTAAATTCAATATCCATGTTTTTGATTTGAAGAAATATTTCTTTGGCAATTATGGCGAGAGCTAAATACGGCTTTCCGCCTTATAATTTCCATGTTGCGACAGCGTAGTGGTCATCGTTGTGGATTTGACACTCGACGGACCCAAGTTCGATTCCTGCTGGAGGTGGATTTTTCATCGAATTTTTCTGTTTCAGGTTCATCAAGATTGTAAAATATATTCGTGATGCGTTGTTTAAATTAAATATGTTTAATAATAACAATGTTAATTATAATTTAGGCTGAAAGAATCCATTTGTTTATTTAGGAAAATATGTACTACAGTTGAAGTACGAACTACTTTATTGCACTCGCGCATGGTTTAGGCCAAAGAAATATTTGTTTGAATCAGTGGGATATTATTTTGCTTCAAATACTCAAAAATTTGATGCGAAAAAATAGTTTTGTGAGCCTATAAAATATTTGCTTGACTTTAAAATATGTTTCTTTCCATCAATTCACATATTCTCATCTCAAAGAAATATTCATTCCCATTCATGGCACATTCATTTGGAACAATGAGTCATTTATTTGGTTTAAAATTAATATTTTTGTCTTTGATTCATATTTCTTTGATTTAAAGAAATATTTCCATCCGATCAATAGGTCGTATTTTTGAATTACAGTACGCTTCATTGAAACAAAAAATCAAATCTGTCAATTAAAAAAACTTTTATTTTATTCGATCGACAATACTTTCAATTAAGGAAATATTTCTTAGAATTGAAATTGTATTCGATCATATCAACTGACTGATTTTTAAATCCAAATATCTAATTTCATTCAGTTAAAGACATCGTCCATTCGCTCAAATAATATTTCAGAGGCTGAAGCAATTATTTATTTGCTTCAATAATTTCTTATTTTTCATACAATTAAACGATTTCTTTGAATTGAAGAAATACATGATTGGACGTATTCAGTACGACCATTTCTTTGAATCAAAGAAATTTTTTTTGATTCAAAAACTTTTTTTTTTCAGTGTACAGGCGCAATACTGCGCCCGTTGTTAGTAATGGCCTAAATCCAAAGTTTCCACATGGGTGATTTGAAAGGGAACACAAAAGATATGAAAGCTTTCTTTAATCTTTGTTTGTGAAATGTTTCACAAACCATTTCTTTGAAATAAAGAAATATTTCTTGGCCTCAGAATCTGAGATATTTAACTCAAGGAATTGATATCTTTAAAACTAAGAACCTAGTTTCCTTAAATCTTGCTTTCGCATCCAAAGAAATATTTTGTTAGTTCAATAATTTTGAGCCTTTGACTTAAAAAATATTTCATTTGAAATAAGTAACTCATCGATGCGTGAAACAAATATTTTGGTTTCTTTGAATCAAAGAAATATTGACATAAATGAAAGCAATATTAATTAAGTGAAAGCGATATTTCTTTCGTTCTAATAGAACGTGTCATTAGTCGAATAAAGTAATTTGTTCACTTAAGTAATAATTTATTCACTTGGAAGATATGGTTCTTTTAATAAATAGAGTGAAGCGATTTATGTCCAATAAATATTTCCTTCAAGTGAAGAAATATATTTTTGAAATAACTTCATACACCATTCGTTCGAAAAAATATTTTGGTAAAATTCCTTATTTGTACTGAGTAGTTCAGACATATACCGCCAGATGCGCAGATTTTATAGTCTCACAATAGAAATGGATTCTCCAGTCTTTAAGTTAGCCATACATTTTCACCGTAGATATAATCTGAAAAATGTGGTGATTGGTGTTTATCGCTCTTCCTAAGCATTGGTCAGTTGGTCTTGCTTGAAATTCTTTTTCCTACTCCGCGAAAATGAAAATAAATATATTATTATAAATTATAATCATTATAATTGCATTGACTATTTTTTTTCAATGAACGGCCCTGCTTCATTTTCATACTTTAACTATTCAACATTTTTAAACAATAGGAGAACTTTCTGTTTGAGTAAATTGTTCTTTGAATCAATTAATATTTTCTCAACTCTGTTACGTCTTTTTTTTAAACAATATGCCGCATCTTAGAAACAAATAAATATTTATTTCCGTTGAAAAAAATTTCTTTGTTGCAAAGAAATGTTTAGTTTACCAAAAAATACGCTTATTTGAATCAAAGAATCATATATTTGGTTCAAAAGAAACTTTTGCTCAGTCCGAGTTACATTTATTTGTATGTAATAATTTTCTTCTTGGACTTACACCATACTTCTTTACATTACGGAACTCACCTATCATATCAAATACTTATTTACTACAGTCAATAACAAATCTATTTCACTCAACGCATATTTTACTGTGTCGAGTAAGTATTTCTATGCCTTAAGCATGGCGTTCCTCAGATCCAAACAAAAGATTTCTTCAATCTGAAGAAATATTTCTTCGGCCATATTCTGCTCTACCATTTCTTTGAATCAAAGAAATTTCCTTTGATTCAAATAAGTTTTTTTTTCAGTGAATATATATTTAAATGTGAAATTTCATTGCGCATCTTCCCTATTAGAAAAACAGGGAATAGAGGGATTTTAATTTCTCAAACATATATATTTATGAAAAATTAACATTTGAAGAGAAGAATTCAAAAAAATTCAGAATCTGAATTCCCATTGATACGTAAATTTTCCTTCATCGAAAGTTCCACCAACGAGTAGAAAAAAAAGCAAAACCTATTCCTTTTAATCGACTTGGAAAAATTTAATGGAAGCCTATTGGAAGGAATTAAAAAGTGGAGAAATGTCAAAGAAAGAATAGAAAGGAATAGAATAATGTAACTTTTAAGACGAAACTGTGAATTGAAATAAATGCATTTTTTTAAATAAATAAGTATTGTATTTGGGTAAATTATGTGAACATTTTTTTATTAATCTATCGAATAAAAACATATTTTGACTGATTTCATATGAAATCTGTCTTGGAACACGCACTACTGCTGTGCAAATTTGCATGGATTGCACAGCCACACAAAAAAAAAGTATACGGAGTCAAAAAAACGATCTATATAACATTGCAGTAATATTGGTCCAGCATAGTCGAAATCCAAATTTTTTTAATTTTCTGTTTACCATTTTTTTTGTTTGACTTTGAATTTTTGGTTTAGGTTAAATTTTTGCAACTTGGCTGCTAAACATCTGAAATCGTGTTTAGGGTTTAGGAGAGGAGAGAGGAGATGTTTAGTGGCCAACTTGCAAAAATTTAACCTAAACCATAAATTCAAAGTCAAATACAGAAAAAAAGTGGTAAGCAGAAAATGGTATAGATAAAGGATGAAAAGTTAAGAAAATATAAAATATTATTATTAAAATCACTCCACCGTTATGGTAGACAAAAAAATTGAAATTTCCAAACTTATATTCCACAAAAACGAATAGAAACTATTGTACCGTTGTATTATTCGGCGTGAATATTGCAAACCGTCTTTCTGTACATTTACTTGTGATATTATTTTGTTTAGTTTTATTTTATTTCAAATCTGCATGTCATGATATTATCCACACCCAACAACCTCCACCCACCCAACCTTTTGGGAATTTACACACTCCTTTGGGTAGGGGCCCCTAGTTTTCGTATACGGTGTGTTCGCCCCTGAATTAATCAATGTGGGTCATAGTGGGCGCTTCATTACCTGCAGACTTGAGTCATAACGGATCGTAGTTTTTCCTTTTCTCGCTAGGGTCACGCAACAGAAATTCCGAGCACGATAACTGCTTTACCTGCTCCCTGCTTCGCGGAATAGTAGAACACTGTACCACAAAAAGAATTTTTTTTTCTTTTAATTGTTACATGAAAAATATTTTTTTCTCGAAAAAAGCAACATGTACCACCAGTCTTTATACCCTTTAGATTATTCATACAAAATATCAGACCAAATGGCTTCGCCGTTTGGCCTGAATCCATTGTTTGCGATTTACACTCGATTTCCATGGCCCTTAAGGGATTCCGAAGGATTTCAACAGATTTCGAGATACTTTCGCAGATGTTAAGGCTATTAGAAGGATTTTATAGGATTTCTAAATATTTCAACTAATTTTAAAAGATTTAATCAGTTTTCAAGGGAATAAAAATATTTCCTCGGATTTCAAGAAATTTCGAAACATTTCAAAGAATTTTATAGGATTTTCACGCTTTTTAAATATGTGAAGAGATTTCGAAAATTTTTGTAGGATTTCCAAATACTTCAAGGATTTTCTAGTGAACTTTGGAAAATAAATGAAATGCAGTTTCAAGGGACTTCTAGCGATTCCAAAAATTTGAAGGGATTTCAAAGTATCTTAAGGAATTTCACAAAATTTAAGGATTTTAAAGCATTTCAAAGATTTCTAGGGACTCAAACGGTTTTTTAAGAGAACTCTAATGAATGCGTTTACTGTCAATTATATTCAAGGACTTTCAAAATGATTTATACTTAATCATAATTGTATTATTATTATATAATTGTATTATTATGTATAATTGTACAGTTTAATTTCTTCAAAAAATAATAATAATTTGAGAAGCATTGATTTATTTTTAAAGCTGAATGTTTTTATTTTTTCACTCCCTTCCTCACAGAGTGAGTCACGCCTACCCCAAAAGGGAAATGGCTTATTGGTATAACAGGTTAATGTGGAAAGGGTCATGGAAAATTAAAAAAGCTACCTCAAAAATATTCAGTTTTTATTTATTTTTCATTATTTTGAATTGTTTGAAATGCTTTTAAACTCTTTCAAATCCTTTTGAATTCTTTTAACTTCTTTGAAATCAACTGAATTCCTCCAAATGTCCAGATATATCTGAATTCATCTACATCGCCTGTATTATCTGAATTCCTTGAATTCGTGAAATTTCCTAAATTCTTTGAACTCTGTGAATTTCACGGGCTCTAAAATAATTCAAAGAATTCAGAGAAAATCAGAAGACTTGAAAGAATTCAAGAAATTCTATGAATTCAGGGAATTCTGATAATTCAAAAGATTTGAAGAAATTCAGGGGATTTGTAGAATTCACAGAATTTCAGGAATTTAGAATATTATTCAAGAAATTCAGGGAATTCAGAATATTACAGGATTTCAGAGAATCCAGAGTATTTAGGAAATTCAAGGAATTTAGAGAATTTAGAATATTTAAGGAATTCAGGGATTTTGAGAATTCAAGGAATTTCAGGAATTCTGAATATTTCAGAAATTCTGAGAATTCAGAGATTTTCACGAATTCAGAGAATACAAAAAATTTATAATATGTAATAGATTCAGGACATTAAAAGTATTTAGGAAATTCAGAGAAATCAGGGAATTCAGAGTATTAAAGCAATTACGAATATTCAAGGATCTCAGAGAATGTAGATAATTTAAAGATTTCAGAAAATTCGAAGATATCAGAAAATTCAAGGAATTCGCAGAATTTAAGGAATTCAGAGAATTTATGGAATTTTGAGAATTTAAGAAATTCAGAAATTTTCACGCATTCAATGAATGCTAGGAATTTAAAATATTCAAGGAATTCTGAGAATTCCGAATTGAAAGAATTCAGAGATTTTTAGTCATTTCGAAAATTCAAGGATTTCATTGAATTTACAGAATTTCAGGGACTTTTAACGAATTCAAGGAACTTCAGGAGATCATGGAATTCACAATATTCGAGGATTCTAAGGAATTCAGAAAAATCAAGGATTTTTAATAATTCGAGGAATTTAGATATTTTCAGGAAATCGGGGAATATCCCAAATTTTCATTGCTCTAAATATAAAACTCTTAATTAAACAAAAAGAAATGAAAATTTTGTTATTTCAAGTTTCGAAAGGTGTACATTTTTAGTTTAAAAGGCTTTAAATTTGATATTCTACCATTTTTTATTATTTCAACAAATTTTAATTTGAAACGTTCTAAATATAAAAATGGTCCATTTTTAAGTTGTAAAATTGATTAATTTTCAGTTGTACATGCTAAGTAGTAAAATTATTTACATTGGTAAGCCTATGAATAAAAATTTCTCAGTTTGTATAGCCTCCAAGACTTAAAAGTGTACGATTTTAAGTATAGTTTTGAAAGATTTAAAAAAGGGGAAAGTCATAAAACTTTTATAATATTTGAAATCATTCTGACTTTTTTATATGATAAACTAAGAAGCTTAAAGACTTCACTCATGCTTGAAATTAAAAAATTGCAATTGTTATAGATTTTAACCATTTTATCATTATTACTGAAACTAATATTAAAAGTATATAATTTCAGAATATTAGGCTTCTTCTTTTGTCTAAGTATTTAAGTAAATAAAAAAACATTATTTCTCATTACACTTATGTATTTCTAAACAACAAATCCTTTAAATAATAAAAAAAAATTTTCTTCGTGACTTGTGTGGTTTTCCCCAAATTTAATTTTTTATTTTCATTGTTATTTTTTACGATTAAAACAAAAACTACAAATCCTATCAAAAAATGATTAATAAAAAACTTGCAGCCCTTTTTTGGTTTAACAACTTTTGGCTGTTCATTTTTTCGTAGCTTGCGTCGTTTTTCCACAAATTTAATTTTTTGATTATCTATGATATTTTTTAAGATTAAAACAAAAAATACACATTCTATCAAAAAATGATTTTCAATAAATTTATAAATCTTTTTTTGGTACATAATTCTTGTGAATTGATCTTTTTTCGTATCTTGCATAGTTTGACCGAAAAATGGAATTTTTGATAATTTTTTTTATGGTTAAAACCATAACGTTTAGTCAAAAAAATACTGATTAAAGAAATCGATTTTTCTTTTTAATCCCTTGAACTGTGTGTAAAATTGCAAGCTAATCTGATTAGTCTTTCAAAAGTTATGCGAGTACTAATTTAAATTTCCCGCTACTAATGCCCCTTCAGCCGCGCAGGCCCATTGAGAGCATTAGTTCCGCATTTGGTCGGTGTGCAGCGCTGGTGCTACCCTTTCTCGCAACTGGAAATAATCGTCAAGGATATAAAGATGCTTCAACTTAAAACCGCGAATTAATGATTGGATTGAGACTCCGGATTAGATTACTGATTTTTTATTAGATACGGAGGAGGATTGGATTGTGGATTGATAGATTGAGACTATTCGGATTCCGGATGGTGATTTTTATTGATTATAAAAACGGACATTTTAAAAAACGGGTATCCTCGTAGTGATGAACCTCTTGACGTAGGCGGGTGGTGCGCTTCATTTTTAAGTGTAAAGCTTGGACTAAATAACAGTACATTGTAGTGATAGTGTGCATTATACTAATCCTGACATGGGTGGAAAAACTCCTGGTGATCCTGGAGATGGAGATATAAACTCCAAGAAAAGGAAGACTGGTCGTGATTCCAGCACCTGGACTGGTGCTCAAAACCCGATACCAACGTACAATAGCTTCGGAGTACTGAATTTCCTAAGTGAAGATGACGAGACTATGGAAAGTGAAGAAACAGAAAATCCTGAAAGTGCATCAGATAAAGAGGAAGTTGCATCAAAATACCACCTATTGTTATCACCGACAACATAACAAATTATTCAAAATTCCTGACGACCATAGTGGATACAACCAGTGCAAAGAAGGCAAAAATCGTATACTCTCCCGATATGCTCACCATCCACTGCAAATCGGTAGACGACTTCTCGGCGCTGCGAAAGAAACTTCAAGCTGAAAAGATGGGCTTCTTCTCCTACACTCCAAAGTGGCTTCAACCGAAGCGCATCATTGCTAAAGGGCTTCCGAGCATCCCGATAGCTGAAATTTCTGAAGACCTCAAACAACAGGGTATCGTGTGTGAAAATATTTCCATCCTCAAGAAAAATAAATCAGTGACTGACCCAAACAAATACCCAGTGTATATGATCACATTTGAAAATAAAATGGACATGAGAAGTGTTTGGAACATTAAATATCTGTGCTACGTCAAATTAAGGTGGGAAAATACAAAACTTCTCGACAAGAGACCCAGTGTCACAACTGCCAAGCATGTGGCCACGGATCCCGCATGAGCCACAAAAAGCCTAAAGGTGTTAAGTGCGAGAAAAATCATCAGAATGCTCGCTGTGACAAGGAAACTGGTGCTGTTCCTAAGTGTGTCAACTGTGGGGGAGAGCACCATGCAAACTACTCGAAATGCCCTACTTACCGCAAGCATATAGTGAAGGTTCAAGAGAAAAAGGCAAAAAACAAGAAAGTCTATAAAAAACTTATCAACGAGGATCATCCAAGGACCAGACGGGGCTATCAACCCAATATGCTGCAGGACTTTCCAGCCCTGAAGACGAGAAATCCACTCTCCGTTACTACGGCGGGGCCTACAACGAGAAGAAGCTGGGGGCCGGCAGAAGAATCTCAGCAACAACAAAACGAAAACCTGACAGACTTTCAAAATCTCATGGATGAATTCGGCAAACTGAGACAACTAGTTGATCTGGGTAAGATGTTGAGACTCGTTAAGGTTCTAAATAATAAACTAGCGAATTATAAAGCTACTATGTCACAATTACAAGTCTTTTATGAGGTCTTAAATGGCAGCTACTAGGCGTGATATTTCTACTTTAATTATTTGCCATTGGAATGCAAATGGGTTATTTGGTAAGCAAAGTGAGCTTAAGCAATTTATATGTGATAATAACGTTGATATTATGCTCATAAATGAAACGAAATTAAATAATGAGCAAATTTTTTAAATGCCGGGATATAACTATGTCAGAAAGGATAGAAACTCTAAGGGGACTGGAGGCGGTGTCATGATCTTGATCAAGACTGGAATTAAGTACCACGAGGTTCCTATACATTCTAATTGTATAGAAGCTGTGGGTATCAAATTAGACGATAATACAGTAATTGTTTCAATTTACAAAGCACCGCAAACTAAGCTAGACGTAAGTGACCCAGATTCAATTTTCAAATTATCAAGCAAAATTTTAGCATATGGAGATTCAAACGCTAAGAGTACTAACTGGAATTGCAGGGCTAATAATGCAAGTGGCAAAACCGTCTTTAATTGTTCTCTTAAAAATGTATATAATCTGATTTTTCCTGATACGTATACCCTCTTCCCATACAACGACGGACTCCCAAGCACTGTTGACATAGGAATTACTAAAAATATTATCTGGAACCTCACGGTCGATGTGATAGACGATCTAGACTCTGAGCATCTCCCATTCCTTATTTCACTAGCAAATATAAAATCCATAACACTACAGCAAAGAAGTTGTCTTAATTATAAAAAAGCAAACTGGGATAAATTTAAAAGTCATCTAAATAAAAACCTAACAGCAAGTAGAGATATCACGTCTAAGAATGAAGTCGATAGCGCTGTGCACGATCTCCTCAGTTCCATACACTCTGCCATTAAAAAATCTATACCAAAAAACCAATTTCAACATAATCAAAAATATCTGCCTGAAGATGTCAAAAAATTAATAAAATTGAGACATAGTCTAAGGAAAGTGTCGCAAACTACAAAAAGTAAAGAAATTAAGAAAATTAAAAATAAACTCACTAACGCCATCAGCAGAAAAACCGTAAAATACAATAATGAAAACTGGTAGAATAAACTTGAAAATTGAACTGTCCATGATAACTCGCTTTGGAAAATGGCTCAATGCTTTACTAAAAGAAATTCTAATACTCTCCCTATCCTACATGGCCTAAACGGCCTGGCCATTAGCAATGAGGATAGAGTTGAGCAGATTGCAGATAATTTTCAAAAAGTCCACTACCTTACTGAAAACATGGGCGATGATGACACTGACGAGATAGCCTCCAGAAAATATAAGAAAATTAGAGAGCAAATAGTTAAGAAAGAGGACATCGATCTTGTTTCTCCGGTAGAAATAAAAAAAGCAGTTCTCAGATTCAAATCTAAAAAAGTACCGGGGTTAGACGAAATACAAAACATAGTGGTAAAAAACTTGCCCAAAAAAGCTTTTGTACAGTTGACGTATATTTTTAATGCTTGTTTTTATCTATCATACTTTCCCTCATGCTGGAAAAAAGCAAATTTGCTGCCTGTACATAAGGCTAGTAAAAACAAATTATTTCCACAGAGCTATAGACATATAAGCCTATTGTCTACTCTGAGTAAGACTTTTGAAAAAATTATCCTGTTTCGAATTAAGAAAGTAGAAGCTATTCACAAATATTTAATTCCCGAGCAATTTGGATTTCTTGAAAATAAAAGTACTGTGCAGCAGCTATTCAGAGTGACAAATCATATTAGCACGAATGCAAATTTAAATAAATCTACTGCACTAGTGATGTTAGATATTGAAAAAGCTTTTGATACAGTCTGCCATGATAATGTAACGTCCACAGAAAGAAAAATAAATGCGGGAGTACCCCAGGGGTCGATTATGGGCCCGGTAGTTTTTATATTCTATACTAATGACATCCCGAGAACTGAAATCGTAAAATTATCTATGTTCGCGGATGACACAGCACTCTATGTAGCCTCCTGGAAAATTAGTTTAGCAATAGAAAAATTACAGATCTACTTAGACATACTTCTAGAGTATTTTGATAAATGGAAACTAAAAATAAATGCGGAAAAACCGAACTCGTCATGTTTAAAAATAAAAGCAGAAAAGAACTCATTCCAGATCTCTACATGAACAACAACAAAATTTTACCGAAGAGCAGCGGCGATTATCTTGGACTAATATTAAGCTCACAACTTAAACATAAAGAACAAATGAACAAAATCAAAAAGAAAACACTCGCAATGATAGGGACCCTGAACTGCTTAATAGGTAGGCGAAGTAACCTCTCTATAAATAATAAATTAATCCTCTATAAGGCAATTATTAGGCCGACAATTACATATGCGTCACCGATATGGTCTGGAACATACAGTTCTTACCTTGAAGCGCTACAGCGAATCCAAAACAAATGCTTGCGAATGATCACCAACGCCAAACCAAGAGATAGGATTAAAGACTTACATGTAAAATAAAATTTAAGAATGTTAAGAAATCATATATGTTGACTTAACCAAAGACTTCTATACCAAACAGATTGAGAAAAAACAGGATCTCAACGACGAATTTATTGTATATGCTAACGAAGCTGAAATGCCCTTTAGGGCTAAGATCTCCTTGTGTAAATTTTTATGAACAATAAAGCTTATTTTTAAATGCAAAAAAAAACCGCGAATGAATTTCCGAGGCGGCCGCGGCCTGCCTATGGTCATGGATGTTGATGTCTGAGATGTTAATTAACGTTCTCGGACTTATAAAAATAAATAAATGTTGTCTTATACTTATAGGCACCATGCTCTTTAGGAATTATCTTTTGCTTATTGTTTAAACATCCTAATATTTCAAAAACAAAATTTAAAAAGTGCCAGCGAAATTTCTTCCACTCTTTTTAATACAAATTGAAAATTTTAATATAAAATCGATTTCTGACTTGATTATATTAATCAGAGCTATTTTCATTAAAAATACTGAATTCTCTGTGAAAAATTTGTCACATTGATTTACTTGTTTTAAAAACTAAAAAATCGCGGCGGACATGAACATATGTTTTAACCTAGGTTTAAGTACACGGAAAAAATTTATCCGTGAAAAAGTCACGAACTAGTAGCTAGGTCTCGGATATGAGAAAAATTCATCGGATATTTATGTATTTTCGTAAATAACCTACGAACTTTGAGAAAGATTGACGAACTCGATGTGAAAATTCTAAAACGGTTCATCACTTTTTTTTACGTGAATAATTACAAAAATATTACGAGTGATTGGGAAAAGATTCTCAGAGCACTCACGAGCTTGCCCGACAAATCTGGGAACTCGAAACTAAGTATCCTTGTACGTGGCCCACGCACACACGCGCGGTGCGTGTGTGCGCTCGTATGTGTATCTCGAGCTCGTCGGATGAGTGGCTAGAAGTTTTATAATACCTGTTTTGTTTGGCCTCGATGGCTGCGCGTGTTTACGCACTCCTGGTTTATGTTTAGAAACTGGTGAGTCAGCAGTGTTTGAGGTTCGAAACTTCTGAGTTGCGAATTTATAAATTAATATAAAATTAAATCGCACAAAGAAAATTTTTCCTCTTTTTATTTCAGTCTGAAATTTTCAGGAACTGTTCGTAGGAAATTCGAACTGTTCGTAAGAAACTTCGAAATTTATCCATATATTTCTCATAGAAATAAGGATTTAATGTTTCATTTTTTTATCTCGTATCCGAGACCTAGCTACAAGTTCGTGACTTCTTCACGGATAAATTTTTTCCGTGTATAGGTCTAAACCTAGGGCAGACCTGGTTTTTTCTCCCGGCCACTTGGACCAAGTGCTAAGAAGCCACTAACGGATTTTTAATAACTTTTGCTACCGAAAAAGGTCCTTTTAATCTTTGGCTAATCCTGGAAGTATATTTCGATGGCAGTCAGTTCGGTACCCGACATCCGTCAAAATTATTTTGTCTCCCGACTCGGTTCCAAGTTTATGTACATATATATTTACTTTTGTTTATATGTTTTAATAAATTAAGTTATTGTTAGTGAATCACGCCTAAAAAGGTTTACTGATTACAAAAAAATAAGTTCAATAGTAATTTCGTGTTACCCAGATTTTCCTAAAATATTTTCAATACAAATGAATGTTTAAAAGAAATGATTAAATTTGCTGGACACTCAAGCTTTTTAACAATGATGATTAAAAATTCTTATAAACAAATTCACAGTTTAAACTTCTATTACTTATAAGGTTTTCCTTCTCAGCGAAATTACTTATTCTTATCGTAAGACTTACATTTTGCCGAGAAAAAGAATTATTTTTATACGTTGAAGCATGGAAATTTTTTGGTAATAATATTATTCTTGAGATGATAGAAAGTGAATCTGCAGTAGAGACAAATGCTGTATTTTCATATTTGTGAATTTTTTATAATAATTGTTGATAAAAATCACAAGTTTCGTTAAAGGCAATTTCTTGTGTCGTGATATTATTCTAGAGCGGAAAAGAAATGATTCACAGAAAAAATTGTCTATGCTCGAAAACATGACAAATGTAAATTTGTTTGTAAAGGCTTTTCATAACAATTTATAACAATGACATTACTTGTGGTTTAGTTTTGTGCTCTGATTAATTGTTATGTTTACATAACCTAACAACGAATTCAGTATATGTATACATTCAAACATCGAAAATGTAGCGGATGCCAGTCTTATCCATTAATTTGCTTATGACAAAGAAATAAAGTAAATTAATCTATAATGACAAGAGTAAGTAAGTAAGTATACCATAAAGCCATTTCCCTTTCAGGGTAGGCGTGACACTACCCGATTCGGGTAGTGTTTCTAGGTGGATAGTTTCTTGTAGTAAATAACTACTACAAGTGTGGGCTCACCACACCCACGATGTGCCAACAGCACGCAGTATTCTCGAATGGTCACCCATCCAAGTACTAACCGCGCCCAACGCTGCTTAACTTCAGTGATCTGACGAGAACTGGTTTTTTCAGCGTGGTATGGCCGTTGGCCAGAGTAAATTTACTAATTCTATTTGTTTTTAAGAAAATGTCAAAATATATAGCAAAGAAAACTCTACTTCATGACAAGAATATTCTTTTCCCTTATTGCCTTTGCAATCTAAAATGTACAATGTATTTATATATTGACGAAATATTAACTGTAAAGTGAGTCAATACATGTATTAGTGATGCCCCTAAGAAATATATGAGCATCCCCCAAAACATGATATTTTTTAAACTGAAATATATTTGAGAGACAATGTAAAAAAATGGAGAAAACTATATTGTTATTTAGTATACTACTATTACTAGTACATCTGCAACTCCTGGATATTATTGGATATAATTTTTTCTCGTCCCTTTTTAATCTAAAATATATTATTTATTTGTTTAAAAGTATCATTTTTTACGGCGCCTTTAAATGCCTTAGGAGCGCCAAACAAGTGGGGTGCAGCCTGGGTTCCCTGGCTAGTAATACATGCCAGTCCGTGACTAGTAGGGGTACAGATTTTGTGACGATTTGTGACGTTGTGGGAGGGGGTGTAATGCAGAATGTAATGTCACACATGGATAATAATAAAATCATACCTGTTGATTTTTTTTCGAATAGAGGGCATTCCACCTCTCCATTTTGTGAGGTTCCCGGGAAAAAAATCCTCCAAGTTTAAGCTAAATCGGTTAAGGGCATTTATCTGAATCCAGTTTTATGGGGTCATATATCACGGCGCCAAAATTAGATCTAAATATTTAAACATTTGACCGTGAAATCCGATCCCGTAAAACCGGATTCAAATAAATATTAGGACGTGCTGCAAAGGCCCAGAAATCCCATAAGATTAACATGGGAAAATTGTTGTTTTCGGAAAAATGAGATAAACGTTTTTGAGTTTAAACTTAGCTTGTGGGCGATTATTAGAATTTGTTTGGAAGTCTGCAAAGAATAATTTTCGCTAAATAACTTTGAATTTTGACGCCCCGTCCACCCTTATGGGGCCCAAAAATTCCACTAAAAACTGAAATTGGCAATTTTGCGCCAAATTCAAACATATGAGCTCTGTTTTTCCCTTTTTTGCCATAAATTCTTCTGATCTGCTAAGTAAAATATTTTTTCATCATACCTCAATCGGAAATTCGACTTTCGATGCCGCAGCGTGTCGAAAATCAAGTTTTTTACCCTAGGGAAGAAAACTCGATTGTCGACCCGCTCCACAGGCATCAAAAATCGAATTTTCGATTATCGATATAATGAAAAATTGTATGCATGACTCAGGTCGAGGCAACGATTTCACTCGTGTGATATTGCCTTCACACTCGTGAAATCGTTGTCTTACGACCCTCGTCACGCAATATACTATTAAGCTTTTGTGAACTAATTTTTAATTGCTTAAACAATTTCCGTTTGTTCAAATAATTTTTCTCAAGCATTTACCGATTTTTTGAAAACAATTAATTATTATTTATTTGTAAATTTGTGTTAAAAAGAGGTAGAACACTCTAGTTTTTTTTAATTTGTTTAACTTTGTCACTTATTATTAAATATCGATGTGATTTAGATATTACTGTTCCATTCTTTTAAAATTCGTATTTGTTAAAAGGTAGTATCTACACGTACCGAAAAAATTCAGCTACGTGTACCGAAATTTCGGTACAAATAGCCCCTTTTCCAGCTTACCCACGCTGATCCCATGTTGAGGAATGTTGAGCCATGGTTTACCCAATGAACCTTTTCCACGCGGAAAGGCACATAAAAAAGTAAAAATTAGAAAAGCAATAATCATAATAATAATAGCAATAATATAAAGCTTATGGTGTATAAAAAATGCATAAGAAAGTTAAATTTGCAGAGACTGTGCAATGCTGAATTAGGGCAGTGAAAAATACAAAATTGCTTATATTTAAGTTCAGAAGGCACAGTATTTAGAATGGCCAGCATTCAGCAATATACATACAGGCTGATTCTTTTATCTTGAGACATTGAAATATCTCATGAAATACGGATCTAGCGAAAAAAATGTACCTTATTAAAACTTCTTATTTCCGAGAGGGAAAAGCAAACCCGCAAAAATATACCCCACACCCACCCCCGGGGGCGAGAGGGGTAATTTTTTAATTTCAAATGGGAACCTATATTTTTTATTACAGATTCAGATTCCCTATCAAAAAATACGTTACTTTTATTTGAAAAGTTTTTTTCGATTCGCGCCAGATGGCGCTGCATTGGCGGAAGTGAATAGAGCGGTATAAAGAGGTAGGAAACGTTGACGATTTTCCAGACAGGGCTAAGACGCGTGTGACCATGAAAAAGGAGGATAAGATGATCATCAAGCTTATTGAGAAGAACCCCACCTATAATTTGCGGCAAGCCCAAAATGTTTTGTGAAAACGATAAACGCTGTTTGAGATCTGCCGGCTATGGGTAGAGGAGTACGGTGCTGAAACCGTTCTTGAAACTGGAGAACATTGAAAAACACATTGAACTTTTTTTAATGTAAGCAACACAACGAACTCAAACAAATCAACTTGTACGAATCAACCCAAACAAAGTCAAACCGACTCTTTGTCTTCTTTATCTTTCGTTTGGAAGCGCATTCCTTGAACAGTCAACAATGTCATTTTTCGTCAATACAGCGCCATCTGCCGTAAATCGAAAAAACTTCTTAAATAAATCTTACGTATTTTTCGATGAGAAATCTGAATCTATAATAAAAAATATAGGTTCCCATTTGAAATTTTAAAGTTACCTACTCACCCCCCCCCCCTTGCGCCACCAGGGGGTGGGGTGTGGGACAAATTTTTGCGGGGTCGCTTTTCCCCTTGTAAATAAAAAAATTTTTAGGGACATTTTTTCTTTAGATGCGTCTCTTGAGATATTTCGATGTCTTAATATAAAAGAATCACCCTGTATATATATATATATATATATATAATATGACATATGTTCACCTATGTAGAAGTAGCATAAAAGATAGAGTAGTGCTAATGTTCGATTGGATGTTTGATAGGTGTATTTTTGCCGAGATGTCCTCCTTAAGGCGATGTTATAAATTAGTCACGTGACCCAGCCAGTCATGAGATCGATATTTTTTGTCCCATATTTAAAAATAAAAGTTAAAATAGTGCGGAAAAAATTTGGGAAAATATTAATAAATATAAAAGGACAGTGTGTGGTAAAGCATAGAGTTGGGGAAGAAAAAAAAGTTATTATTGGAATAACAAATATCGACCGGCAATCAAGCGATCTGCATTATCAACAGTGCTGACACCATGGATATATCAATTTGTTTATTTGCACCAAACCAGCAAATATTATCAAGTGTAATTTTTGCAACCGATGTTTGCATCATTTTCCTCAAGACATTTGAGCCAGAACCTCAAAAATGTTTCATTGGGAACATTGAAAATTGGTTACAGAGTTCTACAGCACGGTCGGTATTTTTGTGAATTTCCTTATTCATTACATTTTTTTCTTCAACATTTCGAGGCAAATGTTGTATACAAACGCAGATTACAGTTTCCTGATGCTTTTCCCAAAGTTTCAACTCGATATCTCATTTTGTGTGGACATGAGTTGTTACACAAAAAATGCCGATATTGCTCCGGTTTTAATTTCTTCAAAAAATTTTTTTCTAAATTTCGTTCCAAATGTTGTATAGTTGTATACAAACGTACATTATTGTTTCCTGAGGCTTTCCCAAAAATTTCAACTCGATATCTCATTCGGTGTGGACGTGAGTTATTGCAAAAAAAATTATCGATAATTTAGGTCACGTGACTCATGTATAACATGGCCTTAAGGCAGAACATTTTTCCGTCGGACATCCACAGGTATTTGATTTTATTCTCTACAAAGACCGAGGGAAATGGCATACATCTTTCTGATCAGTGGTTTTAATGCCTCAGGAACATGAACAAAACGCTTCTCGTTGTCAGTCCATCCCATGTTGGAAGTAGAAAAGTCTTTTAACCTTACATCTCGCAATCAGTTTATCCCGTAGATATTGTCTGCCGAATTTTGCTACAATGATCGGGAGGGGGGGGCGCGGGGAGTTGGTCAGTGAACGTGCTTTGTTGACATTTATCGTGTGCTCAAGACTCTCAAGAGTAACCACTTTGGCTTTCACATCTTCAGCTTTCTTCTTGGCCAGATCGATTTTTTGCTTTTTCACTTCGGAGCCGAATTCCAGTGAGTCGATGTGCCTGGTGTTGTTTTCAAGTTTATTTTTGATTTCCGAAAGGGTGGAATTTGATTCGTCTTTAAAGTTTTGTTGTCGGGTTTCAAATTTGCTGAATCTTGCCAAAATCTCGAGTGACTGTGCAGGCGCTTAGTTTTGGCCATCGGAGACCACCTAGCGCAAGAGTTCAGCGAGACCAGGGTGTACTGCCGTCCAAACTAAAAAGATACATAAGTGACATTTTTATCAAAAATGTGTTTTTGGTATCGTTGGATTCGTAAGAGAAAGCTTCGTCTAACTGTGTTAATAAAAATTATTATATTTATTGCAAAAAATGATTGTTTATAAATGAGGAAAGTCGAAAAAGTTAAAAAATACAATATAAAAAGATACACAAAGCACTTTGCGTGTCCTAAAATTTGTACAAGGCATATAATACGTCATCAGCATGCAAATAAAAAAGAACCTAAAGAACTTTGTGTCAGTTTTGCCTTTTGCCCTATGAAACCCAATGAAGACCTTTTTACGAACATTGACTCGATAGCTAAGGCTCTTGACGTTCCCTTTACGAGGGAATATGTGGTCAAAATGTACCAAATTATAAAGGCACGTGTGCTCACAAAATCCTCCAACCCGCCCATCATTGTCGCGAAACTCGGCAATCAACAACTGCGAGATAAATTCGTTAAGAGTCGTAAGGTCTCGGGTGGCCGAGCAAAGATAAACACCTTGTTTATCTATGTGAGACCCTGTCACCTTTGAACCGGAAAATCTACGCCATTGCCCTGGGTCTCAGAAGAGACAAAATAATCAAATATCTTTGGATTGCAGGCGGAAAAATTTTTTGTCGCAGAGAGGATGGATCTCCACGAATTTACCTGGCTAATCTGCAGACCGTCGAGGGACTTAAATGGCAACTACTGCTTCCTAGTATCATCCTAAGTATGCATGTCGGTAAATATAACATAACTTGTCAACAAGACCGATTTCCAACTCATCTAGCATACTTAATAATTTTTTCAATTAAAAATTTGTATTTAATAACACAAAGGTTTATCAGTTATTCTGTGCTAATGGAATTTATTATGTTCTACAAAAACATCTGTTAAATCAAAGTAATCCTGACTATATTGTGTTTCATTTTTTATCTGAAAGATCTATTATTATATCGACATTAACGCTTACTCTTTACCTGCCAATCACCACGAATTCAAACATCATTTTATGTCCTGTTCCTACCATATCATTGCCGTGTCTGAGATTTGGCTTACGCCTAACATTCCATCTAGCCTCATAGCACTTGACCATTACACACTTTTCCGTAGATAGAGATGAGAGAAGAGGGGGTGGGGTCTGTCTCTACATTTATGACAGCTTAAGGGGTTTGCAGGTTGGAATGAGTCCTCCTGCCAATTACCCTATTGCTGAATAACTTTTTATCAAGGTATCTTCGTCTCATGACAGCATGTTGGCGGGTGTGATTTACAAACCTCCTAATGCCTCATACTGTAGGGAACTTGAGACTGATATTTTTGACCTCATACCAAATTATAATAACTATTCAACTATTAAACTATTCAAAATCAGTAGTGTTCTCTGTCGGATTATCTATAGTTCCACATAATACCACGCACCACACCGATCATTCTAGTACATGGATTGACATGATGATTGTTGATGATCTAGACAAGGTATTTTCTTCTACTCAACACTCAATATCATTCCTCTCAAACAACGACCTTATCAGCATTCAATACCAGTTCTCCTTTGATCCTTCCTCTAGTATATCTCCTCGGTCTATACGCAATCTCAAAAATATAAATGAAGCTGAACCTCTCCACTTATGATTGGAAAAGAATTTTTATTGAAAAAGATATGAATAGAAAGGTTATTTGTCTAACAAAATTGTTATCTTCAGCTTTTGACGAATTTGCGCCTCTTCATACCCCTAAAGCAAAAAAGAAATCCACTCCTTGGATTACATCTTATATCAAAGACTTGATGAAAGAAAGAGAGAAAAAACGTAGATTGGCTAAAAGAGCAAAAAATAGTATTATTCAAGCCGAATTTCGTAAACTGAGAAACTTAGTTCAAACCAAAATCAGAGATTCATACAATCAATATAATTACAATTCTATTAAAAACAAGAAT
This sequence comes from Andricus curvator, assembly GCA_932195095.1. Taxonomy (NCBI): domain Eukaryota; kingdom Metazoa; phylum Arthropoda; class Insecta; order Hymenoptera; family Cynipidae; genus Andricus; species Andricus curvator. The sequence continues at coordinate 64,028 of CAKNYM010051803.1, read as the reverse complement.
AAAAATGAAAACATCTGGTTTCTCTTAAGACGACTTGGACTTATTCCTTCAAAACACTTGGCTCCTGAAAACAATTTTTCACGCGCAGATCTTTCAACAGCCTTCACTACAAAACCCACATTCCTTGCAAACAGCACTCCTTCCTCTTTCGCAGTTCCCTCTACCTTTCATGATACTAAATTATTCTTTTCTGAGATAACGCAAGAAACCCTAATTGAAAAACTCTTAGAGGTAAAATCAAATGCTCAAGGTTCTGATGGTATTTCAATTAAAATGATTCGCTTAGCTTTACCAGTCATTTGTCCTATTCTCTTGCATATCTATAACGCATCTCTGCAGGTGGGAATATTTCCTGATACTTGGAAAGAGGCGATTATTTGCCCTATTCCTTAAATTTCTAACCCTACCTCTTCCAAAGATTTCCGCCCGATATCCATCCTCTGTGCCTTGTCTAAACCTTTCGAACGCAATGTCCATCAGCAACTTACAGCTCATATTGAAACTAACAGTTTAATGGACCCAATGTCATCTGGGTTTCGTACCAGGCATAGTACTCTTACAGCTTCACTTAAAGTAATTTCTGACCTTAAACTGGCAATCGATAGAAGGGAAATAACGGTTGTTGTCCTTTTTGACTTTTCTAAGGCGTTTGATACAGTTAACCATAATTTACTTTTGGCTAGGCTCAAATCACTACACCTCTCAAATATGGCTGTGAAATGGTTTGAATCTTATCTTAGTAATCGTTCTGAAAGAGTACAGATCAGCAATGGCGAGCGTTTTGACTTTGGGGAGGTTAATACTGGTGACCCTCAAGGTTCCACGCTTGCACCTACTCTATTTAATATTTATACATCTGAAATTGGTAGTAAACTTTGACACTGCAACTATCACAAATATGCTGATGATTTCCAAATTTACCTCTCCGGGCCTATTGCCACTCTTAAGAGCTTACTTCAAAAGGTACAGGAGGATATTGATTTGGTGGTGCAGTGGGCCTTGAAAAACGGTCTCACTCTTAACCCTGCTAAAACTAAGGCTATAATCATAGGACCTTCTTCCTCTTCTTCACTTGCAACAATTGCAACCTTGACTCCTCTCTTGATCGATGGGCGTCCCATCCCCTTTGTGGATTCTGTGAAAGATTTGGGCTATATTCTCAATCGCTCTCTTACATGGAATGAACACGTTGCGGATATCTCAAGGAAAACCTTTAGAGCCCTCCAACAGTTTAACAGGAATAAAGAATTACTTCCTACTTCAACGCGTATCCTCCTAGTTAAAAGCCTGATCCTTCCTTTCTTTGACTACGGCTATGTGGTATATGACGATATTACTGATGAACTGAATGCCAAGTTCGAGCTTACGTATAATGCTTGCATTAGGTTCATCTATAACATCCCCAAAAGTGAACATATAACTCAGTATAGAGAAAGAGCAGGACTCCTTAACATCGCCAAAAGAAGACAATTTTTTATGGGTAATTTACTTTATAGCCTATTCAGTAATGACAATCCGCACTATCTTCTCAACCTCTTCCATTTCATTGACAAAGATCAACCAACTCATTCCGAACTCCGTGAAAGGAAAACAGTATTGAAAATGCAGCCACACCGCACGTGTGAAATGCAAAGGTCCTTTGTATTTCGTGGTGCTCGCCTTTGGAACAAACTACCTATAACCATTAGAATAGACCTTCACAATTTCATTTTAGAAAACTCCTTTTTGGTTCCTTATTCAACACATCAAATCCTACCCTCGAAATCACACATTGGTAACACTTAAATTCATAATTAAAATATATATGAGTATGTGTATGAATGCGTATTCACTTTTAAGTATGTATATTTGCGTATGTATATTTATAGTAACCTTATGTTGATTGCCCGAATCTAATTTTTTGTATTATAGTTTTGTTCTTTACATTTGTTAATACCTATTTTTGATTTCAATCGTCAAATCAATCGCCGTCACATTTTAATTGTCATATATATCACCTATTCCTTATAGGGCTATTTAGCCCTAGGAACTTTTCATGAATAAATACAAATACAAATACCAAGTGCGGAGCGAATTTACAAACGAAAAGAATTGCTTGCCCTTACGTATGTTTTAGACTTGTGAAATAGCTCGGGCTCTGATCGGAAATCCAAGGGAAATAAGTCCCGGCTAGATTCGGCTATACACTAGCGACGATCGTTCGGGTAAGTTCGGGACAGCCGCTGTACACACAGTGTCCCTTACGTATGCTTTGTTGTTGTATTTTGAGGCCGTGATCGAGCTCTGCGATAAAGGCATCGTCCGCAAGTGACTTTGTGTTCTTTTTGCCATGTATTTTTGACTTTCCGCGACTAATAAAAAATCGCAACTCCATTTTCTAATATAAATTGTTTGAAAAATCAATTTTTTATTGCAAAATATGGAAGAGCACATTGCTTTTACCCAAATAGTGTATCTAGATTATTCAAAATTGTATTCGATATTAGTGTTCTTTATGCAAACTTATGTATCTTTTTAGTTTGTACGGCACCCTGGACAGTAGTGGTGCAAGGGTTCGCACTTGAGTTAGCAACAATTACCGCAGATGTGGCACTAGTGGACAATAATGAACATACCTTGCAAACATAATGCACTTGATCTTTTTTAAGTTTTTCAAATGATTTCTTTGATATTCCCAAATTAGCACAGGCTAAATAAATGAGATTATCACACTTCACGCAAACGAGAGCTTCAGGTCCCCCTCTGGATGTATATCACTCTCTGGACTTTCAGCCGTAGTTCTGTAGGAATGACGACCGTTACCGTTACGTCAAAGGTTACGTATATTGAAAAGTGCATAAGTAGGCAACAGTGGAACAAAGTTATAATGCTCTATCAAACAAGCCACCGACTCTTTCATGACATGCAAATTTTAATGATATTAAAAACTTTACAACTTTTGTAAACATAGAAAATTGAGGAGGAGCAAATTCACATGTCCGTATTCGATCGCCATGACACGATTTCAAAAGTTGTGCTGTTATGTTCTATCTAATTTCGTAGCATCTAGGTGGGATTATTTTTAACATAAATTAAGTAAGGTAAAGTAGATTAATTATACTCAACTCCCGATACAGGAACCCCCGGTTCACGATATTCTTAGAACTGCTGGCCTCCGCAGTTTCATGATGAGAGGAGCTGCGGGACGAAAGAGAGGCGGTGCTCAGTCAATCGGGACAAACAGCTCTAGGGCAGCACTCTCAGTGCGTTAGTTGCATTAGGTTGCGCCATGTGTCCAAATCCAACAGAAATGATTTATGCGGCCCGGCCTATTTACGTTTGGATTCCCTTGATTTAGGATCAAGGCCACTGCAAGCCATGTGCAAAACTGTTCTTATATCGGGAGTTGATTGTATTGTAATTTTTCGATCTTGAAGCAATACATCGTAAATTTGTATACGTTATGTTGGCAGTGTAGCATATTATTTTACAGGTATCACAATATTGTCGTCCCATTGTTTCAATAAATTTGAAAATGTTACAAAATCGCGCTATTTTATTTAACTTCTCCGTTTGTTACGTTTCTCATTTATATAAAAAAATTTAATAGTGTATATACCGTCAAACGAGGTAATTTCGAACATTCCTTAATTGATAGTTTAAATAACTTAAGGTAGTTGGTTTTAACCAGAATCTAGAACCAGTTAAGGCTTGAACTTATTCTAGATTATTGAAACAATTTTACTAAATTGTCCTATCAATTAAGGGATTTTAGGGGTGTCCGAATTTACCCCACATTTCCGAAATCACCCAGTTTGACGGTAATCTCTAAACAACTTCAAATATTGCCAGTAAAAAATTAGTTCTTTTTCACTATCGAATTAGTAAATATTTTTTTGGTATGTTGAGTTAACCAGCGTATGATTAGGGCCCCAAAAGACTGACTAGGTGATGAGGAAAAAAATTCATTTATTTTAATGTTCATTTTATATTTTTGTTACGAGCTTGCCAGCATCCGACTAGGGCCCGAAAAGACCGTCTAGATTAGACCGTCCAGACAATGCCCTAACTGGACGCAAATCTGCCCCGATAATTTTCTACATGGGCCAGATGAGAATGAAATCGTCAAACCCGAAGGAGCTTTAATAAAAGGGAATTCACAATTAGCAAATGACAATCTTCAATGATTTTTCTTTTAATTTCAAGAAGGTCTATGCCATAGGAGCACTCAAACTTGCGATTCAGGCACGCGAAGAGAATGTGTTCGCGCAGCGCTGCCCCTAGCGGTGTGACCTAAACTGTTTCTGTGACCAGTCACAGGAGTGCCTTCCCGCCCCCAACGAGCTATTGAAAAGGGTGAATCGTGAACCTAAAATGTTTCTGTGACCAATCACAGGGGTGCCTTTCAGTCCCCACGAGATATTGGAATCGGTTAGCTGTGTGACCTAAGCTATTGCTGTAAAACGTCTCAGAGGTGCCTGCTGCCCCCCCCCCCCAAACACAAAACATTGGAAAGGGGTAGCATTTTGACCTCAATTATTTCTGTGACCAATCACAGGGATGCCTTCCAGGAGACATTGGAAAGGGTTATCGGTGTGACTTAAATTACTTCTGTCACGAGTCACAGCGATTCCTTCCCGCCTTCCCCCCGCGAGAGATTGGAATGTTTGTAAAAGTTGAAAAAGGATTCTCTTTTAAAGTTCGTTTAATTTTTTCTGGCAAGGGAGAGAGATTGTGACAGATTTATTGGAAAAAAGGTCGGGGCGTAACAAAATATGAATAATTCTTTAGGGTGGGAGGGCTTGGAAAGAGAGATGATGTGTGCCAAAATTATTACCAATTCCTATCAATCTGAAAACTTTATTACTACGGATATCGTATCTCCCCCAAAATTCAGTACCAATTTTCCTAATTTGTCGGTATAGTCATTCCGAATATTCGGGCAAAGAGACAGTTCATTATTATGTACTTATAATTAGTGAACGGACCCTTTGTTGTGCTTAAAAAATGCTTTTCAAAAAACCAGTCAAAAATTTGTGTTTCAAAAGTTAATTGCAAAATGGAAGATAATCGATATACACCATATTTTTTAATTTTAAAATGATTTAAAATAAATTTAATGTGATATTTTCCTTTTTTTATAATGTTTTGCAACATTAAAATGATTTCTGAGCATAAAATTTTAACAAATGAACAGAAAAAATATGAAAATGATCAATGTTTTATTAAAACTTATTTATATAATTAAATTCCAATGTAAAAATATAACGAAAATAAGAATTATTAGCATAATTAAGACATTGTATTTATTTAACAAAAATGAATATAAAATACAAACTAAGGGGGCGATAAAAACAATAACATTATAATTTGATTCTGTTAGGTATTTATTTAATTAATTTCATTCTAAAGAATGATAATAAATAATAATAATTACCTATCTAGAAAAATCATTACTTTACACTTATTATAATTAATATGAATAACAAAAAATACAACGTTTTTCAGGTTTCACCTTCAATCTAACTAAGACGTATTTAAACACTATAATAAATTGCATACAATGTCATATTACATAGTTCGGTTATAATAAGAACAGGTCATAATTAGTTTGTAGAATTCAGCAAGTTTAAAAATTCATCTTGAGTAAAATATGCCGGAATAGAAAATTAAAATCAGACAAAACATGAAGGAAGAGGAAATTAAACTCCGGCAAAAACAATTCATTTTTTTTTTAGAAACACATATTGAAAGACCTAATATTACCCATAACAATATTTCAATAATTTTTTATTTGCAAAGTAAATTGTAAACTCTTAGAACCGGAATATAACACATTTGTCCTTGAATAATAATTTTTTAGAAAAAAAAATCATTCAAATATTCGCGCCAAACTAGTTTGTAAAAATAATTATACATTTATAAGTTCAGCTTTATTATTTGAAGAGAGCAAACCTTCTCTATTATTGTTATCACCGGCAACCGGTTGCAATGATTCATTTGGAAGTTCAATTAAGGTCAGGAAAGTTACTTGAATACCAAAAGTGTTGATAAACTTTGTGAGAGTTAAATTAGCACTGATTCTCTGATTATTTTATTTTTTGTGACATGGAATCTATCAATTTATCAGTTATTGTTTTATCAGAGAGTGCGATCAATTCTTCTTCTATTTATCAGTCCAATTCGACTCATGAGAAAAGGAATGCCAATTCATTATGTTGCCGAATCTGTCACGAAGGTAACAAGTATTTTCTAATTTTTCTGTTCACAGTGTCTGCTCGTCCAGGATGTCTAAATAATAAAATTGCCTTTTCTCTTTAAAAAAAAAACTTCTTCGACTGTTTTTCGTTCAGATTATTATCATCATTATTGAATGAAATAAATATTTTTTAATACTAAAGCATTCCGAGACCTAGCTATATTTTTCTCTCCTCAGTATTTAGTGGATTTTACATTTGATTGTTTTTCTTATTTATTATACCAATATATTCTTCATTGTATGAATATTGATATATATTATATATTTAAAATGTAAAAAAGTAAAAAAAGTAAACATTGTTAATATATTACACAATTTTAACAAATGTATTCGTAAAAGTAGAAACCCGATGTTATGCCTATTATCGTAAAATGTAATTTTCTTCGTAAAATTTCACTCATATTTATTTTAATATATGCATTAAATATATCTATAGATGGAAGTGCTGGAGAACTAATCGATCCTTGTGAATGTTCTGGATCTTTGAGACTTGTGCACACTAGTTGTTTGGAAAAATGGCTTTCTGTATCCAATACAGATCGATGTGAGATTTGTAAATTCACGTACTCAATTGAAAAGAAGAACAAACCTATTCACCAAGTGAGTATTTTTTCATCCCTAATTTCTAAAGTAATTATTAATATCAAATATTTATACCTAATATAAAAACTGGTTCGTTGAAAAATTTCGAATAATAAAAAAAATTTTGTTTTTCATTTTGTAGTAAAATTTTTTGAATAAAATATTTATTTTATTTTCAAACGAATGAATCGTATAGTCCTGATGTTGGATTTAATTCGTGATTAATTTTCAGGCTGCGTCTAGTCTTCCCGAAATTTCAGGACGACTTTTGACTACTCATCCCGAATTTCGGGACGACTAGACACTTCGTAATTTTTAAATGATTTTTTTAGACTAAAACATTATTTTGTATTGAGCTTTATTTGTTGCATTTATTCAGAACTGCTTGATTGATAATTTTAATTCTTTATAAGCTTTATAATCAATACATATGGTTTAGATTTTTAACATAATATGGAACAATTTGAATCTGGTTGTATTCATTTTAAAAGTATAGTCTTTGAAAATTAAGCATTTGAAACTTGAAACTTTAAAAATTTATCCATATGTCATTTTAACTTTTAAAATGGAATAATTTAATATGAGAAACGTAATATAAACGTAAATCGAAAATTCTTGCAATATGTAACGAGAATGTGTTATTAGAGACTTCTCATTAAAATCTGGTGCAACTCGGTTGGATAAATTAGGCTGCAGATGTGAGCACAGATGAAAATTTTAATTTTTTACAATCATTCATCAATGATGCATTATTTGATTAAACTTTTTGCCTGATATTTGACCTAGCAATCTATGGCAACATGTTCTCGGTATGTATTTCAGAAAAGTACGATATTTTTATTAATATAAATCAGTTAATCATATTTGATGTTCAAAAATAATTTTTTTTCACATATGCTCACCTTGATATCCTACTATATATAACCAATTAAAACCCACATTCAATGAGAAGTCAGTATCAATAGATTCACGATACAAAATAGTATTGTCATATCTTGAATAGTTTTTAAGGAAAAAAAGTAAAATGAAACAGTCTTAAATCATTGTTTCATCATGTCAGAAGAAAAAAGGTTTAAGAAAATAAAATATATTTATGTAAAATCTTATAGAAAATTACGTGTCGTTTAAATTCGGTGAACCTAGCCACCCTTTCCATTTTGGATTTAAATTGAACAAGCCAATACAATTTTGATTCAATACGGTAACATTATTATTGAATTAAATTATAATAAAATTTAATTAATTAAATTAAGTTTTGACGAAAATTATCAAAAAAATGAATTTTATTTTTCAAATTTAGTAAATTAGTAATTTAATTAAAATTAAATTCTTTGAGCGTATCTATGTTATTTTTTTTTATTAAAAAAAAAATTAAAACCACCAAAGACATCTGCGATGCAAAAAAGCTGCCATGCAAAATTACGTGGATTTGTAAAATCAAAGTTGGCCAAGGAATTTGGGAACAAATATTCAAAATAAATTATATTAAGATTTTTTTATAGAGTAACTTATAGAAGTTTTTAAAATAAAATTTAAAAAGCCGGGTTAGACGTTATGAAACTTGGCAGGATTGATTGTTATAAGCAAAATGATTTTAATTAAAGAATGCTGGCTAAACGAGATTGATGGTATAATATAATCCCGTCAAGTTACATAATGTCTAAAATAGCTTTTTAAAATTTCCATAGGGTACTTTATAAGTCAAGTTTCTCAAATTATTTTATTATAAATATTGAACAATTTAAGACTTTACATGTAGAAATCTGAAATATTTTTAAATTGGAATAAAGACCATTTGTACAATTTCAAATTTAAATCTTTAGGTCTATTTCAAGTGGAATCCGTGCAAGTTAGAATTATTTAAAACTAAAGGACATTGAAGTTGAACAATTTAAAATTGAAAACGTTTGCAATTGAAAATTTTTAATATTTCAAAACACAATATTCCAAATATGGAATTAAATCCAACTTTAAGTAATCGTAATTGAAACATACAAAATTTAAAATTGTTGAAAACATGTTATTTAAAATCAGGGCAAAAATAAAAAATCGGACAGTTTCCATGAAGCAAAACATAACAAATAAATAAAAATATTAAACAGAAAATTTAAAAAACGTGATAGTCTCTGTTACAGTGGTGGAAGGCAAGACGTCTTTATGGATCGAAGGGCATAGTTGCTGATTTTATTTGTTTGATGGTTCTGACACCTCTTTGTACATCAGCTTCCTTTTTGTGTGGATTGGGTGCCACTACATATAACCGCCTCGGTATTTGGGAAAGCATAGGATTATCAATTCTTTCCTGCATGCTGATGGCCACCTATTTTCTGTGGTTATACATCACAGTAAGGTATGTTTACTGAAAAAAATAATATAATTGATTATAATTTCAAAAAATCCAATTGTAACTATCAATCTAAAATCCTAATCGATTTGAAAGTAAACTTTTGAAAAAAAAAATACGAGCGTAAATGTGAAGTAGGCTGGTGGTAAAAAAATGGTTGTAGAAATCCCAAACAATACCATGCCTGAAAGCAATGCATTGGGACTCCCATGAAGTGTACTAAGTGTGGAATCGGTCAATTTAAATCAAGGTAAAGCGCGCGAGCGAAATAGGTTCAAAAAGTTTATTATCTGCAGAGTTTTGAAGTTTTTTGAATTTCAGCTTTTTTAATTTTTGAGGCTGTCAATAGTGAGGCGCATGAATATACCCCAAATTCCATATTACCTAAGTTTCATTTGACCGAAAATCAAGTTGCCGAACAATTATTTATTATAATTTTTATTTTGTCGAATTGTCAACTCACATAACCTCTATTTGTCCTAACTACCAATTATCATAATTTCTATTGTACCGAATTCTCATTTGGCATAATTTTCGTATTTTCGAATTTTTATTCAACATAATCTTTATTCATTCTATTTTTAATTTAATCTAATTTCTGTTTTTCCGAATTTGTATTCGACATAAATGTACTTTTTCCGAACTTCCACATAACCTAATATTCATTTAGAAGAATTTCTATTTGTCATATTTTACATTTATCCGAATTATCATTTGTCATAAATTTCATTTTTCCTAATTTGCATTTATCCTAATGCCTACGTATCCGAACTGGCATGCGCCATAATTTCCATGTCACAGAAATTTCATTTGTCCTAACAGACTTCCGTTAAGTTTCGATGTAGTTGTTTCCCATCTAGATGTATTTAGTCTGGCCGGTAAGTCAGGTGAAAATGGCGCTGTGAAAAACTTCCTACGGTACCAAATACATTAGGCGCGAAATTCAAATGAGGTCTTTGCCTAGAAATGCATAATCAAAATGTAGCTAGTGTGTTCGGTCGGTAACATTCGCGAAAATTCGAAAGCTTGATGCAGAACTGCCTAGATGAAGAATGCGAGAAGGTAAGTGCAAACTGAATTACAAAAACATAGTTTAATTTTTATTTGATCTTATCATGTACGCAATATTATCCGATTTTATGTATCAGCAACAAGGGAGGAAATGGGTTGTAGGCGTTCTGTAAATAAGGAACATTATTCTTTAATTACATTTGTCAACAATTTATTGGAAACCAATTAATGAAGGTAAATCAGTGATCAGCGAACTTGAGAAAAAAAATATTTCAGGTAGAAATTCTTTATTTTACAATAGTTACTTAGGGGTTTATGTTTTTGCTTTCATTAGGTAAAAGTTGCAATTCTTATTTAATCCTAATGTTATAGGGCGCATTTTATTCATTGAGAGAGTCTGTAGAAATCTCACTGGTACGTTTTTATTAAACAAATTAGTGAATTAAGCGAATTAGTGTTTAGGAACATGTTACCGACCGAACACACTAGCTACATTTTGATTATGCATTTCTAGACAAAGACCTCATTTGAATTTCGCGCCTAATGTATTTGGTACCGTAGGAAGTTTTTCACAGCGCCATTTTCACCTGACTTACCGGCCAGACTAAATACATCTAGATGGGAAACAACTACTTCGAAACTGAACGGAAGTCTGTTAGGACAAATGAAATTTCTGTGACATGGAAATTATGGCGCATGCCAGTTCGGATATGTAGGCATTAGGATAAATGAAAATTAGGAAAAATGAAATTTATGACAAATGATAATTCGGATAAATGTAAAATATGACAAATAGAAATTCTTCTAAATGAATATTAGGTTATGTGGAAGTTCGGAAAAAGTACATTTATGTCGAATACAAATTCGGAAAAACAGAAATTAGATTAAATTAAAATTAGAATGAATAAAGATTATGGTGAATAAAAATTCGAAAATACGAAAATTATGCCAAATGAGAATTCGCTACAATAGAAATTATGATAATTGGTAGTTAGGACAAATAGAGGTTATGTGAGTTGACAATTCGACAAAATAAAAATTATATTAAATAATTGTTCGGCAACTTGATTTTCGGTCATATGAAACTTAGGTATTATGGAATTTGGGGTATATTCATGCGCCTCGTCAATAGTCTTCTCAATTTTTCCCAGGTTCAAGGATACTATTCTGCACAATATCAGACAATATAATCATGTTTTAATATACCCCTGTAATTAACTTTTATTTTTTGCGCCCATGAAAACATAAAAAAAATGTTGGCACTTGAAGGCTTTCTTAGGATCAAAATGAACTCACAAAAAATTCAAGATATCTGGGGGATCAAAACTGGAGTAAAATTGGAACAAATTTTGTGTGTTCCCAATTTTGATCCCCTATACATTTTGAATTTTTTGTTCGCTCATTTTGAGCCCAAAATGCTCCAAAGTGTCAAAAAAATTGTTTTTGATGTTTTCATGGGCACAAAAATTGAAGTTAATTACAGGGGTATATTAAAACATTATTATTATCATTATTATTATTGTCTTGTAAGGCTGGTCCATTTAAGTCCCGTAGCACTGCGGTTAAAACCTATTGTACTATGCCTTTTTATTTTGAAACCCCGGTGAAACATAGGCCATACACAGGTCACCCTCGCTGCTCTAGTATCATTTAGGTCATTTAGCATGCCTACATTTACCGTCAAACGACTCCACTTCACTGGCTATGGGCTTGTGAAAATTTTTCTTTCCCTTAGGTGGGCTTAGAATCATTGTATGTATTTATTCACAACCAGTGATAACCCGCGACTGCATCCGAATTTATTAGAAGTACTAGCATTTGCCTGGAAGTTTGGCCAGGGGAGAAGAGAACTGCAGAAAACCACCTGCCGAGCTCAACTGGTTTTTCGACAGTCGAATTTGAACTTTGAAGGCAGACCATTTGACCCTACCCATCGAATGCACACAATCATCCTCGGCGTGAGACACTAGCTGAAACGCAGCGAATACACAACCCGGTCATACGACGCAGATGGTCACCCATCCGGGTGCTATCCGCGCTCAAAATAGCTTGACGTCTGGACTCCTCCCGAGTCGAGATCCCAAGAAGGAAAAAAATTTAATCCGAAAAAACTTTAAAACTCTATAGATAAGAATTTTGTAACTATATTGCTCGCGCTTGTTACCTAGATTTAAATCGATCGATTCCACATTCAGTAAACTTCATGGGGGTCCCCTCAGCACTCAACGAAGTAAAGTTAGCTGGTGGTTGAAGTGAAAATACCTAATTGTTTACGATTTCTAAATTTTTTTCGACCCACCCTAATGTCAAATAGTAAGATGTTTTATGTTACTTCACGTTTCGTAAAATTCCGATAATTTCGTTATAATAATATAAATTAAATCAAATTCGAAATTTGTTGAAGATTTCACTTCCAGTCCTGGAGGTTGTGGTGTAATCGTAATCAAGATGTAAAGCTGTTGGTGAAACATCGTGCACAAAATCCTACCTGTTCAAAATGCATGAAAATGGAAGAAGATCGTATCAATAGGGAAAATCAATTCATTGGCATGAATAGATTGCTCAACTGGTTTGATTTCAATCACAGAATAGACCCTACCTACAATTTCCAACAGCAAACCACTTTCGTTTGATTTTAATTCCTCGAGTTATTCTCTAATTTATTGAAATAATAATGTTTTATTAATGTTGAATAAGAAATAAGTATTATGTGCGCATTTTAATAGATAAAATAAAAAGAGAATATATATGCCTCTCTTTTTATCTAAATGTATATGTTATGTTTTTAGGCTGGAACTATTACCTTATTACGTTAATTTTTAAGATAATAAGTACCGAGTTTGAGGTAAAAAAGTATTTTTTTTTTGAAACATACATGAAAGTGTATTTCGGATTTTATTGTAAGTCCTGATAATGTAAATGTCGAATGCATTTGTCTAGTGTCATGCGAAATCTTTGTAAGTTATGAAAATAATTTTTTATAAGTACTTGTTACAAACGTTACAAATATTAAAAATAATGCGTTTATGTGCTCATCCGGTTGTATAATAGTCAAATAATTAAAGGGCATATCAGATTTGACCATATTCATTCGATTTGATTTGATTCAAATTGTTATTATAACAAAAATAATGAAGCATATTTTTATATTTGAATATAATAATAAAATTGATTATATTTGTAACTGTTTTTTTTAATTATATTTTTTTATTTTCTTCTATTTTCTTTGAATTAGAAAAAATAGAAAAATAACTATTGGTTATTTCAGCTTACAGTTAATTTAACACATACAAATTATTATTTTAAAAAGGTAAACCCTCTAGTTTTCATCAAATCTCGACGCTTATAAATCACATTTTTTGTAGTCAACAATTTTTAAATATTAAAGCAAATTCTCAGGAGTGCCATTTTGAATTTTTGGAAGGAAATTAGTTTATACAATTCAGAAGTATGTCAAATTTTCTTCACGTCTGCAAAGGAAAAATTGAAACGACGAAAATTTTGAAGAGATTTTAATTAAAAAGGTTGAAAATATTGTAAACTTCCGAATTGAAATTGATTCAAGTTCATTAAACAATTTTCATTACAATTTCTGAACAATCAAGTTTCAAAACTGCTGAATTCAAAAACATCAAAATTCTTTGACAGAAGTAGGGCCGAACGGAATGCTTCCTAAGTTACTTTTAAATGAAATTCAAAATAAGAATAATACGAAAATAATTCCTGTTTATATTAATTTCATTCCCTTATTCACTTCGATAAGAAAATTGTTGACTTTGATTGCAATTAAAGAAAAAAGAAAAATACCATATTGAATATCTGGCATTGAAACATTTTTCAATGTAAAGAAGTTTTTTTACATTCTCATCATAATGAGAAGGTATTGGTTTGATGTGAAAAATGACTTTCTTGGATTCCATAAAATGTCGACGTTTTGAGCCCCCCCTAAGTCAGAAAAAATAGTTTTTTGCCGGTGTCTGCCTGTCTGTCGTCATTGTCGCCGTTGTCGTCTGTGTACCGGATAACTTTTGAAAGACTAATCGGATTGTATTGTGCTTTGGCACACAGTTTCAGGGACCAAAAAGAAAGATCGATTTCGTTAACCAGCTATTTTGGATGAAAATTCAAATCAAAGCATTTTCAAAATTTTTTAGACCACTTCTTTTCGAAATTAAGAAATTCTATGTACGGCTATCCGTAGTACTCAAAAATTCTAACAATTTATCCTTACGACTTTTTTCGATAAAAAACTATTGTCAGAGTTATAGCATTTTCAAAATCCAAAAAAAACAAACGAAAATTAACATTTTAAGCCAAAAAACGCACAATATGAAAAAAAGACAAGAAAAGAAGAATGTTGCTTTTTGAAAGCCCCACAATATTATCATAACAACTTTTTGAAATTTTCTTGATAAATCGAAAATTCAAATTTTGATAGCACAAAAAATAATGAAGAATCAAAAATTCCATTTTGCGGTCAAACTATGCAAGATACGAAAAAGAATGAATAGACAAAAATTTGTCACCCCAAAAAAAGATGAAAATTTGTTATTAATCACTTTTTGTTAGAATGCGTAGTTAAAAATGTATAGAAAAAAGTTCCTCTTCCAAAAAAAATGAAAACTCATCCAGATTTTTCATTAATAATTTTTTAATAGGACATGTAGTTTTTGTTTTAATCCAAAAAGGATCTACAAATTTTTTGTTAATAATTTTTAGATAAGACCAGTAGATTTTCTTTTCATCGTAAAAAGTAAGATGAAAAATTAAAAAATTAAATTTGTGGAAAAACGATAACATTTTATTTGACAACATTTTTCGCCTAAATTGTATTTACAAATTTGATTAGAACCACTTTACAAATTTTTTTAATAGGATGCGAACTTTTTTTTAATTATAAAAACAAGACAATGAAAATACTTTTTTTTTCAATACCACTGCATATTATGAATTATAATAATATAAATGTTTAGAATTGGTAGATTTTTCAGGATAGCTGGGAATAAAATTCAATGCAACCGAACGAGCTTTAACAAAAGAGAATGCACAATCGCCAAATTCAAGTTGTCGACGCTTTGACCTTTAATTTTTAAGCCTGCGCTCAAATAAGAGGAAATATAAAGACCAAGCGCGTAGCGCGAGGTAAGATACATTATCGCATCGAGGGCGAAGCGCGAGAACCAACAGTGCGCGCCATAGGCGAGCTCAAACTTGCAAGCCAAGCAAGTTGCGCCCGATTATATACAAAATATTTGTGGGTGATTCAAAACCAATCTATTTAGATTATTACATTTTCATAAATAGGAAAAAGAAACAATCCAAAAAATGTTGCATGTATTTCTAAAATTGCTAATATTTAATGCATTCTTATTACAAAAATTTTAAATAAAAAGATTTCTTTCAAGACATTTTTTTAGATATAAATTAAAACAAAATTTCTATGATTTTTCGAGACTATGTTTGTGACTTTCAACAGTTTTTCACCGGAAGTTAATTGAGTACCATTTTTGCTTTTTCTAGTTTTAAAATAAATCCTTGAATAAATCGAATTTTTAATACTTTTTCAATCTTATTTTAAGTAATAATTTCTACGAGTAATAATCAATAGAAAACGAGGAGAAAATTCTGTGTCAATAATGTTAACATAAAGTTAGCAATAAAATACTTCTATAAAACCACTACTAATATTAAACACGACACAAATAATTTCTCAGAGTACCACGTAAAGTTCATGCACATTTAATATCAAATTTATCAAGTTTTTCTCCTTGACACAATGACACCTCTCAATTCTTTCGAGCGACTTTCGGAACGTGATTGAAAGAACCAAGCACCAGTCCCAATATCTGTTACTGAATTGCCAGCTGAAAGAAAAAATAAATTGTTGTTAAAATTTGAAAATATAATGTTATAATATATAATAATATAATTTGTGCTGACTTTGAATTGCAAGAAAATATCTAAAAGTGAAATATTTTTTTTTTATTTCAACATGAAAGGAGTTTTCGGTCTCTGAATTAAGTAAAAATATAGACTATTGTACAGTGAGAAGCACATGACATTAAAAAAAATTCTTACTAAATTGAACAAACCGAATAGGGAAACTAAAATTGGTTTAAGATAAATTTCTCACTGTACAGACACAAATTTAAGTATAGTGGAAAACATTTCCATTTTTCACTTAATTTAGACACTCAAAATTAATCTTATCGTCAAATAAAAAGCAATATGTCACTTTTAAATATTTTCTTTTAATTCAAATTCAATAATAGTATATTGTGCAACAAGTGTGGAAAGCAGGCAGTTCCACTTGAATGTGAAGTTTGCTGTACGAGCCAGAGACGAATCGAACGGGAGTTTTAGGCGAGCTAGAAACAAGCCGAAGACGAGTCAGAAACGACCCGAAGATAAGGCAATGGCAAGTACTGTATAACCTTTATTAGAGGTATAACTTCGGAGTTTCTGCACATATTTCGCACGATATTTTTTGTGACAAATCCAGGAAATTTTAAAATTGATAAACAATAAAAATAAATTTTCCGGAATATTCAGAAAATTTATGGTACAATTACCATAAATTAACGAAACCAAAAATTTCCTGAAAATTTAAAGCATACCAAAATTTTCGAAAATTTTCCGGTATTTTATGGTAATTAATGAAATCCCCCCCCCCTCCCCCTCATTAACCGAAGTTTGGTGGGACCGACGTTATAACTAGACTCTCCACCATACGATGAATCACTACTTAACTTGCACATGATTTCGACTCATAAAATAAATTTCTCGCATAAAGTTGATAATTGGGCGTACAAATTAAACAATGAATAATAAAAACAATAAAATGGCCTCGGAATGGACTGGAACTTTGATTGACGAAAAGCGTGCACACGGTAAATGTAAAGGTCAAGTTTCAGGCGATGAATGGAGACTGGGTGTTTGGAATGCTAGAGAGGTGAATGATCTGAAGATAAGAGAATTACGAGAAACTATGCACGCAAGGAAGCTAGATATTTTATGTGGTGAGGAGTAGATAGTGAATCACATGGTAGTCAAGGAGTCGGTTTTTATTATGAATGAAAAAGCGAAGCAGCATCTCAGAGATCAAGGATATGTATCTCCCAGATTACTGTGGGTTAGAATGAAAATAGGAATCAGAAGATTATTTATCATAGCGTGCTACGCCCCAGTTGATAGTCATCCAAGAGAAGTAAAAGACGCCTACTGGGACACTTTATATGATACAATAAGTATTTGCGATCATTCTGAAAGAATCATTCTATGAGTTGGCGTCCAACGTCAGGGAAAAGAAAGGGTGCTAGGCAATTTCGGGGATCCAAGAACAAAAAATGATAACGGAGACCGATTAGTTAGCTTATGCTTAGAAAAGGGTTTATTAATTACAAATACTTGGTTTAGGCATAAGTATGCCAGTACAGAAAAGTGTGGCGACAAATAGTTTATAAAAAGAGTGTCAGTAGAGTGAATGACGCCTGAAACAAAAGACGTTGGATACTAATGAGCCCGAGTGGGGAGCTTCACATGACGACTTTGTGAGGCTCTTCACTTGAGATGATCGCTAGAGAGATTGATCAGCAACCTGGGTCGGAGCAGTGATGCAGAACGAACGTTTTATTTAAATAAATAACACAAGAATTATAGATCGATCTAAAAAATCAATACCTCCTTCCTCACATTACTCCCTTCCTCACCGAGTGAGTCACGCGTACCCTATAATAATAATAATAATCACCTACTCTGCCGACGGTGTTCTCGCGTTGTCGTCGCTGTAGGGCTTGAGCATTCCTCTCATGAATTTGACGGCTATGTTGGCTGTGGCATTGTTACTGACAGGGTTTCCCATGCCAGACAGGCAGAGAACGAAGAGGAAAGTGACTAAGAGGAACACCAAAACCCATAAATTATAATGGAGAGTATTTTGAAAATTTTGAAACGCTTGTCGCTTCCCGAGGATCGTCGGGGCGCCCCTGGAGCCACCGCTGGGAGCCACAGAATGCGGGATGGTGGTGATGGTGAGCTGCGAGATGGTCAGGCAGATCTCACTAATCAAACAGCTGGCCAGCAAGAACATCCGCGACATACGGTAAGCAGTGAAACATCAACTGTGCCTGCTGAGGATGCTTTGGCTAGCGTTAGCTATTTGCAGCCAACCACCTCAACAGAAATACCGTGGGAGAGCATCAAGTGAGATACCACAATGAATGAGGAATTGATGCGTCTCTATTATGAAAGTGCGAAGTTTGAAACCTCACGAAAAAAAGGACACAATTTTAGAACGAAATTTGCTGCAAAGTATCCTCAAATAGAGAAAGTCACAGTAAGAGATCTTATCGCTAAAGTGAAGGACATCAGGACTAATCTACACATCTCAGAAGATCGAGCAACGGAGATTAAACAACAGGTTGATTTGGCGTGGAAAAACGACGGCAATGAACATCAGTTAGAGGAAGCCGCGTCACACGAACAAGCAGCGGGAATTGATGTTCTTCCTCAACCTGGTGATGATCCAGAACCACCACATCCTCCAGATATAGATGGCCTAATACAACCAGAGCCAGAAGTAGAGGTTAGACAACCAAGAAGGCGATTAAAATGGTCATACCATATGAACAGAGATGTGATGCGCTTTTATTTTTTGGCAAATAAAATTGGGCAAAGTGTAAGGAGAGAACATCATCGACTCTTCTTACTCAAGTACCCAGAACTAGCCACAAGAATAAATGAGCAGAATCCAGCAGATCAAAAACGCTCAATATCTGTAAACAGATTGCTTTCGGCTTTTAAAATAGCTGCCATCGAAATGGAAGTGGAACAACAGCTTCCTATTGATTAACTCCCCTTGGAAGATGTGGACAACGAAGATTTGATTGAAGCTGAAGACATGGGTGCTAGGGATAATGAAGAATAAGCACCGGATCCACTAGAACCACATCCGGACATTAATAACGATGATCTGAACAGCGAAGTCCCAGAAAAACGACAGCACCTTGAAAGGAATTTTGGTCATGCTTTACTAGAGTTCAGACATGTAGAACCAACACAAAGGCATTCACTGCCCAAGATGAACATCAAAAATGATCTGCGTGCACTAATAGAACACCTGAACAGCAAGGTTTTACCTACGCATTTGAACGCAACACAAACTGCGTTAGAGGTGCAAACTCTTGCATACTGTGCAGCTGTGGCAACCGTTAGAACGTTGGGCCGCAGAACTAGGCCTGCAAATGCAGTCTTTGTCCCAGGAAGGGAGCGAGAATCACCATGGAAGATCAGGTTGGATATAGATGTAGGCAAAGTAAGGTGCAAATTGGGTCGACTGACTCAATATAAGAAAGGAAATCGAACCAGAAAGCTGATACACCATGTTGCTAAAATCATCCACCCTCGGTACATCGAGACATTGACACCAGCAATATTGGATGAGATTATAGACTCCCAACGACAGAGACTTGATGTTCTTACTGCTCGACAGCGTTGGTACAAGAAAAGTAGTGCAAGAAGGCAACAAAATCGAACCTTTCAGGCAGATGAAAGAAGGTTCTATCGTGAACTGAGTGTAAAGCAAAATAACCAGCAAGACACCGAAGTCCCTCAATTGGAAGACATGACTAACTACTGGTCGGAGGTTTGGGGAAAAACCAACAGAAGCAATTTGGACCCTGCGTGGTTGCAACTAGAGAAAGAAAGAGCAAGCAATAACTCTCAAATGGAGTTTACTAACATCACAGCTTTAGATGTTTCAGCGGTTTTGAAAAAAGCAAGTAACTGGAAAGCTCCAGGCCCGGGCATGGTGCACAATTTCTCGTACAAGTACCTGACTAGTGTGCATTCTGTGTTGGCAAGGTGTTTTCAGAAGATCATCGAACACCCAGATCTAATCGCAGGCTTTATGCTCCAGGGACCTACGTATATGTTGCCTGAAAAACCAGACGCTCAAAATCCATCTGAATTTCGACCGATAGCCTGTCTTCCAACAATATATAAATGTCTTACAGCTATCATAGCAGATAAGGTATACTCTCACACTGTAAAAAAAAATATCATTTCAAGGCTAGTTTTCGGCATTGAAACAGTCCTCCAAAAAT
>CAKNYM010051803.1:7723-28750 GCA_932195095.1 Andricus curvator | reverse complement strand
TCTCTTTCTTCTCCATCCCCGCCCTAAGTTCATTCTGGAGACTAAAAGGTAATGATCAGTATTGCATTCGGATCCCCTCATGACTCTTGTATCTATAACTAGTTCTCTTAGTCTTTCATCTGCAATAACGAAGTCAATTATACTGCGGCTATTTCCTTTACACCAGGTGTAAGTGTGGATCATTTTATGTTATGTAATAAATGGAAATTCATATCCGACAAAAATGAAAAAATTCTTAACTTTTAGATGGCTGAGTGTGTTAAGGAGACGGGACAAAGTTACAGCAACATAATATGAAGTTACATCAAAAGTTCGACACCGGGCGTACGTACAAGATTTGCGGAAACTCATTTTTTCATTTTTTTGTGTACAAAAACTTTTTTTTATATTTTTAATTAACTGCAACATCTATATATTAGACTTTTATGTAATGAAAAATAATTATATTATTTAATTACTAATTATTTTTTATCAAAATAGAAGATCTCTCTAGAAACTAGTCGATCCGAGCGTTACATCCCAGTCTAGCCACTGGACAGTCAACCTGTGGCGCGCCAATGTCGACTCAACGCGGACTAGACAGAAACAGTACAGCGCGAATTTTATTTTTCTGTGCACTTTGAAAAATATAATTTATGCGTTCAATATATTTTATTATATTAATAATAAATGTATTACAAAAAAATACAAAAAAAGTATATTACTTTTTGTATAGAAGAAAAATACCTGTCAACTGTAATAGTTGGTGCCCCTTTTAAAGTAATATAAAGAGTATCCCCTGATCTTGATTTTTATAAGGTTCCCAGCGCTGCTCTAATGTTCTGTAAAAGATGCATTTAAACAATTATCTTAGAATGTTTTATCTGAACAATTTTATTTCCAATTGTTCGCAAAATTATTCATATTTCTTGCAATGCTCTATAAGCGTTTCCAATTATAGCTGTGGCCATGATACAGTTACTCATGACATTATAAAAATAATAAGATGCTTGTCCCCCCCCCCCCCCTCCCCGCTCCCCATTCAACGTCGTTATTTCATATACCTTATCAAGTAAGATTGCTTACAGTGTATAATAACATAATTGTAATGTAGTATGCACTATTTTAATTTTAAAAAAATTAAAGGGGAATTAATGGTAGGAAATTATTTAAATAATGGTATAACTTACAAATAATAGTAAATTGTTATGTTTTTTTAATTTGTTAATCATAATTTGCAACATCATTTTTTATACAAAATAATAAGTACATATGTGGGCGTCCGCATGAAAAGGGCCCTTATGGTCGGTTCTATAGTTTAGGAGATATTTACGATTTTCTAAGTTAAGGTCAAAATTATTATTTTTCGGGTTTGAGTGGAAGATGATACTGGGACCTATAGTGAATTGATTGGGACTATGCTCATATCCAGACAGTAACCGAAAGTAGGCTTGTTTCATGTTCGAAGAAAAAATATAATATGTGTGCTTATGGCACTCGCCAAGTTCAGATGCCTATTTCTCGAAAAACGGTTTTTCGAAGTTTTAACTTCAAAAATACCCCGATGACACGTTTTTCAACTTATAGGGTTCATTTTTGGTCTAAAATTCCAGCAATTTATCCGGCTATGTGTACCTATACGTAACTCCATACCGGCCATAAGGGCCCTTTTCATGCGGACGCCCACATATACATCGAAAAATTAGAACCTATTAAACGACAGTCAAATTTTAGCCGATGAAATCATGATTACTGTGAGTTAAAATATATGTTTTCTTAAACTGCTATATGAAATCATCGTATAAGATTCGAAAAAAACTTTTAAACGTGAAATTTGTAGAACATTAAGTTACAATATGAAGTCCATCTAAAAACTGTTCACAAGAAAAAGTCGTAAAAAAAGGTTTAAAATTTTTTTTTTTCAGTCTGCACATAGAAACTATAATTATACAAAGTTTGATTGAAAGTACCTCCAACATAAAAATATTCCAACAATTACGAAAGTTTATATAAGCACTATGGAAGTAATTCAGGAGGCGCGATTCTACTTACCTTGTCCCTAGTTTAGTGGAAAATATGCGCAATTCCACAGGCTTATAGCAGAGGTTACCAGATGTGTGTAAGTAGTTTTAAATTATTTAAGTCAGACCTCGTGTCGATTTCGTTATTCTTAGAAAATACTAAAGCCGTCAAATGCATTCTTCTTGGAGGCATATATTAACGAATGTTAATAATTAATTTTAACAATCCAGATTTTTTTCAAGCAATTTCATTCTTCTTTCTAATCTGGACTAAGTTTATTTTTCTATCTTCTCCTTTTATATTATTATAATTTTCTTGACGCATATAGGAAGAGATTTGAAGCTCTAAGGGATATAAAAGTTCGATTTTAAAGCATACAAAAATAAACAAATTTTCAAGTTTCAAACCATACCTAAGGCTTCTAGATTCAATATTAAAAGATTATAAGCATTCAAAAATGGTTAAGAACTGGATAAATTAAATGATTATCATTTCAAAATTTAGGATTTTAGCATTAAAAGATTTCAAATGAAAGCATTCTAGTTTAATAATTTCAGATTTTTGAACTTAAAATATTTCCAGAATTATAAACTCTATATGCATATGTAGAAAATTGTTTCAGAGTTCCGAATTAAAAAAATGCTTCAATTCAAATAATCTCAAATTCACAGCAGTCAACATTGAAAAATCTCAAAATAAATTTACTTTTAATGAAAAATGAAAAGCTTTCGAGATATTTTCACAATTTAAAGTAAATTTAAACTAGTTTTAAAGTTTAGTATTAGTATTTGAATGAAAAGGGTCATTTTTTCGATTCAATAGATATTTTAATATTTTAATATTATATTTTTATTTTATTATTATATTTTAATATTTGTAATATTTTATTAATATTTAATATGTAAAAGTTCCATAATTGATTATAAGTCTCTTCTCAATTTCAAAATATAACAAATTTAAACGACTAATTAAAATTTTGAAATCCATTAAATTTAAGTGGTTAATTTGAATATTTCAATTTTGAAATCTTTATTACATAGACTCTATTATCTATCAACTTTTAAAAAGGTCTACATATTATTTGGAAAATAGGTGTATATGTTTTGGAAAAATGAAGTCTGAGCGTTTTAAATTTTGACTCCGATTTAAAGAGTTGTTAATCATTTATGAATAAAATTTCGATATTACAGTAATCACAATGGTTTAGCAGTTTAATAAAGGGAAAATAGAGGAACTTTTCTTCGAAAAAAGGGGATTTAAAAAAGGGCAAATTTTTTTCTTTTAAAAATACCAGCGTAACAAACATTAAATAATGCAACACTTTTACAATAGAAAAAATGAAATGTAATCATTACAGCGATTTCAAAGTAATCTTTACCTACAACAAAAATTAACTTCACGTGGTAAGATTTACCCACCACATGGGAAATGGTTACCATCTCAACTCTATTAGATATTGTTTTGTTTCGATGCGAAAAAATTCAACTTTATCTACTTGAAAATTAAACGCATCAAATATTCACTTCTGTTTTTTCTGTGAAGAAACCACAATTTTATTATACTTTAAGAGTGTCACGGCATAACCATGTAAGTGCCATTTTATGAAAACACGTATTGGCTTAAAAATTTTCTAAAATTCTACCGGACATTGTGGTGAAAGAATATATCCAAATTCGAACCAGAAGTGGGATTTTATCTCGATAAACTGTGATCAATCATACGAACATATAAGTCTTTGTATTTAATTACATTGTTTTGTTGTAGTAATTAGTTACAAAATACAAAAAACTAAATATTTTGTATGAAAAAAAACACTGTAGTATTGTAAAAAAAAATTTTTTTACAATTTTTCAATTTAATTTGTCACTGTTCAGCCTTCTATTTGTCTCGTAATGCGTTTATAATGTTTCAGGTATATGTTTTATGTTAATGAGGATCTGTTTTCTTTAAATCTATGGACTTACACGGTTTTGACAGCAGTCGATTTTTGACGATTTGTATCTCGAAAAATATTAACTTTTTTTAAATTTCGTAATGGAGATCTCTAGAGCTCCATCAAATTGTAAATGCACTTTCTTTTTGTTTCTAATTTTTGTTTCTTGAGAAGGCTTTTTCCCTCTCCTGAAAAAGTCACGATGGTCTACACGCTTTTGCCGCAACATCCTTCATTTGTTAGGCTAAGATATTTGAAAAGATTCTATAAAACTTCAGTGGATCTCCAAATATTTCCAAGGAATTTTTAAAGAATTTCAACGGATTTCAGTAATTTTAAAGGATTTTCCAGTATCTCAGAGAATTTCATATAACTTGAACTATTTCAAGGAACATCATCAGATTTTATGAAATTGTACGGGGCTTTAGGGGATTTTATCATATTTCAATGAAATTTCAAAGAAATTATTCAAAAGAGTTGAGGGATTTAAAATATTCAAAGATATTTTCAAATATTACAAGGAATTTTAATAGATTTCAAGAAGTTTAAGATATTTCGAAGGATTTGAATGATTTAATGGTATTTTAAAAGATTCCAAAAAATTTAAGAAGATTTCCAAATATTTCACAGGATTTTTAAGAATTTCAACGGATTTCACGGGATTTTATCTGATTTCCGGGTTTTCGGTAATTTTAAAGGCTCCCAAAAAGGTATTTTAATTAATTTTCCAGGATCTTAAAGGATTTCAAAGAATTTCCATTATTTTCATGGATTTCAAACAATACCATCAGATTGTATAATATTTTACGGAATTTCAATAAATTTTATAATATTTTAATTGAATTTCAAAGAATTTATTCCCCAGAATTGAGGGATTCGAAAGGTTTGAATTTTAGTAGATTTCAAGAATTTGAAGAATTTGAAGAGATTTCAAAGAATTTTAAAGATTTTAGGGTGTTTTAAAGGATTTCAAGGATCTTTCAAGATAATAAAAAATTTCAAGCAATTTAAAAGAATATCATCAACTTTAATTTAACTTAATGGGATTTTATAATATTTTCAAGAAGTTTCAAAGAATTCATTCCCAAGAATTAACGGATTTCAACGGATTTCGAATGAAAACCTGTTTTTCGGGGAGAAGGTCCAATTTTACACAAATCTAATACCTTCTCTGATGAGAATGTAAAAGAAACAATTTTTTTATTAAACATTTTATTGCAACTTGTGTCGTTTCTCCATAAATTTAATTTTTTTTTCAATGTTATTTTATTCGATTTGCACCAAAAATACGCGTCCTAGCGTGAAGTCCTTCAAGGAAAATTTGTAGATATAATTTAGGCGAAAAATTTTATTAAATAAAACGTTACTGTAGCTTGTGTCGTTTTTCCAAAAAGTTAATTTTTTTATTTCTCATGTATTCTTATAACAAAAGTTTATAACAAATTTTTAGATCTTTTTTGGTTCAACAACTTTTGTCTCTTAATTTTTTCGTATCTTGTGTCGTTTTTTCAACAATAAAAAATTTATTTTTCATGTAAATTTTTATGACTAAAACAAAAACTACGCGTCGTATCAAAAAACTATTAATGATAGCCAGTGTTGTTTGTTCAAAATATCAAATTTAAAAAAAATTTACGATCGAAACAAAAACTACACGTTCCATCAAAACATGATTAATAACAAATTTATAGATCTTTTTTTGGTGTACAACTTTGTTCTGTTAATTCTTTTTCGTACCTTGCTTTGTTTTTCAAAAAAAAAAATAATTTTTTAATGTTATTTTTCAAGATTAAAATAAAAACTACGCATCCTATCAAAAAATGATTAATAACAAATTTGCAGCTCTTTGTTCGATGAAAAACTTTTGTCTAATTGGTTTTTTGTAGCTTGTGTCGTTTGTCCAAAATTTCCATTTTTTATTTGTAATAATGTTTTTTTTACGAACAAAACAAAAACTACGCGTCCTATCAAAAAGTGATTGATCACAAATATGTAGATATTTTTTGGGTGCACAATTTGTGTCGATTAATATTTTTTCTTGCCTTGCATAGTTTGACCGCAAAATGGAATTTTTGATTATTTTTTGTGCGATCAAAGTTTGATTTTTCGATTTCTCAAGAAAATTCAAAAAGTTGTTATGATAATCTTGTAGGGCTTTTAAAAATCAACGTTTTTCTTTTCTGCACTTTTTTTCGTATCGTGCGTTGTTTGGCTTAAAATTTTCAACTTTCGTTTGTTCTTTTGAATTTTGCAAATGCTATAGCTCTGATAATTTTCTTTTTATCGAAAAAAGTCGTATGGATGAATTATTCAAATTTCTGAGTACTACGCACAGCCAAAGCACAATCCAATCCGAGTAGACTTTTAAAAATTATCCGGTAAACAGACGACAACAACAACAACAACGACGACGACAGACAGACAGACACCATCGTAAAACCTGTTCTTTTTTCGGATTCAGAGGGTCTCGAAACCTTCTCATTATGATGAGAATGTAAAAATGTGTTACTTAATTTATAAATGGCCCCTAGTGAAACTTAAGAAACTAATACCATTTTTTTATACTTGTAGAATTGATTCAGAACTCCAAGTATAAGTACTTTGAAGAAGAAAGAAATATTTAAAGGATATTTAAATAAAAACATGTCGGAAAAGTTTATTCCTTGTAAGAGAGAAGGTCATCCCCTTTTCTTTGTAACGTACTCGTGTACTTATGTGAGTACATACGTACTATTGGCTACTAAGTATAATAAAGTAGGTTACTGCTACTAATTTACCTTCGATTTTCAGTAAACGAATAACGAAAGTTCATCAGAAACTGACTATGAATTGAAGAAACCGTGTAATTTCAGACGAGAAAGGGATTGGTTTCACTCTATAGAGCATATAATTTCTCCCTTGTTGCCTATACATATGTCGTTGAAAATGAGTCTTTAAATATTTGTAATTGCGTCGACTGGCCTTGTTTCCTAACTCATGTATAAAGAAACTCTTAATCGAAGTATACCTGCTTTCCTTAACGAGCACATGCCTAATATCCGCTCAATTTGAATTTATTATTGAGCATAAATGCCTATTAATTTGTTCAATATTTCAAAAACAGTCCATCATTGAGTGTAGTAGTAGGTTACTAGGGTAATTAATTTTCTAATGTATAGAGGACTTGGTTCTTATTCTACAAAATAATTATTGATATTGTAATTATCACTTGGTCTTTCATCTTTATTTTTAAAATTATATCTGAAAGTCTGCAAAGGCAAAAAGTGTTACTAATTTGCAAGAACATGTAAAAATTGAAAAAAATAACATTATAGCTTGACAATTTTTTTAATGATATATTTAAAATTCCAAAATTAAGAACATACCATAGAAAAAAGATTTATTCTTTTAAATGGACATAGTCGCATTTTAATTAAATTTCAATATTAAATGAAAAATAAATTAAAAACGTCACATTCTTCAAAAGATATATATACCATTAAGCCATTTCCCTTTCGGCGAGCCTCAAGGGGTAAGCGTGACACTACCCGATTCGGGTAGTGTTTCTAGGTGGATAGTTACTTGTAGTAAATAACTACAAGGGTGGGCTCACCACACCCACGACCGCCAACAGCAACGCAGTAGTATCAGACGGTCACCCATCCAAGTACTAACCGCGCCCAACACTGCTTAACTTCAGTGATCTAACGGGAACTGGTGTTTCCAGCGTGGTATGGCCGTTGGCCATATTTCGATCGTATATGCTGATTTTAAATTTCTATACAATATTAAAATAAACAAATTATCTTCTCAGAATCTTTTCAAATATTAATCGAATCAGAAGTAGGTCATAATATTTCAATTGTATATAATAGGAAAATCGTTTCAATACAAAAAAGTATCCCGTTTTGGTTTTCATATACATATATAATTACATATACAATAGTAATCTTATCAAATTCTTATTATGATATGGGAGATATGTAAGTCGCATTAATCGCTTTTTCAAAATAAATGCAGATTATCGTAGAATAATCGAAGTATGTATTTTATATTGTTTGGGATTATTAAGTTATTATCTACATTACAAACTGGCATCTTTAGACCAAAAATTCAACTTATCATGAAAGAGTCGTATAGATACCTGATTTTTTTATTTAATGAAAAACGTCTACAACATCCGATTTTCAGAACACATGTTCCATAATATCTTTTAAAATATGTTTCGAATTAAAGTTATAATCTTTCTGAAGCACTTTCGGTCTTTTAGACATTTTTGCCTGTGAATAACTGTTTTTGGGAAAAATAGGTAAATTAATATCTTACACATTTTCATATAGTTTCCTCGAAAACAGTTGATCTTGGAAGAAAATATTTGAAATAACAAGTGTATTTTTCCAATTTTTATGATTTTTTACTGGAAACCTATATTTCACAAGACAAATATTTTTGAAAATAAAATTAAAAATTTGGTGATTTTATGGAATTTTCGAAAAAAATGCGAAACAATTTCGGACCTAAAAATTATGAAAGAGAATCGAATTTCCCATAATATAAAAAACATATTTAAAAAAAATTTGAATTGCAATAATTTTTTTTTGTTATCTATGTTCAAGTTCATTTGTTTTATCAGACCATTATTGCACCGATAAAACTGTTTTGTTGAAAATGATCAAAAACATTTTGCTGGTATTTGTTACGAAAAAATGTATTTGTTGGGACAATAAAAAATGTAGTTGCATACAACTTTTCTTGATTTAATGAACTAAATTTTTGTTGAATTTTCGTTGATTCAACAACAAATTTATTGATATAGGAAAAATCAACAAAACTACTTTGTTAGTGCAAACCTTTTTTGTTGCCTCAATACAATTTTGGTTATTTGAAGAAAAAAAATTTGGAAAAAATAATTTTAAATGAAACGTGTGCAAATTACAGGAATATTTTGAAAACACTTTCGCGAGTGTGGCATATGCATTTCTTTTTTTAATTGAGCCTCTCTCCCAAATGCTTTTGCAGCATGACACGAAGACCTCTGAGGATCAAGTGTTTTGCAGAAAATTGGTACTTAATAATTACTCTTAATTTTAATTTTTTCACATACGATTTTCAATCGACAAATCAAAAAGTTTATTGTATTATTATTTCATTAACTAATAATCGTTCAAACCATTTTTATTCATTTAAGTAATTATTTTCTCACACTTTATCGCAAATCATCAATATCCTCACAACCATATGAACTAATTACGCAATATAAAAAAACCAATGTGGTTGATTAGTTTTGATGTTAATTAAAAAAAAATTCTTGTAGAAATTTAACTTTTTGTGACACCATTTTTTAAACAACTTTTTTTGTTTAAATACTTTTTTCGATAAAAAAGACAAAATCAGACAACATTTTCCATTTTCCTATATGAGATGAACTAATTAGTTATCATCGAATATCAAGACGTGTAGGTGTAAATTTTTTTAATTTTTTCGGAAAAAATTGTTTAACCAATGATAGGTCAGTGGTAAGCATACAAGACATATTAGAGTTCGATGTAGTTTCTTGAAAGATTTAAAAAAACTGTATTTTCTGCCTTAATCCAGTGAAAAGTTATATTTGAATAATAAACAATTATTTAAACAATCAACAACAAAGTTAGTCGACTATATTTTTACTTCAAAAAAGTAATGATTACAACCAATATACCGAAAAATACTTGATCATCGTGTAGAGGGTGAATTTGAGCCATACCGAAGAAAATTGGACTAAACAAAACGCGTCCAGTATAAAAGTCTAAATAATCAAATTTTCCTCATTTTTTTTTTCATATTTGGAATTTAAATATGAAGCAGATTGTTCCCAAGGTTCCCAGTATTTTTTTACGCACTGCAGTGGTGTTTTATGAGGAAGTAAACTACCTCAGTGTCGTAGCTTGAATATTTTTTTCATACAAGATAAGTTTCAGACCAAATTTTCATCGCTTTTCTTATTTTTCATATGTTTCAACCACTGATGAAAATAATAGATAATAGATAAAAATAGATAAAAGTAATAAAACTCTAACGTAACAAATTTTATTTTTTATCTCAATTCTATATGCCCAGAGCTTAATTTTGAGTCACTCCCAAAGGAAATCGGACTAAAATAGAAGCTTCCAGTATAAGGATCCTATTACTCCTCAATCTCCCTTTTTTACATCACACATAGATAATATAAATCTGAAATACCTTTTTTTGTGAAATGCTTGAAAAAATGATTGATTTCATTTTACAAGTAAAGCATCTAAATTCAGACTTCACATTCTTTCCCTTATTTCTCTATTATCCCCTTTTTAAATAATTCCCCTTTTTTCTCTGTTTTCAAGAAACTTCCTCATTTTTTCTTTTTCTCGTTTTTTCGCCGAAATGCGAATTATTATTAATTGAAAAGTCTACTATTATATATTTGGTTCAAAATTCATTTATTTTGTTTAAACACTGTACTATTTGGTTAACATTTTAATTATTTGGTTAAAAATTAGTTTGTTTTTTTTAGTTGAAAATTAATTCTCTTAACTCAAAATTTAACTAATCCATTTTTTGCAGAAAATTGATAGTTTTTAGTTGCAAATCCAACTATTTAATTTTTCACTAAGAATTCATCTTTTTTTGGTTGAAAATTCAACTACTTGGCTAAGAAATGAACAACTTTGTTAAAAATAATTTTATAGACAAATTTTCCTGAAAACTCGTTTCGTTTTTTTTTTTTTTCAAAAATTTTTTACTGAAAATTGTAATATTCAATCTTTTATTGAAAATTAATCGTTTTTAAGTTGACAATTCAACGATTACAGTTGAAATACTTTATTAAACATTCATTTTATTGGTTATAGATTCAAATATTTTGTTAGAAATTCGTTTTTTTTTCACGTCTACTGAAAATTTTGGACTTATCCATTTTTGGTTGAAAATTGATCGTTCTTAGTTGAAAATTCGACTATTTTGTTGAAAATCTAGGTATATTATTGTAAATTCGTCTTTTTTGGTAGAAAATAAACTTCTTGATTGAAAATCCAACTACTTCGTTGAAAATTTTGACAGTTATTTGAAGTTTCTTTTTTTGTCGAAAATCAATTTTTTTAACTGCAAATTTAACTATGCAATTTTTTGTTCAAAATTGATCGTTTTCAGTTTCAAATTAAACTGTTTGATTAAAAATTGTATTCTTGATTGAAAATTCAACTATTTTGTAGAAAAATCGCCTATTTCACTTGAAAATTATTCACTTTTCGTTAAGGATTTAAGTATTTTGTTAAAAATTCGTCTCTTTGGTTGATTTCAACTGCTTTTGACTTTAAATTAAAATATTTTTTGGTTTAAATATCAACTATTACATTCTCCGTTGATAATTTTTTTTATTTAAAATTAATTTTGCTGTTTTTGAAATATCAACTATTATGTTTTTTGTTTTGAATTTTTCTTTTTTGATTGAAAATGTAACTATTCTGTTGAAAAATAAATTTTTAGAATGGATTGAAAGTTCCGCAATCTTTTTTGTTTAAGAATTCGGCCAATTGATTGGAAATTCAACTACCTTCTAAAAAATTCCCCTTTTCGGCTGGAAGATTGAACAAATTGTTTAAAAATGCAACTGTTTGCGGTTGAAGTTTAATCTTTGTTGCTTAAAAATTCAACCATTTGATTGAAAATTCATCTTTGTGGGTATAAAATTAAATTATTTGTTTAAAAATTCAACTATTTTGTTGAAAATTCCTCGCTTTTGCTTGAAAGTTCAAAAAAGTGGTTTCTATAAATTCTAAGTCCTATTACTAACTTTTAAGCCTAAAACATCATCTCTTTTCATCCCTATTTCCTCTATTCTGAAAACATTTTAAGTTGCGAAGTCTGTTAAAATATTATGTTTGTATGTCTTGTGTTTTATTTTAGGCGTTTATGAAATTAAATCGAAGACAAAATTCGACTTAAAAGGGGGGGGGGGTATTTGTAATGCCACCCTAAGGTGTTCAAGCTTTGTGTGATGATCTGTGATGAAGAAGGGGTGGGGTGGAAAAAAATTTTCAAAATAGCGTGACGTAGTTTTTGAACGGCTCCTTGTGTAGTTAATGTCTTTTTTTCATAGAACGGCAGTGACCATACACGAAATTTCCTAAATTTCCAGAAAAAATTCCATCAACATAAT
This sequence comes from Andricus curvator, assembly GCA_932195095.1. Classification (NCBI taxonomy): domain Eukaryota; kingdom Metazoa; phylum Arthropoda; class Insecta; order Hymenoptera; family Cynipidae; genus Andricus; species Andricus curvator. The sequence goes on along the minus strand of CAKNYM010051803.1, from coordinate 16,667 downwards.
TCTACTGAATCTGATTGATTCATAAGGGGCCACATTAAAAAGAATACATAAACAAACAGAAACGACTCATTGCACACTTCCGAGTATACGACCCCGGGGATGATGAAAGTCTAGAAAAAAGTGTTCGTGACTCATTTGCATGAAATTCATGCTGCAAATCCTATGTCGTCAGTTCTGACACGCATTAGCAGAAACACATTAATATATATATATATATATATATATATATGTTGTATGCAGACGAGAACTTGACAGTGAACCTGCAGACCTGTGTAATGTCGCCCCTTGGTCACCTGGTCTACCAACCTAAGGCGCAGACATTACAGGACACACACCCTCGTACCTGTTCATACCTGTTCAGTGTTTATACCTCACCAGTAATATTATCATGGCCAAGAAAAGCGCCTGCGCGTATCCATGACTACAAGTGCTTTCTTGCTTGTGTCGCTAGTCATTTCCATCAATCGTACCCCAGGCGTAGACCAAGCGGCATAAAACGTTCTCCAGGGTGAAATTCTCACCACGTTTTCATCGATCTGAAATTCTAGATTCAAATTCCTACTGATACTTAAGATTTCCAGTCATACGGATGAATGGATCAACTGTGAATCAAGAGTGTTTCTGAAATCAATAAACGATCAGCCTCGATCGTTATCAACATATTATAAAACTTCTCGTTTGGTAACCAGACTTATGACCACCTGCGATCATCCATTCTCGCCTCAGGCAAGGACAGCTTGTTTGAGGTCTCGAAAAAGGGAAAATCGAAGGCGAAAGCGGCGCTTTGAGTGAACTTGGAAATTGAAAAGTTCCGGCGAGCAACAAGTTCAAGAATGCTGAAAATTGTCTAACTTGTGATTTCCCTGTCACTAGAGTTATCGAGTTCCTTTTCCCCCCTTGATCTTTCTTCGCTTTCATGTGGACTGTGATACTGCTGAGCCTGATTTTAAAAACAATATTGAAGAAACTGAGGCGAGTGGACTTGATTTATGCGATCCAACCGCCAATCGATGGCCGGGTCCTCATCAAGGAGAAAATCAAGTTTCACGGTTGATTTATTTTCTTTGAATTACTTTTCAAGTGTTACATTTATAGTTTTTCAAGTATAAAGGTGTGTGAAAGGAATGCTTTAAATTGTTAGGTAAGTTTTGATTCGAACTACAAGTGGTGCGAGTCAACCTTTAGTCAGACAGTGCAGTTTTTTTATAGTGACCTTGACAAAAGTTTCAGTGTTTCTTTTATTATACGGCTCATGTGAAGGCATTGAGGAACGTGTGTTTTGGAGTGAAGGACCCTAGGGCCTGTTAAAGGCCCCGTCTTCAAACTGTATTTCCATTCTTTGAATCATGTGAGTACATGGCAGCGAAAAAATTGCGCCACCGTCCGAACGACCTACTATGGGCATCTGCCTGGACACTGGTGAGAATCAGAAATTTTTTATTAAGTAATATTTTATTTTGAAAATCTGACAAGATGTTTCCTTTTTCTACAGCTAATTCAAAAAAAAATGTATACAACTATACCTAAATACAATCATAACTTGTGAAATTTTACGTTTACTGAATACATTTTCGACAACAAGCAAATCGAGTTTTAAATTGACAAATCAAAGGTTCAAAAACTACTTTGCATTTGCCAAGAATTTCCGTTTATGTTTCTTAACATATATACATACACACTGACATACTTGGTGTATTTGTTCTTCGTGACTTAAAAAAGTTTAAAGATCGAGTCGCAAAACTTGTTCAACCATTTTTTTTCAATTTGGTACTTATTAAAGTAATAATAACAAATAGCTATTTCTGTTCGATCCTGGTAAAAACAAAATAATATTTAAAGTTCTTTTTCCGTTTTTCAATATTTTGTACTGTTTTTTAGTATTTCTTGCCATTAAAATTAAAAAGAAAAAGTAAATTATTTTAGACAGCACTAAATTTTAAAAAAAGTTGCGGTTTTTTCAAAATTTTGTTCTTGCAAAACATCGGAAGAAGGGAACAGAAACTTTCTGCAGAACTCTTGAAAAAGACCAATTTCGTTTTTGCACTTCTTTCCGTATTTCTCGAAAAAAGCCAAACAAAATTATTTTTAGAAAAATAGTCGCCCCTTATCAATTTTCAAACTTGTAACGTTTTTATGGATTTCAAAATAATAAGAAACCTCCAGCAGAATCAAAAAGAAAAATTTAATTATCTTATTATTTTCAAAATATTCGATTAAAAAAAAAACATTTTACGTTTGGAATTTTTCGTTGTATAGCAGCTATTAATACATAAATAAAGATTTGTTTATACGCACTGTCTACCGTTACGGAATTTTCCGTAATACTAGCCCTAGCTTTATACTTGATCGGTTAGTTTTACAGAAAATTCCGTAATATTATTCAGTGCCTTTTTTATCTATTTAACAATTTTTGTAAAATAGTTAAATAGTATATTATATAGGAATACATTTTTTTTATTTCATAAATTTTTCAAAAACAGTAAAAATTAGGTTTTACAGCCAAAAATTAAAAAGGAAAATAACCGTCTTTTTTACCAATCAATATAGTTAAAATAAACCTCGATTCATATTTCAAATAATTATTTAGTTTAATTATTTAAAATTTAATACAAATAAAATTTTAAACTAATAAAAATTAATTTAATTCCTTAATGAAAAATTAAATTAAAATTTGTGTATAAAGTATAAAAAAATAGATGATTAGACAAACTCCATTTTCTAATTTTTTTAAATCCTTTTCATCAAGATTTACAATAGGCGAAAATAAAAGCTACTTGTCAGCCCCTAAAAATGAAAAGAGAACTCAAATCAATCAACATCAATCAATAATTTGGTCGAAAGGTTTAAAGAATCAAGATAAGTTCAGTCTCATGAATACATTTTTTGTTTAGCAAATAAACATTGTAACGAAAAAATGTATCATCATTCTATTTGTATGCTTAGTCAAGAAAGTTAATAATGTGTATATCAAAATATCGGTCACGTGCCAATAACCTTCTGGTCGTCTTTTCACCCCAATTGACCTCCCTTAGATCGAAACCTCATGCTAACTCCCTTCTTTATTAACGCACTGTTCAATATCTAATTGCTTTGAATAACATTTTTATAATGCCACCTCTTCTCCATTTATACACTTTTAAAATTTAATTGAACAAAATTGCTCTTTATTAAATTAAGCGAATCATTTTAAAATGTAAAATTTTGAAATGTACACTTTTACTTTGATTCGTACCGTCAAAAAGTCAATCACTTCGGGTTTCACCCGTACGAGGAAGACCTAATAGATTGTTAATGGAAACATCTATATTTATAAAATGAAATGAAAATTGTAACTACGCGTTTCAGTGAAAGTTACTTTTACAATTATTTTATTAACACTTACCCTTTTAATTTTAACATTTTTCTGATAGCAATATTGTTCTTTACTTTATTTCAATATATTTTCGTTGCTATGATTAGTTCTATATTTAAAAACTTAAAATCATTTATGTGACAACTTAAAAATTTATTATTATTAATTTTTTGCATTTTTACATTCTCATCAATGAGAAGGTATTGGTTTTATGTGCAAAATTACTTTTACGGATTTCATCAAATGTCGACGTTTTGAGGCCCCCTGAGTCAGAAAAGATAGTTTTTACGTCGGTGTCTGTCTGTTGTCGTTGTCGTTGTGGTCTATGAACACGGTAAGGCTGTAAAAAAAAAGGACGAGTTCGTTAGCCAGCTATTTTTTGGTCAAAAATTCAAAAAGTTAGAGCATTTTGAAAATTTTTGAGACCATTTTTTTCAAGATTTAAAAATTGTATGTACGGCTATTTTCGTACTCGGAAAGTCGAACAATTTATCGTAATGACTTTTTTTCGATTAAAAGAAAATCCACAGAGTTATAGTATTTGCAAAATTTAAGAAAAAACTAAAATGATAATTTGAGGCCAAACAACGCACGATATGAAAAGAAGTCAAGAAAAGGTAAACGTTGTCAAACTATGCAAGATATGAAAAAAGATTAAATTAACAACAATTTTGCACACAAAAAGGAGCTAAAAATTTGTTAATAATCACTTTTTGATAGGATGCGTAGTTTTTGTTTTATTCGTAAAAAACAATATTAGAAATTAAAAAATTAAATTTTTGGACAAACGACACAAGCTACAAAAAAAATGAACAAAAGTTGTTCACCCAAAAAGAGCTACAAATTTGTTATAAATCATTTTTTTATAGGATGCGTAGTTTTTGTTTTAATTGTGAAAAATAATATTAAAAGTAAAAAAATTTCATTACAAACAAAATTAATAGACAAAAGTTGTACACCCAAAAAGATCTATAAATTTGTTATTAATTATTTGTTGATGGAAGGCGTAGTTTTTCTGTGAATCGTAAAGAATAGAAAAAAAAATGATTTTGGAGAAACGACACAAGCTATTAAAAGTCATTAATACATTTTTGATAGGATGCGTATTTTTTGTTTAAATCGTAAAAAATAACCTTGAAAATAAACGAATTAAGCTCTTGGCAAAACGACACAACGTGGAATACAATTTTAATGAAAAAAATTGTATTTTCATGGGATGTGAACTTTTTCTAATTATAAAAACAAGACAATGAAAACACCTCTGTTTCAATATCATTGCATATTATGAATTGTAATAATATAAATTTATTGAAATGATACATTTTTCAGGGTAGCTGAGAATAAAAATGAGTGCAAAATAAGAAACAAATATTAAATTAATCATGAAAAATAAAATTGTACATTATTTTGCAATATCTGAATAAGCAATACCAAATCGAGGTACAGAAATAAATATAATATTCATTTGATATAATAGAGTTGAACTTAATGTATAGAAAAGTTCGCAATTTGGCCAAAATCGAGTACGAGCACGAGATGCGTGGTAAGAATGTGTTCGTTAAAGCCGAAGGAGTTTTAACAAAAGAGAATTCACAATCACTAAATTTCAATTGTCGATGCTTTGACCTCTAATTTTAAAAGGTCTGTGCATTTCATATTATTTGTATTTGCTGTGAAGTTCCTTATGGTACAACTTCCATATAACTAAGATTTTCTTGGTTTTTCTTTTTCTTGTTTTTTAAAGAAAAACATGATAACTGAAAATGTCAGCTTTCGTTTTTATGAAAAGAAACTGTCACTTGGAAATGATTTATAAAACAAGTATCACATTTGAAAATCTCAAATTTACACAAATTTACCAAGTTCAAACGGGAAATATTCCAAATAAAACAATTAAACCTCTTTGCGTGAATGAATTCTCACATCCTCTACAAAAAAAATCCATATTTCACATTCAAGTTCACACAGAAAAAACAAAAGTGAATTTTTTGCGCGTAATTTTTAAGTAGATAAAGTTGAATTTTTTCGCATCGAAACAAAACAAGACTCAATAGACCATGAAGGTAATTGGTAATTTTTGGGTGCAGGGTAAGATTACTCTGAAACCGCTGTAAAGATTATATTTTGTTTTTTCTGTGCAATTTCTAATCTAATTTGTCTATAATTCATAAAATGAAAAGCAATTAAACAATGTTTCCTGTGGGGCGTTTATGTAACTTTTTCACTTTCATTTCCACTTATACTTTTACGAAATTCACGGTGGTTGTTTTTCTTAGCTTATGTGGCAATTAAAATGCCAAAAAAAAAGAAAACTGATGTGAATTTCGAAAATGTGAAAGTAAAAATGAAAGTGAAAAAGTTAAATAATCGCTCCCCTGGACACTAGTATACATAAAAAAAAAATATTTTGTAATAAAATTAATTTTCACTCTGAATTGGGTGTATCCATTTTCTTACTTTATCAGCAGCTATAAATTTATAATTTTTATTTACAACTCAATAAGTTTTTCAATTTTGCATAACTAAAAGTATGAATTTAAACAAAGCGAGTTTGAAACGAGAATGTTTTTAAATCTTATCGCTCATCAAATTATGAATTTGATAGCTGTTTAAAAATTGAGAGTTATTTGAAATTTTTTTTAATTCATAGCGACTAAATAAAAAAGGTGTCACCATTAGAATCAATCAAAACTTTTTTATTATTTTTTTCATAGTTTCAATTTTAAATTAATCTAAACTGATTTTAAATCAAATACCCACTAAAAGAATAATATTCTTTGAGTTTAAATTAAATATGGTAAAATTTTAAATTATATGAATTTATCATTCAAATTATTAATAACAAATGCAAATATTATGAAGTCATCCATTTTAAGAGTTAGCAACAACCCCAATTTGGTGTTTGAAATTTTATTTAAAAAAATAAGATCAAACAACAACAACTTTTAACATTTCAATTTATACAACTATTTTTTTTATATTTCAAGATTTGCGTGTGCAATTGTACAATGTTGAACAAATAAACAGAATATAGTTCTTTGATTATTATTTATTATTATTTATATTAACTTGAGTTCAGAGATGAATACAATTTTCATATTTTACATACAATTTTTTCTGTATACTATATTTTATAAGTGTACAAGCCTAAATTATTATGCATTATGTATACCTACATATTATTTATAATTTCGTCAGTTGGATATATGTTCTCTGGATACGTTACTTAAATAAACAGTTTTCTATGTCATACTTACTATAACATTGGTCTACTTTCTGGATTTCTTTCAAAGCCTTTTAAAGCAAAATAATTTTTTGAAATACTTTTAGTTTTTTTTGTTTTGTTTTAATTGTGAATAAAAATATGTCGAAAAATCTGTCAAATTACTCTAAATTCTACAGAAAATACTGTAAAAACAAGGAATCATTTCCGAATACACTTACGTATTAAAATGAGACTTAGAAAAAGCAACCTCGAGTTGTAATAAATTAATACTTCACGGGTCTAAAAGAAGACTGACGGTTTTGATAATCATTCTTTCACATTGAAATTGACTGCATGCAATTTTCCTATTTAAAAGCGTGTCAGTTATTTTTGAGGGAGAATTTTCCAGCAAAACCCCCATTTTCGGAAAACTGGCAGTTACCTCCTTTTGCCTTTCCACCCTTCCATTTTTAACCAAGAAAAATATTTTTTTCAATCATATAGTTGAATTTTCAACTAACTAATAAATTAACCTCAGACCAAACAGTTGCATTCACAAACAAATAGTTGAGCTTTCAAGCAAAAGAGACGAATTTATTAACCAAATAGTTGAAATTTCATCCTTAAAAGACGAGCTTTCAACCAAATGGTGGAATTTTCAAACAAAAAACAATTATCTTCAACCACAAATAGTTGCATTTTTAACCAAATAGTCGAATCTTCAACCGAAAAGACAAATTTCTCAAAATATAGTTAAATTTTCAAACCAAAAAGATGAATTTTCAACCAAGAACTGTTCTACCAAAAAATATGAATTTTCAATCCAAAAGACGAATTTTGGACAAATAATTTAATCTTCGAATTGAATTTTCAATAAAAAAAGATAATTTTCAACCAAATAGTTAAATTTTAAATTAAAACCCATCAATTTTTTGATCAAAAATGGAATAGTTGAATTTGAGGTGAAAGATTGATTTTGAACCCAAAAAAAAAGACATTTTTAACCAAATAAATAAATTTTTAACCAAATCGTTGAGACTTCAACTATAGACAATCAATTTTCCACTAATAATGCAATTGTTAAATATTCAGTTAAAAAAATGTTTTTTCAACCAAAAAAGAACGAATTTTCAACAAAATAGGTAAATCTTCTATCGAATAGTTGAATTTTCAATCAAAAAAGATGAATTCCTAATGACAAATTTATAGTTGATCTTTCAACTAACAACGATCAATTTTCAACCAAAAATAGAATAGTTAAATTTCCATTTAAGAGAATTAATTTTTAACAACGAAAAAATAATTTTCAATAAAATAGTTCAATCTCCAATCAAATAGTAGAATTTTTAACCAAAAATGATGAATTATGTACCAAGAATATAATAGCATACTTTTCAATAAGAACAAAAAATGAACTTTAAACCAAAAATAGTTTGATTTCCTTATTGGGTTCTATTAATTCAGTTCGCATTTAAGCAAAAAACGAGAAAAAGGGGAAGTTTCTTGAAAACAGGGGAAAAATAAGAATGAAGTTCTTAAAAAATAAGTGAAGTCTGTATTTAGATGCTTTACTTCTAAAATAAAATCACTACAATTTTTATTTGTTCAGACATTTCACAAAAATATTATTCACATTTATATTTTCCATGGTTGATGTTCCATTCTGTGTTAACCCCTCCCCACATATGTCACAAGTCGTCACAAAATCTACCCTCTCCCCACTGGCCGTGTGACGTAGTTTTTGAACGTCCGCTATATGTATGGTACATATTGTATATCTGTGAAATATGGTAATAATTTATATTACATATTTTAAAGATTTCATTCACTTTGATTTTGAAATAAAAAGTTAAATCTAATCGACAGATGCACATTAAGCTGATTGATTTTTTAAGGCAAAAAAAATTATTTTCGAATTTGAACACGCACAATAGCCTAAGTTGTACCTTATTGGTGAACAAAGTAAAAAAAATGTTTATTTTTTTTATTTTTTAATGTGTTGAAAATGCAAGTATTTTGTAATGTAATTGTACATAATTTGAAAGGTATCGCGGCAAAAGCATGTAAGTCCATGGGGACACATTTTTCAGGATAGAGAAGAAACCTTCTCAAAAATCCGAACAAAAATCGAATTCTCAAAAGAAATAAGGAAGTACATTCGAGATTTGATGGAGCTCTAAAGGCCCTAATAAAAAGAATGTTGAAAAAGTTAATATTTTTAGAGAAACATATCGTCAAAAATCGACTGCTGTCAAAACTGTGTAAGCCCGTGTGGAAAAATTTCGTGGCAGTCTTAAGTAGAGAGATCGTCTGGCCAGTCCGAATCTAGACCGTCTACTCAAGACGGTCTGACAGGGTGTTGGCCTTGGCCCTCTCAGACGGACTCG
>CAKNYM010051802.1:382664-425423 GCA_932195095.1 Andricus curvator | reverse complement strand
TTGTAAAATTTTCTAAAATTTGTAAAATTTTCTAAAATTTGTAAAATATTCAAAATTTGTAAACTTATCAAAATTTCTTATATTTCTGAGTCTTATGAAATGTTAAAAATTTCTAAAATCAATGTTCAGAATTAAAAAATTTTTAAAGTTATTTAAATTTCTAAAATTATCAAAATTTCTAAAATGATCCAAATTTTGTAAATTATCAAAATTTCTAAAATTTCTAAAATGTTCAAAATTTATAACATTGTCAAAATTTAGAAAATTATAGTCTCATTTTTTCAAAATTTCTAAAAATTTTAAATGCCAAAATGTCTAAAAAACTAACATTTTCAAAATTCCAAAAATGATTAAAATTGGTAAAATGATCGCCAACGGCGATACCACGCTGGAAACACCAGTTCTCGTAAGATCACTGAAGTTAAGCATTGTTGGGCGCGGTTAGTACTTGGATGGGTAACCATTCAGGAATACCTGCGTGCTGTTGGCCCGTCGTGGGTGTGGTGGGCCCACATTGGTAGTAAATATCCACCTAGAAACACTACCCGAATCGGGTAGTGAGGCAATGAGCTTTCGAGTTCGAACTGCTAATCTATGTATGTATGTATGTAAAATGATCAAAATGTCTAAACTGTTGAAAATTTCGAAAATTATAAAAACTTCTCAAATTTTCAAAATTTATAAAGTTTCTGAAATTTCTAAAATTCCTGAGATATCAAAAATTTCAAAAATTGAAGAAAAACTTTTTTAATGTGAAAATTTATAAAATGTTAAAAATTCATAAAATTATCAAAATTTATAAAATGTTCAAAATTTCGAAAAAAATTTAAGTTTTTCAATTTTTTTCTTAATTTTTAAAGTTTCTACATTTTTTTAAATTCTAACATTTTCATAATTTCTTAAATTTCTATAAAACTCTCAATTTTTTGAAAGTTTTAATGTTTTCAAACAATTTTATTATTAATATTTACCATAGATTTTAGAAATTTTAGAACTTTCCAAAATTTCCTAAATACATACAAAAACAGGAATAAAGATTCTGAAATTCCTTCATATGAGCAGAAATCATGCCTCTGTTACAGGAGAGAAATGTCGAAAATACAATATAAAATTGGACCAAGAGACGCAGTCGAAATGAGTTTTGTGATTATTTCCAATTAATGTGTTCAATTTCATTTTTTATTTTAAATATTCATTCACAATCTCTTTTATATTTGCTCCTGCACATACATACCGTATCGTATAATAATAATATAAAATTTGTAATAAAAACTAGTTCCACGGTGTCGCAATAATGTCAAAAATTACTTATTTTGATAATAACAAACAATTTCTCATAATAAAATATTTTTGAGTACTAGTCATTTTCGATTTTTCTATATTTAAATTTTAAATTTATAAGTATTGAAAATAATTCCCTGAAAATAAACATTTTTCCCCTTTTCACCCTTTATAATTCCTAGAAATTTTCTTTTCTTTTTTGGAAACTTTTTAGTTCAATACATATTTTATATAAGTATATTGAAATAAAAAGTTTCTAATACGCAAAATGTAATTTTTCATGAATTATTTAGGTTTAAAGGTGAAAAGGGGAACAATGTTTATTTTAACTCCATTATTTTTCATCTTCCTACTCGGTGGGTTTCCTATCACCACTACGTAGCGCGTCCTCAGGTTGCGGATAGAGGAACGGCCCGTAAGGCTGAACAGCCCCCAAGGTTAACTGCGAATACAAGAATAAGCAGTCGCGGACAGCCGATAGGAGCCAGTCGTGGGTGTGGTGAATCTAGCACTGGTAAAAAATAGGTACACGACAACCATGGCTTGGGGGGACCCACCCATTCGCGTTTATACACAATGGGTGGGTTCTGGCAAGCCAAGGTGCCGCGTGTACCCACCTAGAAACTATACCCGAACCAAAAATAAAAATCTTGTAAGGGAAAAATCCTGCTGCCCATTGGACACTGCAGCGATGACACTGCCCGCAAGGGATGTGTGGAATGATTCGCCTGCATAGGGCCAAAGGGGTATTGATGCCAGTAGGCGCGCTGCCTTGCAGGGGGGCGTTAGGGTACGAGGATGAAACTGTAATGTGTCTGACGACAAGTTGACATGGTCCTTGTCAGAGTCGGAAAGCTCCCATACTTAGACCTAGGGAGGTATGGGGGTTATCACTCCTGGGACAGTGGACTCACCTACGATCGGAATAGGATCCTAACGTGCGGATTATCTTGAAACTACCATGGCTAACTTGCAAAAACAAAAAACTACAGTTAAAGATCTAAGGGTGGGAACTCTAAACGCGCGTAGTCTAAAAACTGGCCGATTTAGCGAACTTATTAAGATAGCAATTGAATACAAAACTGACGTAATAGCACTTCAAGAAACCTGCTGGTCGGGCGATTTCGCGTCAATTTCTAGGGATAACTATACTTTCTACTGGGGAGGAGCTAAGGGGCAAAGACTGGGGACTGGTTTTCTTATTAATAAAAGAATTTCGCAAGCACTTATCGACATGCAATTCATTAACGACCGGTTATCATACATTGTACTAAAGGGTAATTTCAGCAAACACGTATTAATCAATGTGCACTGCCCCACCGAGGACAAAGACGAAGACACTAATGATCTTTTTTATGAAACAATCGAGCAGGTTTTTGACAAGTTCTCAACGTTTGACGCAAAAATAGTATTGGGGGATTTCAACGCGAAAATTGGAAAAGAACCAATGTATAGGTCTACAATAGGATCAGAAAGTTTGCATGACGTCAGTAATGATAATGGAACCAGAGTAATAAACTTTGCAGCTTCAAAGAACCTCGTTGTCAAAAGCACATATTTCAAGCATAAAAATATACATAAGGCCACCTGGACATCACCAGATGGTAATACTGACAATCAGATTGATCACGTTCTAATAGACAGAAGACGTCATACAAACATTCTCGATATAAGATCGTATAGGGGAGCGGATTTAAATTCAGACCATTTTCTCGTGATAGTAAAACTAAGATCTAGGCTAGCGTTAAGTAAGAAAACAAGCCGCACAGAGCCAACAGTTCGTTTCAATATAGATAAGTTCAAAACAGCAACAGAAACATTAAATTACCAAGTTGAGATTTCTAATAGTTTCGACGCTCTCCAAGAACAGAGAGACGATAACAATAATCACGAGGAGGACCCGGAAACCCTGTGGAGCAATACGAAAAAGGCGATAAAGGCAGCCGCGAAACTTACGATAGGTTTTAAGAAAGTAACCAAAAGCAAACCATGGTTTGACGAAGAGTGCAAACTCTGGTTTGATAAACGTCGGAAGGCCAGACTAAGTAGTTTACAAAATAAGTGCGATCAAACACATAAGAAATATCTCGAGATTAGCAAAAGTACAAATAGGCTCTATAGATCCAAGAAAAGGGAGTGGGAAAAGAATAAAATACTAGCAATAGAAGCGCATAATAAACAAAATAACCCGCGTGAGATGTACAGGGGAATCAATTTTATAAGGAAAGGCTTTCAAAGTAGAACGGAAGTAATGAGGGACGAAAATGGCAATCTAGTAGCCGATGCGACAGAGAGACTGAATTTATGGAAAGATTATTTCGATAAACTATTAAATGTACGCGAAGCCCCCGTTGAAGGTAATCTCGGCGAAATCCACACTGCTGATCTATTAATTAACGATCCTACTGATATAGAAATAGAAATGGCCATAAAGAAGTTGAAAAATAACAAAGCCGCGGGCATCGATGACCTACCGTCAGAACTGATAAAAAATGGAGGCCCTTGCCTCACAAGGCAAATTTGTAAATTGATACGCGCAGTTTGGAAAACAGAACGCATGCCGGAAGAATGGAATACCTCTATCATTATTCCCATCTTTAAAAAAGGCGATAAAACTAACTGTAACAACTATCGGGGAATTTCACTTGTGCCTTCGTGCTACAAGATCCTGTCTAATGTTATCCTAAGTAGACTAACTCCTTTTGCCGAGGAAATCATTGGGGATTACCAGTGTGGATTCCGCCGAAACCGATCTACAAGCGATCAAATGTTTACAATTAGGCAACTGTTAGAAAAGAAATGGGAATTTAATGAAGCAGTACATCAGCTATTTATCGATTTTAAAAAAGCTTACGACTCTATTATACGCGCGCGAATGTACTGGATCCTAGAGTTCTTGGGTGTGCCAAGAAAATTGGTTAGACTTATCGAAATTTGCTTAAGCGGCAGTAAGGGTAGAATACGCATAAACGGTAGTTTATCTGAAGAGTTTTCGATCCGCGATGGCCTGAAACAGGGCGATGCACTTTCGTGCGTCCTTTTTAACTTAGTTTTAGAATACGTGGTTAGGCAAGTGCAGGCGAATCCGACCGGTGCTACCCTCAATGGGGTAATACAAATTCTTGGATATGCGGATGATCTCGACGTACTAGGGGATGATAAAGAAACGGTAGCTAAAAATGCAGAAATCTTGATCGCAAAAGCCAAAGAGATTGGCTTGGAAGTTAGCGAATCGAAGACAAAATATATGACCGTCGTCAGGTCCGGAGAAAGTAATCAAGACGGGGATCTAATGGCCGGAAATATGAAATTCGAAAGGGTTAACGAGTTTAAATACCTCGGGTCTATTATAACTAGCGAAAATAAGATTAAAACGGAAATCAATGCGCGGCTACACGCTGGCAATGGGTGCTATTATGCAGCAAACACGCTACTAAAATCGCGATCGCTATCTAGAAACATCAAAGTAAGAATTTACAAAACGATAATAATGCCGGTCGTCATGTACGGGTGTGAAACGTGGGCGCTGACGAAAGGAGAAGAGAATAGGTTTAGAGTTTTCGAGAATAAAGTACTTAGAAAAATCTATGGTCCAAAAAGGGACGAAGAGACCGGCGAGTGGAGAAAACTGCATAATGATGAGCTGCACGCTCTCTACGGGTCAGCAAATATTAATAGAGTAATGAAAGCGCGTTAATTAAGATGGGCGGGGCATGTAGCAAGAATGGGCAATGAAAGAACAGTGGCGCAAGTTTTAAGAGGGAGACCGACTGGTAAGAGACCCCTAGGCGGACCGAGAAACAGATGGGAGAAAAATGTAAGGGATGATCTAAAAGAACTAGGACATGATTACTTAAACTGGATGGAGAATGCACAAGACAGAGATGTGTGGCGGTCTCGGGTAGATGAGGCAATGAACTTTCGAGTTCGAACTGCTAATCTATAATAATAATAATTTTTCATCTTCTTCTTTATTCATAATGTGTCCCCTACGGGTTTACATGATCTCAGTTTCTTACAAAACCATCTACATATTTCATATTATAATTTAAACATTTGTGAATATTTTTAGAAATTGTTAACATTTTAGAAATTTTAAATATTTTAGAAATTTGAAAAATGATCGATATTTTAGACATTTGGGAAATTTTATAAATTTCTGCAATTTTATAAATTTTGATAATTTTATAAATTTGGAACATTTTATAAATTTAGAAGATTTTCGAAAATTTGTTACTGTAAACAATTTTGAACATTCTAGAAATTATCTTAATTTTATACATTTGATCCAATTCAGAAATATTAGAAATTTTGACAAGTTTGAACATTTTAAAAATGTTGGATATTTGGAAATTTTGAAAATATACGGAAATTTAGATAATTAAAAAATTTTCAAAAGTTTTGGAAATTTTAGGTACTACAGTTTTTTCAGTGAGGGGTCGATTATCACAAAATGCATGCTCACAGATTTACGTTTTATCATTTCTGACAAATCTTCTTGTCAGGATGTCTGACACATCATATTATATTTAACGACACGGCTGACCAAAGAAGGTCACTACCACTTGAGAAGGCGCCGCTCGCGAGTATGGTGCTAATGACTTTCTTATTCGATAACTCACACAATTGCATCGTCCAAACGTCAAAAGTAAGCTTCCAAACGTATCGAAACGACATCCAAGTGATTGGTAAAAGCATCTTTAAGAAAAATTAACTTTTGTTCCACAGCGTGAAGTAAGCACTCCAATTTTGAAAACTCAATATCTTTTTGAGTTTTTCCGTCCAAACTAGTGATGCATGTCGATCATTTTTGGACAAAGTCGAGATTTGCTTAAAACATAGATGGAATTGAAATGCAATGGACATCAAGAATTTTTAATGAAAAAAGTCGATCGAGACGAGACGATCATCTCGACTTGAGTGATCGTTCGTCTCGATGTGATGAGTATGGTGTTCAAGGTTTTAATTTAATCTGACGAGATTTTGGAAATTTTTTTTAAATGATCCACATGAATCACTAGTCCAAACGAAAAAATTTGGCTTCCAAAAATGACCAAACGATTCCATTACAAAAAACTTGCCCGCTACGCGTGTACATTCTCATCGCGCGCTGGGCGCGCGGCTCGCAGGTTTGAGCGCGCCTAGGGGGCGGGATTATTGGTTCTGGCGCTTCGCGCTCGATAATGTATTTACCTCGCGCTACGCGCTCGGTCTTTATATTTTTCCCACATTTGCGCACAGATTTTTTAAAATTAAAGGTCAAATCATCGACAACTGTAATTTGATGATTGTGAATTCTCTTTTGTTAAAGCTCCTTCGGCTTTCGCGAACACATTCTCATCACGTATCTCGTGCTTCGCACTCTATTTTGTCCAAAATGCGAACTTTTCTACATTATGTTCAACACTATCATATCAAATTTATATTATATTTTTTTCTGTACTCAAGCTGGTACTGCTTATTCAGATATTGCAAAATATTATATACATTTTATTTTTTATGATTACTTCAATATTTGCTCCTTACTTTGCACTAATTTTTATTCTTAGCTACCCTGGAATATCTAGCATTTCAATATATTATCACAATTCATAATATGTATTGGTACTGAACATACGTATTGTCATTGTCTTGTTCTTATAATTAAAAAAAAGTGCACATCCTATAAAAAAAAGGTTGTTAGTATACATTTTATTGAAACTCGTTTCGTTTTTCCAAAAATTCAATTTATTTTATTTTTATTATTATTTTTTACGATTAAAAAAAATCTACTCGCCCTTTCTAAAAATTATAAATAACGAAATCGTAGAGCGTCTTTGAGTGAACAACTTTCGCCTATTGATTTTTTTTCATAGCTTGTGTCGTTTGTCGAAAGATTAAATTTAAAAATTTGTAATGTTATTTTTTACGAATAAAAGAAAAACTAAGCTTCCTCTTAAAAAGTGATTATAGACAAATTTGTAGATCTTTTTTGGGTGCAAAATTTTTGTTTTCTTATCTCTTTTTGTATCTTGCATATTTGGACCGCAAAATGGAATTTTTAATTTTTCATTATTTTTTGTGCTATCAAATTTTTAATTTTTGTTTTTTCAGAAAAATTCAAAAAGTTGTTATGATAATCTTGTAGGACTTTTGAAAAGCAATGTTTTTCTTCTCATATTCGTTTGTTTTTTTGGATTTTTAAAATGCTATGACTCTGATAATTTTATTTTTATTAAAAAATGTCATTTGGATAAATTGTTCAAGTTTTTGAGTAATATGAATAGCCGTACATAGAATTCTCAAATATTTCAAAAAATGGTCTAAAAAATTTTCAAAATGCTCTCACTTTTGAATTTTAATCCAAAATAGCTGGTTAACGAACTTGTAATTTCTTTTTAGGCCTTAAACAAGTGTGCCAAAGTACAATCCAGTCTGATTATCTTTTCGAAAGTGATCGTGCCTACAGACAAAATACAGACAGACAGACACCTTCGTAAAAATCGTTTTTTCTGATTCAGGGTTTTCAAAACATGGAGATTTGATGAAAACCGACTAAGTCAAATTTCACATAAAACCAATACCTTCTCATTATGATGAGAATGTAAAAATTGGATATTTAATTGTTGGTGTGCTAGCTTCA
Source organism: Andricus curvator (assembly GCA_932195095.1). Classification (NCBI taxonomy): domain Eukaryota; kingdom Metazoa; phylum Arthropoda; class Insecta; order Hymenoptera; family Cynipidae; genus Andricus; species Andricus curvator. The sequence goes on along the minus strand of CAKNYM010051802.1, from coordinate 417,520 downwards.
CGGACATATTTTAGGGGAAGATGGATTGGGTGAGGTGTAGATGAACAAATTGAAGGGGGCTACATAGGAGCGAATGAGAGAGAATGAAAGAATGATAGTGAAAAATGGCAAGATTGAGGTAGAGGGTAAGTGAAAGAAAAAGAAACGACAGTCGCTTCAAAGCGTAAGGATTTGTAAGTAATGGTTGTGCGCAAGTATAAGTAGATAAGTTACGCATGGATAAGATCATATAAAACATTTAATTGGTAATATTGTAAGAATTGGAAGCCATGCAAGCCCTTAGGGGAACCATTATGAATGAAGAAGCCTGAAAAGACTTTAAATTTGGAAGTATCCAAATAAAGTGTTAATTTCGATGGAAATAGTTTCTAGGCTGACATTAAATCTAACCGGCTTGTTTCTACTCACTGGGCTAATTAAGACAGGCAGTTAGGAAATAGGACACTAAAACTTATTGACGCTCAATCAATTAGAACTGAAGGCACACACACACATACACACTATTAGCAGGATCTCGTCGCCTGCTTCATTTCGCTCCTTCCAATTCCACAATCCTATTCCTTCATTTCCCGACTCTCTGCTTATCCGAATCTTTGTAACTTTGAACTTTTGCTAAGTACATTCTGTATTGGATTGGCGGTACCAACACTCTCGCTATATTTAACGAGTTTTAATAACTTCATTTTCAACTCGGCATGTCGACAAGTCGCGCCTTGGTATGACGAACTTCTCTGAGAGTATAGACGGCCAGAGCCAGAAATCGTTTCGAACTCATTCCAGACTAAAATCGAATTTCTGCAAAACAACAATCTAAAGATGGCAATTTTGCTTCCTCTTATACAGCAAAAAGTAATTAGTGCATCGCTCAACATGATTTGAGACTAGAAATTATTATAGTTCGGGAATTAATTTTGAACTTTAGTCTTTATTATCAGCATCAACTGACCTAATTAGAAGCCGTTCAAAAACTACGTCACTCTACTGGGAGGTGGATTCAACGAAGTACTATGGATGTATTCACTAAAATGGATACTTTCAATATTTTTCAAGCTTATCTGTCTGTCTTACCGAAAATCTTATTTTCAGAAAATCCGTGAGCCCACCAAAATGTCCATTGTTGTGTTCTGTTACAATACACAATTTTTTAACTTACGGTCGCGTTATGTTCCAAATTAGCACCGCGTAGAAACAATGTTACTTTTTTTTAAACTTTCTAAGTGGCTACTGATTAATCAAGAACCGTGATCGAAAGTTCGTCAATAGATTAGTCCACGCGTCTTGTAGACGCGAACAATTACATCCAATGCACTACATGCACTATAGAATCCACTTAATCGACGACGAATAAGTAAGGGTGCTTCAAAAATATAAAACAAGAATCAAAAAAAGTTGTCTAATTTGGAGTCTTCAATAAAAGTTATCAGACTTTTAAAAAGACAAAAAAATACAATAATTGATATATCTATATACTTTATTCAAATTTTTCTCAGGATAGAATAACTCAACTTGATTTTATCATAGGTCTGAACGACCTATAAAAAAAGTATTTCGACTGAACGTCAAGATACTTTTTTTTTAAATTGACCTCTTTTACGTTATCTTTTATGTGATCGTAGATGTAAAAAATAAAAAGTTAACTTTGGAGTTCTAAGCTTCGTACTTTTTCCCGGAAGCATTTTAAAAAATCTGCTCGCCGCGGCCGTGCGGGCATGGTCTCATCGCGCGCTGTGCGCACGGCTCGCAAGTTTCAGCGCGCCCGCGGCGCGCGTCTGTTAGTTCTCGCGTTTCGCGCTCCATAATGTATTTACCTCGCGCGACACGCTCGGACTTTGTACATCCCCCACATTTGTGCAGGGTCCTTTTAAAATTAAACGTTGAAGCATCGACAACTGCGTAATTTGCTGATTGTGAATTCTCTTTTGTTAAAGCTCCTTTGGCTTTTACGAACACATTCCCATAACGCATCTCGTGCTTCGCACTCGATTTTCTCCAAAATATCAACTGTTCTACATAATAGTCAACACTATTATATCAAATGTATATTACATTTATTTATATACCTCGATCTGGGATCGATTATTCAGATATTGCAAAATAGAGTACAAATTTTATTTATAATGATAACTCTAATATTTGTTTTTTGTTTTGCATTAAATTTTATTCTCAGCTGCACTGAAAATTCATTGTCATGTTTTCATAATTAAAAAAAGCGCGCATCCTATAAAAAAAATGTTGTTCTGAAACATTTTATTGCAACTTGTGTCATTTTTCCATTAATTTAATTTGTTTATTTTCAATGTTATTTTTTACGATTTAAACCAAAAATACACATCCTAGCATAAAGTGGTTCTCAAAAAATTTGTACATATACTTCAGTCGAAAATTTTTGTTGAATATAACTTTTGTCTTTTCACTTTTTTGCATCTTTTGTGTCGTTCTTCCAAAAATTTAATTTTTTGATTTTTGATCCTATTTTGTTCGATTAAAAGAAAAGCTACTTGTCCTATCGCAAAATAATTAATTACAAATTTTTAGATCCTTTTTGGGGTGAACAACTTTCGTCTCTTAAGTTTTTTTCGTACCTTGTGTCGTTTTTAAAAAATGTAATGGTTTATTTTTAATATTATTCTTTACGATTGACACAAAAAAGACGCGTCCTATCAACAAATTATTCATGACCAATTCATACCTCTTTTTTGGGTGAACAACTTTTGTCTATTCCCTTTTTTCATAGCTTGTGTCGCATGTCCAAAAATTAAATTTTTCTATTTTTAATTTTATTTTTTACGATTAAAACAAAAACTACGCGTTCCATAAAAAAATAATTCATAACAAATTTATAGATCTTTTTCGGGTGTACAACTTTTGTCTATTAATTGTTTTTCGTACCCTGCGTCGTTTTTCCAAAAATTTAATTTAATTTTTATTTTTAATGTTATTTTTCACGATTAAAATAAGAAGTGCGCATCTTATCAAAAAATAATTAATAATAAATGTGTTTTTTTTTTGGGTGAATAAGTTTTGTCCATTTATTTTTTCGCAGCTTATGTCGTTTGTCCAAAAATATAATTTTGTTATTTCTAATGTAGTTTTCAACAAATAAAAAAAACGCGTCCTATCAAAAAGTGTTACATACAGAGTTTGTAGATATTTTTTGGAAGCATAATTTTTGTCTTCTTATCATTTCACGTATCTTGCATAGTTTGACTGCAAAATGGAATTCTTATTTTTTTTGCGATCAAAATTTGAATTCTCGATTTTTCAAGAGAATTCAAAAAGTTTTTATGATAATCTTGTAGTACTCTCGAAGAGCAATATTTTTCTTCTGTATTGACTTTTTTCATATCGAGCGTTGTTTGGCTTACAATTTTCATTATCGGGTTTTTTTTTTGCATTTTGTGAATGCTATAACTCTGACAATTTTCTTTCCATCAACAAATTTAATTTAATTGGAATTTAGTTTTCAAGCAAGTAGTTGAATTTTGAACTGAAAACGATCACTTTTCAACCAAAAATGGAATAATTAAATACAGATAAAAAATTGATTTTCAATTAAATTTTCAACCAAAGAGATGAATCTTGAAATAATAAAATGGATTTTCAAAAGATTAGTTTCAAGTCTATCCAAGTAGTTGCATTTTCAATCAAGAAGATTAAGTTACCACCAAAATATAGGAATTTACAATAAAAGTATAAAACACACGAATTTTCAACTATATAGTAGAACATCAGAAATTAATTAAACAGTAGAGTTTACACATAAAAACTATCAATTTTCAAACAAAAATGGAATAAAAATCTTAAACCAAAAAATGAATTTTTAACAAGGTAGTTCATCCTTCAACCAACTAGTTGAATTTTCAACCAGAAAAAATGAATTTTCATTAAAAAATTTAATATTTGAGTTTTTAATCAAAAAAGATCAATTTTCAGCAAAAAATGGATTAGTTAAATTTTTAACTAAACAAAAAGAATGAATTGCAACAAAATAGTTAAATCTTCAACCAAATAGTAGAAGTCTCAACCAAAAGAGATGAATTCGGAACCAAAAATAAAATAGTGGACCTTTCAATTGAAGAAAATTACTTCTGAACAAAAAATAGTTGGATTTTCTTATTGGATTCTATTAATTCAGTTCGCATTTAAGCGAAAAAATGAAAAAAGAGTAGAAAGAAATTTTCAAAAATTGTTGTTCGCATTTATATTTCTCATGTGTGATGTCACATTCTGCGGTTGAAACTTGATCGTTTTTAGATGAAGCTTCAACTATTTAGTTGAAAATGTATGTATTTTATTGTAAATTCTTATCTTTTGGTAGACAATAATCTTCTCAATTGAAAATTTATCTGCTTGGTTGCAGATTGAACTAATTCATTGAAAATCTATTTCATTAGTTGAAGATACATTCATTTGGTTGAAAATGAAACTATTTTGCTAAAAATTCGTTTCTTTAAATTGGAAATAAATTTTTTATCTGTGAATTGAATTATTCCATTTTTTTGTTGAAAAGTAAACGTTCTAAGTTTAAAATTCAACTATTTGCTTAAAAATTGGATTTTTTGTGATAATTCATATTTTCTATTTGAAAATTCAACAATATGCTTGATATTTTTTCCTTTCTTGAATGAAAATATCTTTCTTGTTTTAAAATTCATCTCTTTTGGTAGAAATATGATCTTTTCTTGCTACAAGTGCAAGTTTCTCGTTAAAATCAATCTGTTTTGGTTAAGGAATTAACTGCTTTGTTGAAGATTCGTATCTTCTAGTTTTTTTGTTGAAGATTTATCATTTAATTGAAAATTCAACTATTTAGATGAAAATTCAACTATTTTGTCGAACAGTCTTCCCGTTCGCTTTAATGTTCAACCATTTGGTTGTTAGTGCAACTATTTGGTTGATAATTAGTTTTGTTGTTGTTAAAAACTCAACTAATTGGTTACAAATTCTTCGACTTTGTCAAAAAGTCCTGTTTTTCGAATATTTAACTACTTTTTGGGAATTCGTCTTTCTGGGTAGATAATTCATCCCTCTGAATTGAAAATTCCTCTTTTTTGGTAGAAAAGTTTTTGGTTAAAAATTCATCTTTCTTGGTTGAAAATTCAACAGTCTTCTTCTTTTTTTCAACAGGTTTGATTGTTAATCCAACATCTAGATCCATGTGATATGTCGAAAGCTGTGAAATACAACCCAACTCTCGACATTCCTCCTCTTGTCTGTTTTTATATCTAGAATCTCGAGGAGCCTCTTCAAAGTTGCTGGGCTGCATTGAGAAATTCGAGATCGCATCGTTTGTGAGTTATTCGCGTGTTTATCATCCGGATATCCTCTACTGAACAAAACCGCACGAATGCACTCACTTCGTTTAACCATAACGGAAAATTAAATACATACTGTAGGTTTGATGTAATTGAAAACAGAAGCTCTAAACCACATCTAACAGACTTGAATGTCTGTCCAAAGCCAACAGTTTGAATAGTAATGTATCTTCAAAAAAATTTGACTTAGAATTACCTATGACCCTCACCTTCGACCTCTGACTTTGGATCCTTCCTATAACCTTTGACCGTTGGTTAAATCTGACCACCTGCTAACAGACCCTCAGCTTCGACCTAAACTTTGACAACTGACCTTTGAACCCTCACATTCGACCTTTGCCTTGTAAATTCCACCTGTCGTTTTTGGACCTCTTCATTAGGATCTTCACGTCTAATACATAACCTTTCGCATTTGAACCCTCGACCTACACTCACTTCAAAGCTTTGAGCTAACTTATGATGCCTGACCTTCAAGACCTGACCTTTCATCTTTCAGTTTTCTGATCCACGACTCCTGACCTATAGCTTCTATAACTTTTGACACCTTACATTTGACCCTTGACTTCTACCTACAACCTTTGACCTTTGATCCCTGGATACCCACTGTACAGATGTGGCCTAAATTGTTAACCCTAACTCTGTGCTTTCATATTTTTTTACAGCTTTGACCTAAATTTTGATTCCTGACGTTTAAAAACTGACCTGTCCTTTTTTTATTCGCGACACCTGACCTATGGCTTCTATTACCTTTAACCCGTGACATTTGACTGTTTCATTTCTGCTGTCACGGTGCTGTATGGACCTACTTTACAGCTTTGACCTAAATTTTGATTTCTGACCTTTGCGCCCTGATCACTTGCCTTTAATTTTTTTGATTCTTGACTTCTGCGATACGGCTTTGACCCCTTAATTTTTACTCTTGACTTCTGACCTAAGACCGATATCACATTTGACATTTGACCTTTCACACCTAACCTAGCCAACCATATCTGTTCTAAAAAAAACGGGCGTAAACATTAAAGGGTAACTCTGAAAAGGTTAATTTCCGCTAGACTAAGATGTGTGAGTTATTCGTACGTAAATCTTTGTAAAGCACGATAAGCGAGGTAGGTGGAAGGAAAACTCTTTCTTCTTTATCGATTTAGCTGCCGGCTGGCATCGACTAATGAAAAAAAGACAAGCATGGGAAAATAGCGAGAAATTACAATTAGATAAGAATTCAGGAAGCCTTTTATTCCGTTTTCGCATTTATTTAATTCATACCTGAAGTTAATATTTTATTTCAAGGATTTTTTTCTTTCGAACTATAATTAAATTATAATTTTTCTACTTTAGGTGGCTGATATTTGGATCTGAGGGTGAATTGGGTAGGTACTTAAATGTAACGCCATTTGAAAACTGGATATAATACATTTCATTTTATAATGCTGTAAAAAGTTTTCAACTTGAATTAAATATTCAAAAGTCGAGGGACTGATTCTTTTTATAGAAGAGTAGTTCAAACCTGAGGCAAGTCTTTGTATTTTTTTTCATCATACCCACATTTCAGGAAGGCGTAAAATTATATAAATATGAATACAGAGATAGTTTTAAATTTATGGGCTGTATTTTTCACCTAAGGGTAGGTTGCAAAGTAGGGGATTTTAATATTGAGCACAATGTTCCTTTATCGCCTAATGGATTTTTCCCTCCATTTGGAAGAGTCTAAAATAATTAGAAATTGATTTACAAACTCGAATTACAATATTTTATAAGATATGAGATATTTTTTATCCAGTGCTTGTGTAAAACGAATATAATTTATGAGCAGTCTATACACATATTTAATTAGATTTAATCTCCAGTCACAAATGATGGAAAAGGAGGGGAACTGAAAATAGATTATTTTTTATGATAGGGGTGTGGAAAAAGAGTAGTTTATGAACGAAACAAATAAAGAAATATATTTTCTTATCTAAAGGGTGTGTTTTTATAACACATGCATGTTTTCAGCCGTTTTATGCCCCTGAAGCTGGGCTAAGGTTCTACCTTTCAGTCCCTAGGGAGTGAAAAGTATTTTTTACACCCTATGGAGTAAAAACTAACTTATTTAGCAAATAATAGTATATTATGTACTGCAAACATACACTCGTCGAAAAAGTGCCTTTCCCCCTTGGCGCATACGATATTTTTTATAACAAATGGATGATTTCAGACATTTCTCGAAATACAGTAATGATTTCAGTCCATATTAGATTTTCAGTGAAGAAGCATAAAATTTATTTTAACTTTTTCCGAATTATTGAAAATTCAATGAAAAAATTGCCGCAAATGTTTGGTAATTTACGGCAATTTTACAGAGAAATATGGTAACTTATTGTAAATTACCCAAAATTCATTTTTACAAATTTCCATAAATTTCCGGAAATTTATTAAAATTTTCAGTCATTTATAGTAATTTTACAGAGAAATATGGTAACTTACTATAAATTACCCAGAATTAATTTTTAAAAATTTCCATAAATTACCGGAAATTTATGAAAATTTCTGGTCATTTATGGTAATTCTAACGGTAAATATGGTACCTTACCATAAATTACCCAAAATTAATTTTTTCAAATGTCCATACATTTCCGGAAATTTATGAAAATTTTCGGTAATTTATGGCAATTTTACCGGTAAAAATGGTAACTTACCATAAATTACCCAAAACTCATATTCAAAAATTTCCGGAAATGTATGGAATATTTCGGTCATTTAAGGTAATTTTACAGGTAAATATGCAAACTTAACATAAATTACCCAAAATTCATTTTAAAAAATTTCCATGAATTTCCGGAAATTTATGAAAATTTTCGGTAATTTGCGGTAGTTTACGGCAATTTTATCAGTTATATATGGTAAATTTCCATAAATAACCGCAAAATTCTATTACCTGCTACCAAAATTTCCTCGCAGTTCTCACGGTGAGTGAGCTGATAATCGTAAAATGCGAGCGCATAGATGTTTAATTTTCATTATTCACCTCTGACGTCACTTTTTACTCCGTAGGGAGTAAAAAGTAGAGCTTTAGCCCCGTTTCATAGGCGTCGAAAAGATACAAATGAAAGATCACAGGTTAAAAGAACATTTTCATGAAAACAAAAGGTCATAGGTCTAAGGTCAAAGGTGAAATCTTAAGGGTCAAAGATGAAAATTAATTTTGTAGCAAAGGGAATCTGGAGCTAAAAGTGAAGAAAAGAAAGTAATGAAGTTTTTCTTTTTTGCTAAAAGAACTGGGTCAAAAGTCAGAAAGGCGGTCACGGATGATGGAAGGAGTTTAGGTGTTTTACGCGAGGTAGATCAGTCGTGAGGGATTATCCAGGGATTAGCAAAAGCGATTCATCACTGCTGACCGCCTCTAGCCACAATGCAACCAAAACGAGACGATCTCGCCTCAACTTAGTGGCGCTTCAAAATCCACAATACCCACACCTGCATTTAAAATGTTCTCATTATTACTCTCCACTACATTGAGCGCATCACGTGTGAGAATAATGGAAGAGAACGTTTTAGATTTTATCGTTCTGATGAATCAAAGCTGAATTTAATGTCTAGAGATTAAAAACATTCAGAATATTGCTTTTTTTGGGGGAAAATTAACTGAAAGTCAATTTTTGGGGCAACTGAAGAATTCTGATAAATAAAATTCCCGATACAGGTTCCCGAAAAAAAAAAATTTTAATTATTATCATTATGCCAACGGCCATACCACGCTGAAAAACCCAGTTCTCGTCAGATCACTGAAGTTAAGCAGCGTTGGACGCGGTTAGTACTTGGATGGGTGACCATTCAAGAATACTGACATGAGTGCTGTTGGCACATCGTGGGTGTGGTGAGCCCACACTTGTAGTTATTTATAACTACAATAAAAACCTAGAAACACTACCCGAATCGGGTAGTGTCACGCCTACCCTGAAAGGGAAATGGTTTAATGGTATATATATAAATATATATATATATATATATATATATATATATATATATATGCGGCTGCATCCGACTTCATTAGAGGTACTCGCATTTACCTCCACGTTTGGCCAGGGGAGAGGAAAACTGCTGAAAACCTCCCGCTCGTGATATCCGCACTCGAAATGGATTGACATCTGGACTCTATGTGTGTCGAGCTTCACCTTGAATTTTTGGGGATTTTTGGGGCGACTGAAGAATCCTGACAAATAAAATTCCCGTCACTGCAAATTTCTCGAAAAAGAAAATATTCAAATTAAGAAATTCCCAAATTTACAAATTTTCTAACTATTTAAAGTTCTATGAACTATAAAATTGCCGACACAGGCAAATTTGCGAATCTAAACAATTAAAATTGTTTTGATAATAAATGAAAAATATAAAATAATAAAACAAAATAAAATGTTCATCAAACGAAAGTATTTTATTTATCATTATTTTATTTAATAAATTTTCAATTATTTAGAATTGGAAATTTTCCTGTGTCGGAAATTTTACAGTGTCGAATATTTCATAATGTTCATATATTGAATTATTTTCGGCGATTTTCTAGTGTCGGAAGATTCACTTTTCGGGATTTTTTAGTCGTCCCGTACAATGGATAAGAATTAAATACATATTTCAAGAATGCGATTTCATTCATTCTACGATCATATATCTCCCATAATTATTTTTGAACAAAAAAAAAGATACATGGTACATCTGGACATACTTGGAAACTTGGAAACGTGGAAACACTCTGAATATTGCGTTTTTTTCAGGAAATTCACTAAAATTCAATTTTTGGGCGACTGAAAAATCCCGAAAAATAAAATTCCGTTTCCTGCCAAATTCCCGAAAAATATAATATTCGAACTGTATAAGACTTCCGAAATTATAAAGTTCTAATTAAAAGTAACGACATTATAAAATATCTGACACTATCAAATTGCCAACACAAGATAATTTCCGAATCTTAACAATTAAAACATGATTTATCAATAAACAACTAATAAATAGATAACGATGAATCAAATAAACAATATTTTCATCAAATGAAAGTATTTTATTCATTATTTTTGTATTTAACCATTTTTATGCAACTTTAAATGGTCGGTTTCCTAATTTTTAGAATTTATCATATTGCACTTTTTTCGGGGATTTTCCAGTGTCGGGAATTTTATTATTTGTGATTCCGAAACTATAAAATTTTCGAATTACAAAAATTTAAAAAAATAGTTTTAATAGTAAATAAATAGTAGAAGAATTAATTCCATAAAAAAATATTTCCATCATATAAGAGTATTTTATTTATTATTTTTGGACCATTTCCATTTTAAATCAGGCAAAAATGCAAGAAAAGTCTAGGTCATGATTTTAGGATGAGTTGGTATTTGAATATGTATATCATTCTACGATGAAAATATAAGAACCCGTATTTTACAAACTAATAAATTTTTTGCGATTTGTTACAATCATTCGAGGATTACTTGATGGCTGAGTCTCTAAAATTATTGAAAGTCGATTTTCCTAAAAAACTCACTGTTCAAAATTTTGATTTATTTCAAATACCTAGCTATATTTATATTAAGAAAAGTTCGAGGAAATGAAAAATTAGATTGAAAAAATGTCCGGACTCGAAAATGGTTCAGCCGGCATAAAATTGATAGGATGCCTGTTTTATGTTAGCGGAAACTTTTTAAAAATATAAAAAAAATTTCCTTTCCTGAAAATTTTCTTTTCATTTTTTTTAAATTCTGTGAAAAAAATTAAAAAGATTTTCTGGAAAGCCCCACCTTTTCTTATTTTCCCCATAGTTTCTTTACAGTTTCTGCTTATACATAAGAAAGAAATCCTATCAGCTTGATAAGAGATTAAAAAATTTTAAGGCCGGAAAAATAAATTTTATTTGTTTGAATATAATTTTATTTTTTTTTTCTCGTAAACGATACAAAATATCACAAAAGAGCAAGAGCTATTTTTGGTAGAACTTTTCTAGGTTTCAAGGTGAATCAGTAGTTCACAAAGGACAAAAATCACAAGATATTGAGTACATATTAGCAGCTTCTTAACAATTTAAAAAATTTTAATACGGGTTTTTGAGAAAATACATTTTGAAGAATTTCATAAGAAGAGCCGCCATTTTGTAATTTTTCCATTAAAAATCTTGTTCATCAATTGAAATAGTAACAATTCCTACGTCGAATAAAAGAATAAATTACAAACACCTACGCCCGTTTGGAAAATACTGAATTTTGAAAAAAACTTTCTGACAATTTCGGTGAATTCGCCGGTAATCTTCGAATATTTGACACAAATCTCAAAATACTTTTTCAATTAAACTTTGAAATACGTGTTTCTTCATTTGTTGTACCATACAATGATATATTATTATTATTTATTACATTTCTTAATAACATTTTTTCAATTGTTTAGGTTCGGGAATTTCCGATTTCGAATATTTTCTCTTTCGAGAATATTGCAGTGCCGAGAATTTTATTTTTCGGGATTTTTTAGGCGACCCAATGAAATGAACCTGAATTTAATGTCCAGAGATTGGGAACACATTAAATCTTGCCATTTTTGGAAAATGAACTTAAAAGTCAGTTTTAACTTTTTATTTAAAATATCACATAAGAGACCTACTTTTAGCTATAATATTTAAAGAGAATTTTCTGAAGAATGCAACCGCTGTTGAGAGTTTCCACCTTGAGCATTCAGGCATTCTTTTTTCTTTAACTTTTCTGTTTGCTACTGAAGAGCTTGAACGATTCTGAGAAGATTGAAAGAAACCTTCTAAAAGTTGAGAACGTTGTAAGTTGGATTGTCGAGGTCGATGTTCGTAAAAATCGAGTTGACCAATCTTTTTACCTGAGGATCGAGTCCATGATTTCGAGTAATGGTTTCTAAAGATCAATTGGATAAAAAGTAGTTTTAGGATTCAGTAGGATATGATTTTTCATAATAAGAATTATATTTAAGTTCGAATAATTCAGCTTTGTAAAAGAATTTTAATTAAAGTCAGGAAGCACTATCGTAAAATACTATTTTCAGAAATGAAAATGCTGAGCTTTTCTCGTAAATTCTTATTTTTAATATCTTCCAAGTCCATAGCGGGTGGCAATTTCCAGGAGAGGAGAAAAAAAGTCAACTTTCTTGTAATAGAAAAAACTTTGCAGGTGACACCGCTTTTGTAACGAGAAAATTTTTATTTTACTTTATTGATAATTAAGTAATTTTATATTAGGTCATAGCATTTATAGTCAATGTAATAATCATAAATTAAAGATAATATAAGATAGTATATTTGCTTATTCAATTTCATTTAGTTGAAATCTAAAATAAGTTTATAATTGAGAAATATTTACTATTACTAACAAAGTTTGTGATTATTTGGGAGCTTGTTCCTGACGCTATTGTTCCACGTGGTCACTACTTTTATTGTCTGTCGCTTGAGGCCTTGCGACCGCGGGTGTGAAGCGGTAGTGTTGTTGTTGTGGTGGCTCGCTCGGTTGGCTGGGTGGTATCAAGGTTTTTCTTTCCTGTTCTGTTTCGACTTTCATGCCGAGCACATTCAACTTCTTTCTAAGGCCAAGTTTAACGCAATACATTATTTAATATAATATGTTGTGTTTTTGATTCGAATAAGGGATTCTTGAACAGTGTCTAGTGTTTTTGCCTTTCAGATTATTATGAAGTGAAGTGACTTTCCCGACTCGATCGTCTTCTGGTATCATGGGAAGTAACGAGTCGGTTGACCTATTCCGTGGAGAATAAGGAGCCCAAAGTCCTGTACGTTGACTTCACCAAAAACGAGCATTTTTCTGTCGGATGTACAATAACGCATCGGAATGCTAGATCTTCTCGAGCGCGGCGCTAGTGTGGTACGCGTAACGATGGCCGCCGTCATGGTTCGTGTAAATGCAACCTGTGATATAACCCTAAACAAAAATACAAAATTTCTAAATGGCTAAAACAATTTGTTGACGCATTTAAAGAATATTGGAATGTAAAAACTGTTATATTCAAGTGAAAGTCCAATATCAGTTCTGTGATGTGTATGCGTACAAGATTGAAAACTGATCAGTTATATACTTATTGTTTTCCACGTTTGTGCAATAAATCTGAAGTATCTACCACGTCCATTGCAGGATCACTTCAATTACATAGAATCACCGATATTTCGAGATAGTAAAATACATTTTCTGCGGTTTAATAATAATTTATACATTTCTATGAAAATCACATTGGTAAAAAATGTAAGATGTCAACATATACGGCTGCCATTTTTCTACGTGCAACACTAGCGTCATAACTCGGGCAGTATTGTAACCCTTTTTATACGACAAAAATTTGCTTATTTTCGGTTACATTACTTTGGTCTCCTTATGCCTATTCTTCATGACCTATACCATAAGTTGCGTAAAGATCGATCCTTCCGAGAAGGATCGTGGTCGTAGCTTCCGGAGTCTACATCTGGGCTAAGCTTACAAAACTCTCTAAATATTTTTTATGTGACATGTGGGAGTTATCTCGTGGGATGGAACTCTGATCATAGTTGGATCGGATCAATAAGTCATATTACAATTAAACAATTCTGTTTTTAACCCCGTGCTGCACCCAGACAAAAAAATTGGCTTCATTCAACAAAATCGTTTTGTTGGCCGCATTTGGTTGATTTTAGAAAATATTTTTGTTAAATGAATACAATTTTTTTTTAGATGACCAAATTCGTTTGGTTCGATCAATCCAAGTTTTTGGTTGAATGGTTTTGTTGATTTTAGAAAATATTTTATTGATTTTACCAAATTTTTTAGTCGGATTGTTGATTCAACCAAAATATTTTGTTGAAAGCATCTTAAAAGGACATGAAAGACCACTTTCGAGAGTTCGTAGTGTCGCGAAAAAATCATAAAAATGTTTGCATCTCGGTGACCCTTATCAAAATAAGTGCAGAAACAGAATCGATTGGGATCAAGTGATTATGTGAAAAATACTACGCAAGATTACTAATTGAACCTTTGTGTCTGCGCCTACGATTGCGTGATTAGGTTTTTGATAAAAAAAAGCTTTTTTGAATCAAATAAACAAAGCATCCAGTACAATTTGAGGGGTCATTCTACTATCTCACTTTTGAAAAATCGAGCGCGTAGAGAGCTGAGTGCTTGTAAATATCGTAGCGTTGTTTCATTTTGTGCAGTTTCGTTCAGGGAAAATGTTAGATATAAAGTGAAAGAGATTATCAAATCAGTAGGATTCATTCAAACAAGCAGAAGGAATATTATATAGAGCAGGGATAGCTGAGTAAGCGTTAGTAACTTTTTCATACAATTTTTATGTTCCGAAAACTTTAAACGCGTTTTTCTCGAAACAACGTTTTTGCGCCCTGCGCGCACGATTTCTCAAAAAGTTTTTAAACGATTACTTACAAATTTTCTACGTTTATTCTAAACATAAATATCTACAGAGTAACGAAGCGGTTTTAGGAATTTTTTATTTTATCATAGTTAAATTAACAAAAAAAGAGCACAATAACACGATTTTTGGAAATTTTTTGTTTAAACTGCCGCCATTTTGTTATTTTGCAAAATAAAAAAATCCGCTTTGTCACTCTAGAGCTATGGTCATACTCATAAAGAAAATGTATGATTCATTCGTTTCAGATGATGCTGACTGGAGATATCGTGCGCGCAGTGGACATGCATTTTTTTAGACATTTTGTTTATTGATAAATAATACCTGAACTAAATAATAATTTTATGTGAAAATAATGTTTTTGTAAACTTTGAGATAGCATAAATAAACGCTAAAAATTTTATTCAATTATATAAAGTAGTTGTTGAGAAAAAAATTCTTGAAAATTACCTTTTTTTTGCCGAGATGTTAGAATGACCACTTAAATTGCAAATGGCTTGCCGTGGAATCTTCTAGTCATGAGATATTCAGCAGTTGAATCAACAACTAAATAATTCACACAAGATGACACGATTCCATGGTAAGCCATTTACAATGTACATTGTGCTGGGACGTTTATGGTTACAAGAACTACAAGTTTTGATTAAATCAACCATGCTCTTTCCTTAGACCAGCCAAAACACTTATTTGAAGTAACTGAAATATTCTCTTGGATCGAGAAAAATATTTGTATGGATTAACCAAACGGTTTTCTTGGACCAACCAAAATATTTGCTTGTATCAACCAAATTTTAATAACCAAAAAATTTTCTTGGGTCAACGAAATATTTTGTTGTCCATATAATAACCATACTCTAGGGTTGATTCAACCAAAATTTTGTTTATTCAAACAAATCTTTTTCTGGGTGTGGGATATTTTTTGTTGGGCTCATGTTTTGATTTCCCATGATGGGATTACCCTTGCTAGGATTGTATTTTGACGGTCGTGTTATAACAAAGGGGGTTATGTGGTTGCAAATTTAAAAAAAATCTACGTAAATCATGCACAGCCACTATCGAGTATTTTTCATGATAAGGCCAGATCGTGCGTTTTTCGTAAACATCGAGTTATGAAAAAAATCGCACGCGTAAATTATACAAAAAAGGATAAGAAAGGTGAGAAGAAATAGGGGAAACTCATGGCACACATGGTCCACAGCTCGAAGCTATCGAGGCAGTAAATCAGGCCACCGGACACTTCGGAGGCTTCGAAAAATTCAAGAGTCCTTAACTTCAATATCTGCCAAAAGAGATTGAAAAGTTTCGTGAGGAAAGTTCCAGATTTTTGAGAGTGAAAACGATCTGGAAAAATTTAACCCTTTTTCTTTAGAATGTAGATAAAGAAGCTTCACTGCTAAGGGGAACCTACGCACCTTCTGGAATTTTGTTTGAATTAATATTTCTTCCAGTAATAGGTCATTACCAAACTTTTAGTATGCTAAAGTAACAAGATGCGCTTTTCAGCCATTCTCGAGAAGAACGGTTTTGAAAAAATCGACGCATGTTACATGGACCGCGATGCA
This sequence comes from Andricus curvator, assembly GCA_932195095.1. NCBI lineage: Eukaryota > Metazoa > Arthropoda > Insecta > Hymenoptera > Cynipidae > Andricus > Andricus curvator. The sequence continues at coordinate 401,262 of CAKNYM010051802.1, read as the reverse complement.
AGAGTCTGCCAACTCCCGGCTAGATTAGCCGTTAGCGCTTCGAATTTGTAACCGCAGAGTCAGGGCTCGATTCCTGCTGCGAGAAATTTTTGCAAATTTTGTTTCTCATTCATATTTTTAAAAATTGCAATTGACTTTCGAGCGATTGACTATAGAATTGACTATACGACAACTTTATTTAAATAGAGCCGAAATATTCATTTTTAATCATTTTTTAATTTGAAAAAATTGGTTTTTTCAATATTTAACAATTTTATTCTAAGAAAAATTATTCTAAAAGAAAATTCTTATATTTCTACATTCAATTAAACATGTAATAATCTAATATTCACATTAGTTACGTTTCTGACACAAAATTGCGTAAGGAATCATAACTATTTAAATGATGTCGCAGCATTGACTTATAATTAAGATATTGGCTTCGGAAGTAATAAAGGTTGAAAACCCCAATTTTTTTCATATAAAAAATGGTTAAAAAAGAATATTTTGGCTTCATATAAATAAATTTGATAGTCAATTGCAATACAAAAAATTTGATGAAAAAAAGAAATTGGGAAAAAATCCTGGCTGCAGTTTATTCTCCAGAATGGCTAAAAAGAGCTTTTCATTACATCAACATAATATTACAAGTTTGATAAAGACCTATTGCTGGGAGGAGTATTATTTCAACAAAAAAAAATCTGCCCGCTTCGCTCGATTATGTGTTCACCTCGCGCTACGCGCTCGGGCGTATTTGCATCGCGCTTTACGCTAGGCTCCTCTAGATTTTTGAACTTCGTGTTCGACATCGATGAAAAGAAAAAGTTTGTTTGCAAATATTATAAAATTATCAAAACCTCTACATATTAAGTGATTGTTAAATTTATTTTTATTTTAGACTGAAAAGGAACTTTATTTACTCAAGGTTCTATCGACCTTAAGGAACACATTCTCATCCAGACACTCGCGCTTCGCGCTCGATATTTGATTTGAAAATCATTTGAACCGTATGATAGAAACAAAAAAGTTTGAGCGCACTTACGGCGTGCGATTTGGTAAATACACTGAGCGCGCACTTTGTGCTTCGTGTTATATATTCTTCATATACAAATTACTAAATTTGTATTTGATTGCAAATGAAAAGTAATGATATAATTCAGGCGACAAATTTTATTAGTTAACATTTTATTTTAGCTTGTGCCGTTTATCAAAAAAGTTAAATTTTTCATTTTGAATATATTCTTACCACAAAAATTGATTACGGGTGTGTAAGTCTTTTTTGAATGCACAATTTTTGTTCATTTATATGTTTTCGTACCTTGCATTGTTTTTTCAAAAATTTGATTTTTTTTACTGTCAATGTTATTTTCACGAATAAAACGAAAACCACGCATCCTATCGAAATATGAGTCACAATAAATTTTTACCTCTTCCTTGGATGAACAAATTTTGTTTCGGTCATTTTTTCATAGCTGGTAATATTCGTCTGAAAATTTGATTTTTCTATTTTCAATGCTGTTTTTTACGAATAAAACAAAAACTACGCGTCATATCAAAAAGTGAATGATAATAAATTTGTAGATCTTTTTTAGGTGCACAATTTTGGTGAGATGATATTTTCTGGTATCTTGCATAGTTTTACAGCAAAATGGCTTTTTTGATTTTTCATTAATTTTTTGTGCGATCAAAATTTGAATTTTTTATTTTTCGAAAAATTCAAAAAGTTGTTATGAAAATATTATAGGGTGTTCAGGAATCAACGTTTTTCTCCTCTTGACTTTTTTTCATATCGTGCGTTTTTCGGCTTAAAATGTTCATTTTCGTTTGTTTTTTGGAATTTTGAAAATGCTATAACTCCAGTAATTTTTCTTTTATCACGAAAAGTCATGAGAATATTTTGTTCGTCATTTTGCGTACTACTAATAACCGTACATAGAATTTTCAAATCTTCCAAAAAAGTGGTCTCAAAAATTTTCAAAATGTGCTCACTTTTTGGATTTTCATCCAAAATAGCTGGTTAACGAACTCGTTCTCTATTTTTGGGCCATAAAAAAGTGTGCCAAAGCTCAATCAAATCTGATCATTTTTTCGAAAGTTATCGTGGCTACAGACAGACAGACAGACAGACAGACTACAGACAGACAGACACCTTCGTAAAAATCGTTTTTTCTAGCTCAGGGGGTCTCGAAACGTGGAGATTTGATGAAAACCGACTATGTCAAATTTTACATAAAACCAATACCTTCTCATTAGAATGAGAATGTAAAAATATATTGAAAGGTGTACGTTTCCATCGAGAATGTTTCGATTGTTATTTTTTCATATTTTGTTCCTTTTGATGATAAAATAATTATGATTAGGAAGAAAAAATTAGTTTTCCGTACAGTGCAAAGAAACTTGACAAACTCACTTGAGCCATGCTGCAAAGAGGACGCACCTTTGCAGTAACTTTCTAGAAAACTTGAAGCAACTTTGCAGATATAAAGGAAATTGATTGTTTTGATATAAGTTGTAAAAAATTTTGTAGCTGTTTAGAAGCATTGTCGAAAAAATTTTGCGTAGCAAATGTACTACAATTTTGCAAGAAACTTAACACAACTTTGCTGAAAATTTTCCAAAACTCTGCAGTTCAAGAAACTTTGCAGTCAGGTTAAAGAAATTCTGCTGCTATCTTGAAGCTACCTAGTGAAAAAAGAAGTTTCCTTATAACACATTTTTGACGATACTTTGAACTTCAAAAACTTTGAAGCAGTCTATCCCAATCTTCCAGCAATAACTATTTGAAAACCTGTGAAAAAACTTGAGGAAACTTTGCAGGTACTCTTTATCAATATTAAAAATACTACGCAGCTAAACAGAAAGCTTTGCAGTAACTTCGCTATAGACTGAGCTTATTTGAGCTTAAAATTAAAAAATTAAAAATGGCGGACCCAATATTGTGGACTAAATCACAAAGAGTTTTACGATTTGTGTTGAACTCATTTTCTGAAAGTTTTTCAAGTCGCTGCAATTCGAATCGAACCTCAAAATTTGAAGATGCAAAATGAAAGTCCCAATATGATGGACGGAATGTCAAAATTGACACGATTTTCCTGAAACCGACTTTGTGAAATGAATTTAAATCTAATCTCAAAATTAAAAATAAGAAATGAGAAATTCAAAATAGTGGAACCAATATGGCGAACTAAGTTAAAATTATGCGATTTGAAACTCATTTCCTGAACATTTTTGAGGTCGCTGAATTCTAATCTGAGATTAACATGAAAAAATTCAGAATGGCGGACCCAATATTGTGGACTAAATTACAAAAAGGTATGCGATTTACATGAAACTAATTTTCTGACCGTTTTTGAGGTCGCTGAATTCCAATCCTTGCTCAAAATTGAAAAATTGAAAATTCCTGGTCCAATATGTTGAACTAAATGTTGAAAATTACGATATTTGCATAAAACTAATTTTTTGAACATTGTTGCGGTCGCTGAGTTCGAATCTGAGCTCAAAATTCAAAATTTCAAAATGGTGGATCCAAAATGTTGGACCTAATTACAAAAAGTTATGCTATGTATATGAAACTCATTTTCTGAATGTTTTTGAGGTCATTGATTTCGAATCTAAGCTCAAACATCAAAAATTCAAAATGTTGGACACAATATGAATGTCCAATTTGAAATGGTTTACCTGAAACCCACTTTCTGAACGTTTCTGAGGTCACTGCAATCGAATCTGAGCTTAAAATAAAAAAATAAAAATGGCGGACTCAATATGTTGAATTGAATGAAAAAATTACGATATTTGCATAAAACAAATTTTTTAAACATTCTTGAAGTCGATGAATTCGAATCTGAGCTCAAAATTTAAATTTTCAAAATGCTGAACCCAATATGGTGGGCTCAATATGGTGGACTAAATTACAAAAAGTTATGCTATTTGCATTAAACTTATTTTCTGAATGTTTTCGAGGTCACTGAATTCGAATCTAAGCTCAAACTTCAAAAATTCAAAATGGTGGGCACAATATTAATTTCAAAATTGAAATGGTTTACCTGAAACTCACTTTCTGAACGTTTCTGAGGTCACTGCATTCGAATCTGAGCTTAAAATAAAAAAAATAAAAATGGCGGACTCAATATGTTGAACTGAATGAAAAATTACGATATTTGCATAAAACTCATTTTTTAAACATTCTTGAAGTCGCTGAATTCGAATCTGAGCTCAAAATATAAATTTTCAAAATGGTGAACCCAATATGGTGGGCACAATATGGTGGGCACAATATGGTGGACTAAATTACAAAAAGTTATGCTATTTGCATTAAACTTATTTTCTGAATGTTTTTGAGGTCGGTGAATTTGAATCTAAGCTCAACATTCTATAATTCATAATTTTTTATGAAAATAAAGAACATACAATCACCCAGATATTTCAAAGTATGTGAATATTACAATTGCGTCTACAATTACGAGTTTCTCTGGAATGTAGATGGCACAAAAATGATATAGCTGGAAGGTAGTTACGCCTTCGAAGCCTTTTATGTTTGCCTTAACGTGCAACTTGACGCGAAAATAAATCTCGAACTGCCTTGGGCGAGCGATGAGTCTCCATTAAAAGTGCATTCTGCCTCTTTTTAATTATGCAGATATCCCTGAGCACTGTATCGCGGTTCATTCCCGCCACTTTTTCATTCCATTGAGGATGATAATGTGCGAGGCTGCTTTTTTCTCTAAATGAGTCAGAGATGGCTCTATGCATGCATATCGAGAGAAAAAAAGAAGAGAAAAATGCGAGAAAATGGTTCTGTTTTTGATGACAAAACGGTTCAAGGGGTACAAACTTTATGAACAATGCTCTTTGCGAACAGGATCAAAGCTCTGATTTCCCTCCAGCGTTCGCATGATTTCAAAAATGAGATGAAACGCTCGGTTTCATTAGAAGTGTCTAAAAGAGACAAAAAACAGAGGTAGATTAAACGAAACTGGAAAAATGCATCAGAAAAGTGTCAACGAATTTTTTAGGGATAGCACCAGGAATATTTGGTATAATTTAAAAATTTTTTAATTTAAGAAGCGAGGAAAAATTTTCTTAATATTCTAGACCAGGAGTCAGATGCTCAGATGCGCAAAAAAACCAAAAACCATTTTTCTAACTTATCAAGAAGTTTCAATGGAAATTTTAGTCGCTATCAAATATATTTAGAAATTCAGCCAATGCAATTTTTTGATAAGACCAAAATTTTAAAAGATAAATTATTTCTTAAATTATAATTTTTAAAGGGGGATTTTCGGGTTTCAATCGTGTGTCAAAACTACGAATTTTGCCGAAACCCGAAAAACCTTCTTTAAATTTATTAGAATGAATCATCGTGGAAGCATTAAATCTATTATGATTTGGGTTTCAAGAGATTCAAAATTTTCACAATCGATTACGATTTTTAGTATATGTCAACTTGATTTATAAATTACCTTAATTACATTTTTCCAAGCTCAGATTTGCAAAAAATTTGTCAAACGGATAAACAATTTTCAATTCCGGTTAATAACTATACTTCTAGTTTATAAGGGTTTCGAAGAAGAGTTTCCAATTTGAACAACAATCATGATGAAGGATAAAATTTCACAATCCCAACTCAAAATTACAGTTTTTCAATGCAAAATTCAAAAAATGTTTAATTTCGGAGAATTGAAGAATTTTGTATTAGAAATCTTCAAAATTTAACCATTTATATATTTGAAAAAAAAACGCTCAAATTTGCATGATTTAAAAATGTAATTACAAAAAATTAATGAATCTTCGGTTGTAAAAAAAATAATTGTGAATTTTCCAAATTGAACTATTGCAAAAAACCTGAAAAATTATATATCTTTAAAATATAAATCATGAAAATTGAATAATTTGCAGTTCTTTATTTCCAAAATTTTCGAATTCTTAATTTTAACTCTTAAAAATTGTAGAACATTAAATTATCAATTTAAAAAATGAGAGATTTTTAAATTAAAAAAATTAAAAATTGAAAATAATGAAAGTTTCAAGGTTTACAAATTCTTTAATTTTGATGATTCACACTGAAAATTTCTTCAATCTAAAAGATTTAGAATTAAAAACTCTACACTTTTCAAAATCATCCAAATTTACTCATTTTTATTTACAGATCTTTGTAATTGATTTCAAATAAAAATTCTGTAATTTTGATGATTTAAATTGTTGAATTCTTCTATTTAAAGATTTATAATTGAAAACTCTTGACTTTTGATCTTCAAAATCATACAAATTTAGGAATTTTTATTTATAAAAGTTAAAAATTGAAGAGTTTTTAATCATTATAAATCTTTGAAATTGAACCTTTATCAAAATGATCTCATCACGATATGAAATCCGAAAATAACTATTAAATGTGGGTATTTATTTTCTTCTAATAAAATTTGTACTGGGATCAAATATTATATTTAAATAAAAGCTGCACATTACTGAAAGCTGATTAAAATTAAAGTTAAAATTAAATTTAATTGTATGAAAGCCGATGTAGCTATTTTAATATTTATTTGTATTTATGATTTCAGGGAATTTCAGATTTGAAATAACTTTCACAGAGAAAGTTGTTCTATATATCTGAAAGAAGAATTCTGTAAAGTTTGAGACAGATTCATTAAAAATTGACGAAATTGGAAATGTTAATCCTGAGCTCAGGCAGGGAACTCGCTATTGGACTTTCATTGGGCAACGGTTACGGCCAGCGTACTATTTTACAAAGTACATAATTCCGGCAATTTTTAATGAATCTATCTAAAACTTCACAGAAATTTTCTCTAAACTATATAGAATAACTTTTTCCTTTGAAGTTGTTACAAATCTGAAGCTTTCTCGATACTTTTTATCGGCGAAACTATAAAAACTTGGTTACCAACCAGCCTTAATTTGCAATTAGATATTAATAAACATAAGGTTATTTCCAACTTTTTTATTGTTTGTAGGCATCCCTAGAGCATATTTCGTATGTGTAAAAAATATTGAATAGTTTCCGTAATAGTTGACCGAGTTATAACGATTTATGTTTTAATCACTTATTGATTGAATTTTCAACCTACAAAGATGGATTTTTAACCAAATGGTCGAATTTTCAAACAAAAACAGTTGAATTTTCAATTAAAAAGGACAAATTTTCAACAAAACAGTTGAATTTTCAGGAAAAAGAGATTACTAAAACAAAATAGTTAAATTGTCCAAAAAATAATTGAACATTCCACAAAATATTTAACTTTTGAACAAAATAGCTGAATTTAGAACGTAAAGAGAGGAATTTTCAACAAAGAATATTAATTTTCTATCAAAAGCGAATTCTTAAAAAAATACATGAGTTTCCAAACAAATAGTTTAACTTGTAACTAAAAAAATGAGTTTCCAACCAAAAATGCCGTAGTCACAATACCGGTGGAAATGATCTACACGCCCATTTTTTGAGCTGTTGCTAAAGAGCCTTGATTTTTATAACATTAACAATAACTTTTTATTTCATCATTATACAAAAAATGATAAAATTTCACGTCAAATTGACCCAAGTTAAAGAAAAAATGTCGATTCAATAAAAAAATATTGCAAAAAACGTCAAATTTCGATGTTTTCGAAAAATCGCAATAACTTTGAAAATAATTTACATTTTTCAAAGTTTTTCAGTTTATTTTAAAGGTAATTTTCCATCGTATTTTGGTGAATTTTTGAGATATTTTCAGCATTTTCTCCATAACCCAAGGTTCAAACTTTGTGCAAAAAAGTCGCAAAATTTAAAATAATGCTTGTGCTCACCACATGTTTAAAAAAATTCAAAACAAGAATCTAGAAAAAAATACTGCAAATGAATTTTCAACAAATAAGATTAATTTTCCTATTCAAAAGGACGAATTTTCAACCAAATACATGAATTATCTACAAAAAAGATGAATTTTCCAGCCAAAAAAATGATTTTTTAATTAAAAAGTTGATTTCTTACCAAATTGTCCATTTTTCAAATACTTGTATTAATTTTAACTAAATAGTTTGAATTTTCTAATAAAATAAGTGCATTTCCAACTAAAAACATAAACTTTCAGCAAGAAATGTAACTATCAACCAAAAAGTTAATTTTCTATCAAATTGTTAAATTTTTAACCAAAAGGGATCAATTTTAAACCAAGAAGATTAATTTGATACAAAAAAACGCGAATTTTCAATAAAATACATACATAAATTTTCAACTAGAAAAGATCAATTTCATATTTTTAATAAAATAGTTAAATTTTCAACCAAGGAGACGAATTTTCAACTATAATGATAAATATTTAAAAAATGTATTTTCAACAAAAGACTTTAAAATTAGGCCGTGGCTACGGGTACCGAAATTTCAGTATAAATAGCCGGATTTTGCCGGTACAAATAGAGCTTGAAAAGGGGCTATTTGTACCGAAATTTCGGTACAAAAAGCCAGATTTTTCCGGTACGTGTAGACACTTCCTTAAAATTAAACCAAATAGTTGAATTTTGAACCAGAAATATGATTTTTTAATCCAGAAGATTAATTCTCTACCAATAAAGACAGATGTTCAACAAAATAAAATGAATTTTTGAAAAAAAAAACTCAAAAATTTCAACCAAAAATAGAATACCTAATTTTTCAGTTACAAAAATAAATTCGTAACCGAAAATGAAACAAATTTTGAACAAAATAGTTAAATTTTCGTCCAAAATGAGGCTTCAAACGATCAAAGAATTTTCAAAAAAGTATTTGCATTTTAAACAAAATAATTAAAATTTCAATGAAATAGTGAAATTTTTAACCAAAAATATAGTAGTAGGCTTTTCAACCAAAATGAATAAATTTTCACGCCAAAAAAGTTGTATTTTCTTATTAGGTTCTTTTAATTCAGTACGCCTCTAAGCGGAAAAACGAGAAAAAGCGAAAAAGTCTTGAAAACCGGGAGAAAAAGAAAAATTCTTTAAAAAAAGGGAAATGAGTGTAAAGTCTCAAATATGAAAGTGATTTTTAAATTCATTAATTCATGATTTAATTCTACCATTGCAGGGCCATCTTTCGAGAAATCCGCAAACTTGCTCAAAATTGATCATCAGGGAACCTACGAAACGTCATCTAAGTAAAAACCTGGTCTCTTCTTGGGACTTGGTCCAAGTGGCCAGAACAAATAACCAGGTCTGTCCTAGGTTCAGACTATGCTTAGATCTAGGTTAAAATCCAGGTTCATGTCCGCCTAAATTTTTTTATTTAAAAAGCGGTTGGGTGTCCGTCCATCGCGCTTTCTGCCAAGGAGGGGTAGTGGGGAAATAAGGGGAGGGGAAGTGATGGGAAATAGGGGGGGGGGGGGGGTAGAGTAAGCGAGGGTAAAAAAGGAGAGGGGAAGTAGGGGAAATAAGGAGAGAGGAACTGGAGGAACTAGGGAAGAAGGAGTAGGGGGAATGGGGGTAGCGAAAGTAAGAGAAGTATAGGGAAGTAGAGGAAAGTAGGAAAGAGGAAGAAGAGAAAATGAGAAAATAGGAAGTATATGAGTGAAGAGTGGGAGAGTTAGGGGACATGAGGGGAGAAAAAGTAGGGGAAGTGAAGAGAAATTAGGAAATGGGAAGTGAGGGGAGAGGAAGTAATAGGAAATGAGGAAAAATTAGGGGAAATGAGGGAAGGAGGAGTAGAGTAATTGAGGTGAAACGAGGAGAGGGAAGGTGAGAGGAAATACAGAGAAGGGAACTAGGGGAAATAAGGGCAGGTTGAGTTGGGGAGAGAGAGAGTAGGTGATATGTGAGCAGGGTCGCAGTGAAAATATGGGGAAATAACGAGTGGGGAAGGAGAGGGGGAAATGAGAGGAACTAAGGGGAATAAGTAAAGGGAAAGTAGAGAAAATTTGGGCAAGTGGAGTAGGGGAGAGAGAGTAGGTGGAATGAGAGCAGGGGAAGCAGGGGAAATGTGAGGAAATGACGAGGGGGGGAACGAGAGGAAATAAGGGGAATAAGGGAAGGGGAAGTAGAGGAGTTGGAGGCAATCTGAGAAATGAGGGAACGTCATTTATAGGAAGTAAGGGACAATGAGAGGAGGGGGAGTGGAGGAACTAAGGTGAAACGGGGAGAGAGAAATGAGAGGGGAAATGAGAGGAGGTGAAGTAGGGGAAATAAGTGAAAATAAACTTAGGGAAAGCAGGCGAATTGATGGGACATGAGGAGAGAAGTGATGGGAAATAAGATGAGGAAAAGTAGGGGAAATCAAGCGGTTAGCGAAGCGAAAAGAAATGAGGAATGGGGAAGTAGGGAAGTAATGGTGAAATGAAAAGGGGGAGTACGGGAAGTGAGGGGAAATATGGAGAGGGAAAGTATTGAAAGTTATGGGAAATGAGGGAAGGTGAAGTAGAGAGATTGGGAGAAATGAAGGGAGGGAAAGCAGGAAAAAGGATTGGTAACGAGGGGAGAAGTGGTGGGAAATAAGAGAAGGGAAAGTAGGGGAAGTGAGGGGAAATTATGGGAATGGAAGTAGAAGAAATTATGGGAGGGGGAGCAGAGGAAGTGATGGAAAGTGCGAGGGAGTGAGGGGCTGTGAGAGGAATGAGTTACTGGGGAACGTAAATAGGGGAAGCGAAATGTCAGCTGAGGAAAGAACGAGAGGAGGAAGTATATCATGAAGAAGTTGACGAAGGGGGTGGGGAGATAAGAGTGAAGTGAGGTAAGGGAAAGTATGGGTGGGGGAAGTTTGAGCGAATTAATTAACGTCCTAATAGGCTACGAAACGCTTTTTTGGTCACGTGACAGACCTTCACATGCCCTTAATAATAAACCCACTCGTTAGGAAATTAATCCGATAATGTTGTTCAATCTCACGTGACATTTGGTATTATTTTTATTTCAAATACGAGATGTTACGTGTGTAGCTGAAACAAAGTGAAGCTAAAAGCTCTTCTTTTATCATTGGTTCGTATCTGCTTTGGCTGTAGGCAAGGAAAACGAGAAAGAGGTAAAATACGAGCCAAAGCCTGAAAAGAAGTGTAGGTAATTGCCTGGTGGATATGTCTGTCCTCTTTGTTTGCCCTTTTTCTCTCCTCCAGGAAGCAGTAACAAATTTTGTTACAATTTTTCCTTTTCTCGTCCTCTTTAGATCTGCCCTGGTTTTTTTAAACTTAAATAGTAACTAAATTATTTGTAAGAAAATTTATGAATCTAATAGGAAGCAGAGTGAACTTGCGCCCTTTTCTTGGATTTAGTTTCCTTGAGTTTAAGGTTCGATTCAACGATCTCGGATATTCAATTGTTCGAGACAGGGAAGTGAAATTTATTGCTTCCACTATGTGGACTTCCGGCAGACGTAAATTTTCCCTTTTTCCTGTCTCGCATCGTTCCTTTGCTGGAAAATTTCGTTTTCGTGAAAAATGCGACTTATGCTTTGAGGCATTCAAGTAAATGCGGTCAATTTATCGATTTATCAATTCTCTAAGCACCTTTTCACCTTCAACCATGAAGCTTTACTTTCCGGTTTGATAGTATTCGTGTTTGACCACCTGTGGAAGGTATTTCATGAACCACATCAGCGAAAATAAAATAAAGCAATTTTTCCCATTTTCATTTTTTGGATAGATTGTACTTAAAGGTAATACTATTCAATATTAATTTCTAAACATTCAATTCCACATAATTCAATTTGACTTGATAGAATTCCCTGTCAGTTACATTAAATTTATTTTTAGTCAGAAGTTAATTAAATTTACGAAAATTCATTTGGAATTAATGGAATTGATTTAAATTGACTGAAATTCTATTGAATTACAGGAATTTACTTAAATTTAAAAGAATTGGATTGGAATTGATTAGACTATTGTTATATCATTTACTTGAATTACCTTAAAAATGGATTGAATAATTTCTTTAAAATTAAAACATTCATTTAATTTGTGAAAATTATAAATAAAAATGAGATAAATTTACTTGGATTTTAACTTGGATTTAAATCGTAATTTAGTGTAACTTAATTCAATTCAAATTAATTTACAAGTATTGTATTTGATGTTAATAATATATCATTTGAATTTATCATAATGTTAAAATGCCAGAACTGAATTCTAATCTCTGAAAATGTATTTTATTTGTTATAATTCAATTTTGATTTCTGGAATTAAATCTGAATGAGTTGAATTGTTTTTAATTGCTAGAATTAAATTTGTATTTCCAGAATCCAATCTCAACTGCTTAGAAGTCAATTGAAAATTGAATCTGGATTTATAAAATTCAAATATAATTGTCAGAAGTCAACTTGAAATTTTCAGAAGTTAATTAGAAATTTCAAAAAGTTAATGAGAAATTGCCAGAAGTCAATTTGAAATTTCCAAAAGTCAATTAGAAGTTGACAGAAGTCAATTGGATATTCCAAAATTTGATTTGAATAACTAGAAGTGTTTTTCATTTTTTAAATTAAAGTTTGATTTCTATAAATTCAATTTGAATTAATATAATACTATTTCATTTCTCGAAATAAATTTTGATGAATGGAATTCAATTTGAATGGTTGAGAACTATTTTTTTATTGGCTAGGATGTGAATTCAATGTTTTAGAATTTAATTAAAATTCCTACAAAACGTCTATTTAACACACTAGAATTGAATTTAAATGGCTACAATTGATTTTTATTTTACATAATTTTGTTCTGATTTATGGAATTTAATTTAAATTGCTAGCAGTCAATTTCAAATGTAAAAATTAAATTTCATTGTCTAGAATACTTTTTCATTTATTACAATTGAAGTTTGATTTTCATCAATTTAATTTTCATTGCTAGAATTCTATTGCAATTTTATTTTATTGCTCAACTCAATTTGGCAAAAATTGTTTTTAGTTTTAATGATTGGAGTTCAATTGTCTGGAAATATACTACCATCCCCGATGGTGATAAATTCAGTATAGAAACTACTTAAACGACGACGAATAAGTAAGGATGTTTTAAAAATATAAAATAAGAATAAAACAAAAGTTGTCTGATTTGGAGTCTTCAAAAATTATTTTTTTTTATCACTCTCTCAAAAAGACAAAAAATAAAAATAATTATATAGTATTATTCTTTATTTAAAGTTTTCCCAGAATAGAATAACTCAACTTGATTTTATCATAGGTCGTTCAGCCAAGATCTTTTTTTTCAAAATTGACATTTTTTACGTGCCTTTTATGTGCTCGTAGATATAAAAGATAAAACGTTAACCTTTGGGTTTTAAGCTTTGTATTTTTTCCTAGGAGCATTTAAAAAATATATATTTTCTTAAAGGAGAACTTTAGGGTGACGTGCTCGCTATCCGATCTGATATCGATTCTTGGGACGTACGAGGGCTCTCACTTTACCCACCACTTTGATCTTGTTTAACGAATTAATTAAAGAGTGATTAGCAGCATCAGAGAATAGCTATTATCTCTTGAGTTTTTCTCACCTTAAAAAAAGATTGATGAAAATTTGTATCTTAACTGCAGAATTCATATATAATATTTTTGTAGAGATAATCAAATCGTTGAATTTTTCTTCAAAAATACCAGTCTCTCAAGAAAAGCAGTAACATAATCTAAAGATGTTCAAAATTAGAGGTTTAATTTTTGAAATCAAATGATTTTTTTTAAATAACAGATATCCAGTATAAAACGCCAACAAAACAAGATATTGTGAGTTGAATGACTCTGAATAATTATCTGAAGAATTATGCTAATCTGAAAAATCTTATGATTTTGTTTATAAAAAATACCAATTTTCCACATAGAATAAAAAAAAGTCTGGCAAATTTGACAGAATTCGATGAAAAACATTAATATAACCTTAAATTGTTAAAAAATTGTAAATCTTCTTTGAAATCTTCGAAATATAATTTTTTTTTAAATTAAAAATACCAATTTCGAACGAAAAACACTAACATAATCCGAACTGTTGAACGTTTCTGAATCTTCTTTCAATTTTAATTATTTTTGTTTGAAAGTACCAATTTTCGATGTAAAACAACAATGTAACCTCAAATCGCTTACAAACTATGACAATTCTTTCTAATCTAATGACTTTTTGATAGAAATATTAATTTTTGACAAAAAATAGTAACAAAATTCAGAATTAATCAAGCTTATCTATTTTATTATTTGAAACAAAAATGATGTGATTTAAATCTAATGATTTTCGTTTCAAAATCACATTTTCCGGTAAAAAACGCTAACAAAACCAAAAAACTTAAATTGTTGATAAAATTTTAATCTTTGAAATCTAATAATTTTTTATTAAAAATACCCATTTTTGGTGTAAAAAGCTAACTTAACATACAATTGTTCAAAATTCGGAATTTTGATTTTTTGTTCAAAATGCTAATTTCATATGGAAAAACCTATAATACAACCAATTAACTAATTAATTAATAATTTTTAAAAATTTTAAGTTTTCTCCGAAACTTGATTACTTTCTATTAAAATTCTTTTTTTATGCTAATTTCCAGCGGAAAGTACTATCATGAAACATGTACAATATTTTCAATAATTTATTAAAGAATTTTAAAGCTTCAATTAAACCGCAAGATAGTATTTAAAAAGCAAAAATGTTTCTCAAATCGCATGAGGTTTTCTATGATTATTGCATTATTGTTATTAAGGTCTAGGTGTACCGTCAAGTTTAAAATTACTTAGGCTTTAACTTGATTGATAAAATTCACAAAAAAGGTCCATTGATTATTGCAATACATTTTAGGAGAGAAATCTAAAAGTAAATAATAAAATCATAGTTGATGTCATAATCTTTTATTTAAATGTAGTTATTTGCATATTTGTGTTTTTTCGCTCAAGGAAAATCGTTTAAGTAAGACAATGACTAAATAAAAATAAGTGTATGCATTATTTCTAAATGAAATAATTTCCATAAATACGTGGCGAATATAACTGTAAAGAACCTATCAAGGAATAGAATGAGCTTCTGTAAACTAAAATTAATGAAAATTACAACTTTTGCCTGAAGCCGGAAAAAAATAACAAATATGCAAATAACTACATTTAAATAAAAAATAATGTATTTAACTATTTGTTTATCATTTGCACTTGGGTTTCTTCTAATTTTTTTTTGAATAATTAGTGGACCTTGTTTTGTCAATTTAATGAATTAAGTTAAAGGAAAAAGTTGTCTTATAGAAACAAAAGTATGGTCCTCTTGCCTGTTTTGTTTCGAACCACGTGACAATTTTTTTTACATCAGCGGAATTATTTGGCTGCAATATTACGTCAAGTTTGTTGCAAAGGGATAATGTTTGCTTCAAAATGATTATTTTTGAGACAAATGATAATCCTCTTCTTTCCATTTGTGTCAAGAAACATACTTTTGACACAAGAGGAAATTTCTCAGAGTGACACCTAGAATATCCTTAAAAGCGATTATTTGTAGATTTTATTTTAAAAACTTATAAAACAACTTCAAGTAATGAAACGTTGATTATTAATCAATGGAAATTTTGGCTTTAATATTTTTATGAATTGGAAACGGGGCAGTTTTTAACATTGTTATTAAGTTTAATGGGGTCAAATTTTTTATTTTTTTTACATTTGTCGTAGGATGATAGAGAGGAATCATTTAATTTAATTATTTTTTCAATTCTTAGTTTGAAATATTTATTTTATATAATTTTCATGTTTGAAATTGTGCAGTTTTGAATACTTAATTTCAAAACAGTTTAATTTACTAGACCTCTTTCGAATTACTCAGTTTTTAGAGCTTGAATTCCAAAATGTTAGTTTTTATATTTCTTAGATTTCATTTGTTTAATCTAAATTGTTTTGAATTTGAATGCATTTTCTTAAAATATGCTCAATTTAAAATTGGAAAACTGAAGAATTCAATAGTTTTGAATCAGATGCCGTCAAATTTGAACAATTCAAGAAAAAAGCATTAGATAGTGTACACAAATACCATTAATCATAGGCATACCCACGGGGGTGAAGCCTCGAGACAAAAATTGGAAACAAATATTTCCAATATGGCCGCTTATGGAGCGACACGCGCGCTCATGTGAGAACTGGGGGAACTAAAATCGCAAGCAGCCGTGCGGGCGGGATATTCAAATTTGAAATATTGTACTTAATAATGTTGTCCATAATTTGTAATACCGTTTATTGATATCATTACATACAACAATTGAAGTATACAATAACATCAATAATTGGCATTACAAATTATCGACAACATTATTGGTAAATGGAATTTGATAAAAATTATTTTGAAAAACAATAAACAAACATTCTGAACATGGGTTTTTATTCGACACAAATCACTGTATGATTACTTTTCATTTTGTCGTGGATTTGAAGAAGGATCATGAAGGTTCTCGTAGGAAAAAAACCCCTAATAAAACAGTAACTCGACCCAATTTAGAGGTTATGTTACATTCCTCACAACCGGCATGGCAAATTCTAAAGTCGTGAGACCTGGTACAAGGCACTTGATTTTACGAGTAATTCTTTTCGAGTTAATTGAAAAATTATCGTTAAGATTTCACGATCATGTTTATTGGGAAGTCTAAGAATTTGGGTAAAAAATAGCGTCAATTTTCAACGTTTTCAATCATGATGTTTTCAACTGTCAGTTTTCTTTGCTACCATACGAACGATTTCAAAGTTCACTACATTTTCGCAAACTGAATATTTTTAAATTCCCTAGAAAGGACCCCAGATCGAACTGGGCCGGAAGTCAGATTTGCTACCGGAAGTTCCTATGCTGGCTTCACCCCCGTGGGCATACCTTCAGGTTGAAAAATGAACATGTTATTGTTTACTTTGAAAAATAAGCGTTTGGTAGGTTTTGTGCGGATAATATCATTTTGTCAACGAATTTTGAACCAAAAAGTTGATTTTTTAAGCTATCAAGATGAATTCTCGACCAAAAATTCAAATTTTCGACCAAGAAGATTAATTTTCTACCAAAAAAGACACATTTCCAAGAAAATGCATGCATTTTCAAACAAGTAGTTAAATTTTTAACCGAAGATAGGAAAACAAATTTTCTACAAAACAGTTGAATTTTCAACCCGAGCAAATATTACTTTTCTAAGAAAAAGACGAATTTTCAGCAAATAGTTTAATTTTCAACGAAAGAGATAGGCCTTCATTGGAAAATATAAATTTTTAACAAAGTGGTTCAACTTTGACCCCAATAGTTGAATTTTCAATTAGAAAAAATCAGTATTCAACCAAAAATGCAATAGTTACATTTTCCGTTGGAAAAATTAATCCGTTAAAAAAATTGATTCTTTAACAAAGTGGTTCAACTTTACACCAAGTAATTGAATTAAAGAAAAGACAAATTCTTAACGAATAATGTAATAGTAGATATTTCAATCAAGAACATAATTTTAAACTAGCTGTGAATTCGATTTCGAGTGTTTCCACTTTGTTTGTATTTATAATTATATGGTGCTCATTTCACGAGCACTTTGCTTCCCGTTAGCAAATGTATTTGCTTCCTCATAGAGGAAGCATCAGTTATTTTTTCAATAATACACAAACTAAAGTCTTCATTTTTATCAATTTAAAAATATAAATTTACAAAAAATACAAAATTACAAAATAATACAAACAATTTTTGAAATACAAAGACAAATCAGACAAATAAAATTTTGGATTCTAAATGATAATTTTTCGAGCTTGAAAAGGGAAGGGAAAAGTTCTGTCACACCCTATCCCTTTGCCAGCTTTAAGATTTTTGTTTAAAAATTGTCAGAATTATTGATTAATTATATTAAATTTATTTTGTGTTACTTACAAAGCTTAAGTATTTGAAAATTTATGATCAAAAAATCTTTTCTATTCATGCGTCGTCAACTTTGAATTATGTCGATGAAAAAAGTTTTTCTGTTAGAAACAGACGATTCATATATTATAAATGAGCATAACTGCCTTAAACTTCAATAAAGTGTATTAATATTATAGATCAATCGATTTTCCTCGAATAAAGGAATCTTTTCCGTTCTTGCATCAATTTTAAATTATGTTAGTGAAAAAAGTTTTACTACAAGAAACCGTGTTTTCAAATATCATGCATTACCATAGCTTCCTTACTCTTCAATAAAATGTATCAATGTTATAGATCAATCGATTCGTCTTGAATCAACACAACTTTTCTATCCTCGCATCAACTTTTAATTATGAGAATGAAAACATTTTTGGTATAAAAATCGATTTTAAAAATATATAAATTACTATAACTTCCCTACTCTTTAATAAAATGTATTAATATTGTAGGTCAATCGATTCATCTTGATCCAAGGAATCTTTTATATTCTTGCATCAACTTTGAATTATATTGAAGAAAAAAGTTTTACTATAAAAAACCGTATTTTAAAATATTATGCATTACCATAGCTTCCTTACTCTTTAATAAAATGTAATAATATTATAGGTCAATCGATTCGTCTCGATTCAACACATATTTTCTATTTTTGCATCAACTTTGAATTATGTTAATGAAAAAAGTTTTACTATAAAAACCCGATTTTCGAAATATATAAATTACCATAACTTCCCTACGCTTTGATAAAATATATTAATATTATAGGTCAATCGATTCATTTCGAAGCAAGGAATCTTTGATGTTCTTGCATCAACTTTGAATTATATTGAAGA
>CAKNYM010051802.1:342890-371360 GCA_932195095.1 Andricus curvator | reverse complement strand
CCGAAAGGGAAATGGCTTAATGGTATAATAATAATAATAATAATAGAAAAGTATTCAGTATAGTCGTCCAACAAAAATGAAATTTCTTATTTTTCTACATCTGATAACAAAAAAAATCAGTTTGTGATAGAAAAGTATTATTTTTCAATGAATATCTGCATGCTCAGACCTTCAATTTGAGCCATCTGTATGACATGAAAAATTATTATTTTTCAGTCAACATCTACATTATACATGCTAAGACCTTCAATTTGCGCCATCTCCGAAAGAAATCGGACTGAGAGAAAAGATTACAGCATAGTGGGCTAAAAAACGAGTTTTTCGTATTTTTCCATTGTTTATCCAGTGATAACAAAAATATACTATGATGTGGCAAAAAACATCAATATGACATTGCAAATTTGATCTTTTTATGCACATCAACATGCCAAGACCGTCAATTTGAATCAACCCAGAAAGAAATTGGACTAATAGAAAAGCTTCCAGCATAGTCGTCTACAAACGAAATTTCCTCATTTATCTTATTTTTCAATATATTTGATAACAAACAAACGTCAGGATGACATAGCAAATTTTATTTTTGCATGCAAATAGTCATACCAAGACCATCCATTTGAAACATCCCGGAAAGAAATCGGAATCATAGAAAAGCTTCCAGCATAGTTGTCTAAAAACGAACTTTTCTAATTTACCTTATTTTTCAATATTTCATAAAAAAAACATCAGTATGCAATTACAAATTTTATTTTTTCCTCATGCACATCAGCATGACATGACCGTCAGTTTGAATCATCCCAGGAAGAAATCAGAATGGCAAAAAAGTTTTTAGCATAGTCGTTTACAAAATGAAATTGCATCATTTAGCTTATTTTTTGATCTTTGATAAAAAAAAACATCAGCATATGTAACATAACATTTTTTATTTTTTATGCTCATCTACATGCCAAGACCTTCAATTTGAGCCATATTCGAAGACAGTCGATCTAAAAGATAGGACTCCAGCATAGTGGGCTAAAAACAAAAAATTTCCATCTTTCTCATTTGTAAATCTTTGATAACAAAAAAACATCCGTATCTTCAAAGAAACTCATAAGTTCGATATGGGATAGTGCGAAAAAAAAAGTTTAGAATGAGAAACAAAGCAGTTTATTGACTTTTTTATTACAACATAATGATTTATTATCTATAGGGGAAAGGAAGCTCTCATTAGTTATTACTTTAATCAATTACTTTTAAAAGAAGCTGAGATGCTTTTAGAAAACTCCAATTTGTAGTTGAGTCAACTGGTTTTTTTATTTAAACACTTACTACATAAAGGACCTTTTAGTGATTTTTTTTAGAAACAAAGGAAGGTATTAAATTTTCCTTTAATATCCGTTTCTTTGTCCAAAAATGTTAGATTTTTTTAATTTTTGATGATAAATTATGATGAGCAATTAGAGATTAGACTAACTGGTAGGTGTGGTACCTGTTTTTTGCTTTCCTTTTTCATAGTGAAATACGAAAATCTGTAAACTGTTCGAGGTTTTTTTGAGAGGTGAATGAATCTTATTTTTGAAATAAACATATAAGTAGTTCATAATAATTTTTGAGTCAATTTATATATCATACAACTTAAAATAGGTATGTTTTTTAATATCACTGAACCTTCATTCTGAAATCAAATTTTTTTATTTTATTCTCATTATTATTATTATGAATGATAAAAACTTATAAGCAAACATACAACAAGAATCTTTTCAAATATTTGAAACAGCACTAATCAATGTATAACTTTGTAATTCCGTACCATACTTACCCCTATCGACAATATAATTTTAGGGTAGGATAAACCCTGTATAAAAAGGCCATTTTCCATTAATATATATGTGGGCGTCCGCCTGAAAAGGGCCCTTATGGCCGGTATGGAGTTACATATACGGACATCTAGCTGGATAAATTCCCGGTATTTAAGGTTCAAAATGAACCCTCTAAGTTGAAAAATAAGTCACCGGGGCAATTTTGAAGTTAGAACTTTGAAAGGTCATGTTATATTTTTTCTTCGAGCATGAAATATACCTACTTCCGTTTACTTCCTGGATACGAGTATAGTCCCAATAAATTCACTATAGGTCCCAGTATCATTCCTCACTCAAAGCGAAAAATAATAATTTTGACCTCAACCTAGAAAAACGCGAATATCTCCTAAACTATAACCGGTCATAAGGGCCCTTTTCATGCGGATGCCCACATATGATCGTTTTTCTCGTTTTGAAACTCACATTTAAATCTTTTTTAGCTTAAAATAAAATGAAAGATGGCAATCTGATGCATCTTTTGAAACATTCAAATATTTTTTCCCTAGCAATCGGACTGAAAGGCTGCAGAAAATTCGGATCAAAAGATAATCTAAACAGCTTTTTATAAAGAAGCGAAAATATCCTTTTCAGCGTTTCTGGTTTTGCAAAGTTTGAATACAGTTTCTGGGAAAGCGACTTTTCTGAAAAGAGGAGTGACTACCTATGGATCGCTACCTGGACAAGATTCGATCGATGCATTCGACTGATTGAAATGAGGGTGGACAGGAAAATTGGAAAGTTAACTCGAACACTGCAGAATTTGCATGAGAGGATTCGTCAGCCTCTATTCTATAAAAAAAACTTTGCTTCCGTTCGTTCCATCCATCTGATGAATAAATACTAAGCGAGAGTCGCAAAGGCTTTCGGTATTCAGAATGTGTTCAGAAAAATTATCGAATTGCGAATTCCTTTTTCGGATCAGTCAATCGAGAAAATTAAGGTGAAATATTAAAATCTATGAAATGTCTTTTGCGAAAGAAAACTATTCAATAACTTGCTGACAGAAAATATTTTTGATAAATGAGGACGATAAAGTTTTTTGATCGTTTATTGGGGTGATTTTTTTCGTTGGTGGCATGTGCAGACATAGAAAGCTGGGAACATTAGGGAAAGTTTTATCAGATTTATATATCATATCTCACCTGGAATGTAATGGCATCTCGCTCGATTTGCGACATATTCTTGAAGATTGTGTTCATGATTTGCAGAAATTTAGTTCGATCAAGAGGACTCGGGTTATCTTTCTCGAAGTAGTCGATGAAATCGTACAATATAAAGTAGGTTCCTGAAAAATATAAAAGTTAATAATTAGATTAACGTTCATAAGAAAAAAAAACTTTTGTAATAATTTGTTAAGGATTTTAGGGACATCTAGATTCGTGGTAGCGAATCGCCGCTAAGTACTAAAAAAAGTAGAAAAAAATTGTCAGTACCCATAGAAGACAAAAAAAATTGCCATGCAGGACGAAATGCAAAAAAGAACAAAATCGCTACCGGGAATTATCATCTGCAACTTAAATTATTTTAAACACTAAAAGTGAATTCTCTCCTTTTAAGATTTTACACATTAATCAGGACGGAAATAATTCGCATTTGCAGCCGTTGAGAAGAGTAAAAACGTGATTTTTAAAATGCAGACATGCTATTACCAAATGGATTCAAACTTTTCTTTTTAGAAATATGTCATCATAATAAATAAATTGAACATTATTTAAACATTTTATTTACATAATTCAAAAATTAAATCATATATCAAGCAGTTTTAATGAATTGGAAATACATTCACAGTAAATGCCAGTTGATCAATTTGATCCCCAAATTGGATAAAAATTAGTTGACTCTCAAGAGCAATCGCCTGTCATGGATTTTCATGAGTAACAACTGTCGAACGTCAATTGTTATACCACATCCAAGTCGTTTACATGCCATTGAAATTTCAAAACTGAGCTTTCGAAAAAATTTCCTACATTTTTTTAACAAAAAATTATTATGTTTCAACGAATACTCGAACTACGTAAATCTAAAGATATATTTTTTAAAGGTAAAACGAATAATTTCCCGAGCCATAGAGATTTATAGGCCAATATAGCAAATCATCAGTTTTCCTTCCGCCCTGAAATAAAATTTTTTGTTAAGCATTCCTCGCTGGTCCTAGGAAGTTGTAAATCTTCCAGAAGTGGGAGATGCAATAAAATAAATCTACAGAAAAACTTCTAGAAAAACAAATTAATTTTTTAGAGTTGAATATTTTTTCTTTTTTTGGTTGAAAAATAATTTTTTTAGCTGAAAACTTAATTATTCCAGTTGAAGAATCATCAGTCTAGTTGAAAATTGATCTCTTTTGATGAAAATTCAACTACTTTAGTTCAAAAGTTGCTTTTTTGGTAGAATATTAATTGTTTTAACTGAAAATTTAACTACTCTAGTTTAAGAATGACTATTTTAGTTAAAAATTCATCTCTTTTGGCAGGAATTTCATTTGTTCGGTTAAAAATTTAATTATTTGGTTGAAATTCTAACTATTTGATAAAAAATTAAACAATTTGGTTGAAAATTAACTTTTTTGTTGAAAATTCATATTTGCGGGTTGAAAATTCAACTAATTAGTTGAAAGTTAAACTTCTTGTCAAAAATCCATTTTTCGGATTAACATTCATCATTTTAGTTGAAAATTAATTTTTTACCAGCTGAAAATGAAAAATTTGTTCTTAAAAATTTATCTTTTTTAGTAGACAATTTAACTATTTGGTTAAAAATTCTTCCTTTCTGGTAGAAAAATAATCTCCCAATTAAAAATTATTCCTTTTGGTTCAAAATTAAACTAATTGTTTGTAAGTTGAACAGTATTGTTCAAAATTCATTTGTTTGGTTGAAGATGCATTATGTTAGTTGAAAATTCATCTTTTTGTTTAAAATATTTTGGGTAGCAATTCCATATTTTTTTTAAAAATGTAGCTATTTCTTGTTAAATATCAATAATTTTTTCTTAAAAAGTCCACTATTATAATTTATTCGGTTAAAAAGTTAAGAATTTTTTTAAAAAGTCATTTTTTTTGGTTAAAAATTCGACTGTTTTTTTTAATTTCTCTTTTTGGATTTAAATTTCATCTATTTGTTTCAAAATTAACTATTTTGTTAAAAATTAATATTTTCGGGTTGAAAATTCAATTCTTTAGTTAAAAAGTCGTCTTTTTGGTTTGAAAACTTATAAAAAAAATCTTTTCCGCAACGTGTATTTGATTTTTTAAAGAATTTGTTATGCAATGGAATTATTTTCTGAAAAATGTTAGTTATCTAGTTCTGTACACCACCCTAAGTTTGTTTTCATTCCTTTGATTTATCAACCCTGAAAGGAACTTGGCTTAATGGTATGATAATAATAATTTTTAAAAATGGATTCAGGTGAATTTGGAAGAAATTTCACCAAATTGAGTGAATTTTTGGTGAATTCACATGAATCTCAAATGAATTTACGTGAATTTAACTAGAGATTCAAAATCGTTTCAAGGTGAATTCCTATTGAATTTATTTCTCACAATTCTAGTAAATTCAATCAAACCTATATTAATTAAAGGCAATTCAAGCAAATTTAATTGATCACGAATAGATTCAACAGAACTCAACTTAGATTGTAGTAAATTTAATACATTTATCCGAATCAAATATTTAATTGTTCTAGAAGTAGCAATATAAATCATTGTTTTCTCATGATGAACATAATTTCCTATAAAATCATCAAAAAAATTGCAATCATGAATATTGAAGTTTGAGAACACTAATTTTGTGAGAAGTCTTTTTTGCATTTTGGTCCTTTAAGCCGGAATATGGATATATCTCTAATTAATTTCGGGTGCCCAATAGAAAACAAAATTTTCTATTTTTTTTTAACCACGGTCAAATAAAAATTTTTTTGTATGAAAAAATATTCTTCTATTTTTTCTAGATTTTTTAAAAAATATTTAGAGGTCGCGACGAATTTTTTCGACCAGAAATTGACGTAATTACATTTTTAAAATTTTTTTACATCTAATTACAATTGATAAAAATGTTTTCTTTACGTGAAAGTACCTGAAATTCTATCGAAGCATGAGCCCTAAATTTTACAGAAAAATATAGGACAAAAATTAATATTTATGAAAATTATTGGCCTTAGTATACAAAAATATAAGATTTAACCACAATTAAATTGCCGAAATGACACCTAAACCTTTTTTTCGACGGAAAACGGGGATAAAATTTCATTATTAGTACAAAAAAAGTAACATTGAATATTATTAAATTATTGAAATATATTAACCCACTATGTTAGGGCCCGTAAGTTTTAACCTCGCCACCCACCCTATCTTATGTATTTTTTTCCAAATTTGCAACAAAACAGTTGAATCTTCAACCGAAACAGCGAGAGAAACAGATTCATTTTCAACTAAAAAGTTGCACTTTTAACAAAAAAAGATTAAATTTCTACCAAAAGAGATGAATGTTTAAATCAAAATGACGAATTTTCAACAAGAGTTGAAATTTTAAACAAGAAAGATTTTTCAGTCAGTAAAAAAAAAGTTGTCATCCAAAATGTTGAATTTCCTATCCAACAAGCCAAACTTTCTAGAAACCGATTGAATTTTCAGCCAAGAGGATCAATCTTCTACCAAAAATGGGGGATTTTCGACAAATTACATACAATTTAAGCGAATAGTTGAATTTTTAACTTGAGAAGATAAATTTTTACCCAAAAATAGAATGGTTAAATTTTCATTAAAAAACTAATGTTTGAAACAAAAATTGAATTTTCAACAAAGTAGCTTAATTTTCTAACCAAAATGATGAATTTTCAACTAAAATAATGAATCTTTAACTAAAAAAAATGAATTTTCAAGAAAGTAGTTCAAATTTCAAATACATTTGATATTTCAACAAAAAACTGTTTTCATTTAAAATAAGCAGACCGTTGCATTTTCAACCAAAAAATATCACATTTTTACAAAAATAAATGAGTTTTCAAAACAAAAAGACGAATGTTCAACAAAATAGTTAAATTGTCAATCAAACCAAATTTTGTAGTCAAGAAAGAAAAAAATCTCAATCAAATTGTTGAATACTTAAGCCCAAAAGACGAATTTTCAATAAAAAAAGGATGACTTTTTAACAAAATTTTTTAATTTTCAATGACATATCTTATGTGAAAAATGTTCTTGACTAGGTACCTACCCCCTCCTCTACCTACCTCTTCACCGAAAAGACTTTATACGTAATTTATGCACGGCACCTTTTTCGACGATGAAAAATGTTTAGAGGTCATTTTGGCAAAAATAATTTTTTTTTTCGGTAAAATTTAAGGCTCCTTTTTCGATAAAATTGAAGTAATTTCAGGTAATGCAAGAATTTTTATTTATTGTAATTGAGGCCCTGGATTCTATAATCGAAGTCCAGGGGCCTCCCCACTCTCAGGCGACAGATTCTATAGACGGTTATAGAATCCGGCGCCTCAATTACGGGTAAAAAAATGTAGAGTTAATTACACAAATTTCTGGACAAAAAAATCGTCACGATCTCTAAATTTTCTTGAATATTTGAATATTTAAAAGATTAAAAAATGTTTTAAGTTATTGGAGATCACTGCTATGGAGTAAAATATTTTGAGTTCCAAACTCTAGAAATGAGTTCAATGTCCGTCCTTCAATACAAAAATGCTTTATCCGATTTACAAAAAAATTCTTTGGTTATTGCTTGGATAATAGATTGAAAATTTCTCAAATTTTCTTCCCTATCTTTCACTTACGTACCTGGAATTGATATATCTTGATACGAAACTCGATCTCCAGAGAATTTAAGTAGAGTGACACTCCCGAAGATAAATCACTCGCAGAAAAGTTTGAATTCAAATCGATTATATACATTATACTACTACATTGGTGTTAAGAATCGGTTAGATAATTTAGACTGGTCATTTCTTAGCCAAAGTGAGGATATTAATTCAGTACTTGACCTATTTTACAAAAAAATATATGAAATATTGGATGATGAAATCTGTACATACTCTTTTAATTCTAAGAAAATGAAACATCCCCCCCCCCCGGTACACGTCCGATTTACTGCGACGTAAAGTGAACGCCAGGATTAATAATATTAAGTCCGGTAATAAATATCATAATAAAGAATTTATGACTCTTTGAAAACAATTAAAATGTAAAATTAAACAGTAGTACAATGAGTATTTAAATAGGATAGAGTTGGATATTGAGAGGTCACCATCTTCATTCTGGACACATGTTAATGATTTTAACAGAGTTTTCAGAAATCTTGGTATCCCTGGCCATGGAATCTCATGTCCAAAAAATATTTTCAATTAATTTGCGAACTTGTTTTCGAGTGTTTACAAGCCCTCTTCTAGTTGTCTAGAGGTCTCTTTACATGTTCTCACTCGTTCCTAGGGGATGGGGTTGACATATCTGAACTACAAGTGCGGTCAGCAATTGGTAAGTTAAAGAACAACATCCCAGCTTTCCTGATTCAAAAGTATTTGAAAAGGGAGAAAAATACCACATAATGAATTTCGTCCAGTTGCGTTGTTGTGCAATTTATCCAAGATACTGGAAATGTTCTTGAGTCAGATAATCTGGTATTATTTCAGCCCTGTTTTTATTTTCTTTTCAACATGGATTTGTTCCGAAAAGGTCTACTATAACTAACCTTGACACATCATTACAAATAACTGAATCTTCTTTAATATGCAATAGACAAGTGGATATAGTTTTCACGGGCATTTCCAAGTCCTTTGTTGCATAAGTCACAGTAAAATCATAATTGATCTAAATAAGCTGGGAATGCCGGATAAAGTTCTCAAGATTATTAACTCCTATCTCAGTGACCGGAAAATGATTGTGCACTACAATAGGCACTCTTCATACACATTTGTTCCAACTTCAGGTGCGTTCCTCAGGGCTCAAATGTAGGTCCACTTTCATTTGTACTCTATGTGAATGATGTTGGCCTCTCAGTAAAGAAATGTTTGTTGTTGTATCTACATTGTACCTTAAAATTTAATACGCAAATTGATAATATGGTTAGAAAGGCTGATCGATCTCCGGGATTTTTATTTCGAGCATGTAAAAGGTTTAATACGCCAAGTACTTTTAGAATGTTGTATTACTAATTGGTGAGATCCAGGCTAGAGTATGGAATAATGGTGTGGTACACTGATACTCGCTATTTGGTAGAGGCTATAGACAAATGCAAAAAGAGGTTTTTGAATTTTCTGAATTGGAAAACTATTGGCCAGTTCTTACTCCCGGGCTCAGACTACCAGCAATTACATACACTGAGAAAAATGGATTATACCCGGTAATAAAAAATATGTTACCGGATATAATCTTGGACTATTAACTATGGGACAGCGATCCAGATTATTAGAACTACAATCTATAGATATTAAAATATAGATGTTAAAGGATAATATCTTGGATTATTAGACTTTATAATCTGAGATAATAAAATCTATAATCCAAGATTTTAAAATCTAATATCTATATTAGAATCCTGGTCCATTAGATAACCTCAAATATATATAATAATTTTTGCAAACGTAATTATAAACCTATACAAAATTTTGATAGACGAGCTCGGAAGTAGAACTGGAAACAAATTTCAATTTTTTAAACACACAATAAGCAGGAAAGTGGCTATCACGAGACTACAAAAACGAAAGTAAAGGAGGCTAAGTTTCTGCACTTGTACAAGTGGCAATGATGTGTAATGAACCAAAATATAAACTTACCCATTTTCTAAATCTAAATCGCGTGTAATTTAGCACTAATAATCATTTTATAACTTATTTATTACTTGTTTTAATGCGAACGGATGCATATGACACGCGCCACGATGCGACGTACCATCTGAGACTACATAGACGACTGGATATTTTAAAATCTGAGATGTTATAATTTAATACCTCAAGATTATAAGAATTTAACATCTAGAGATTATATTTGGTAACATCTTCATATATTAGAAAAATATTATAGATTATACGCGCTAATATACTTTTCTATACGGTGTATTATTCTTCAATTCTATTATCCAGTTCGTATAATCTATTTTTCTCAGTGTATGTAATAGATTCAACGAATGGACATGAGAGAATCGAAGAACTGTTAGCATGATCATTTTTTCTTAAAATTTTGAAAAGCTACATTGACAGCCCATTTCTTCTGAGTCAGATTCCATTCGCAGTACCTCAATATTATGCTCGTGCTAGTGTGCCATTTTATCTGAATAGCTCTGGATCTAGAACTCCAATTTAACGAATGTGTGCGATCTATTATGCAAATAGTTACTCTCGTATGGACTTACAGTCCATGTCCTTCAATGCATTTATTCAAGTCATAAGAGAATATGTTATGCATTCTATGTAATTGAATAACGTATTTTCTTCTAGATAAGCCGTCATATATACCAATTTTATGATGAGTTATTCATAATGTTATATAAAAGTGATATTAAATATTTAATGTCAGCTTACACGTAATCCTATAATTGGTCCTGGGACTGTAGGATTTATGATAAACTAAAATTGAAATTGAAAATTATACTCGTACATATAAGATGTTTTCATATTTAAATAGTTGAATTTCTTTCACAATTTTCGCACGAGGAAAGAGCCTAGATGTCAAGTTATTTTCAACGCGGATAGCACTCGGATGTGTGACCATTTGCGACGTATGACTGGGTTGTATTCGCTTCATTTCAACTAATGTCGAGCGTAAGGCTTCACGCTGAGGATGATTGTGTGCAATAGATGGGTAGGGTCGAATATCTCACTTTAAACTCTACTGTCGCAAAACCGACTGAACACAGGAGGTGGTTTTCTGCAGTTTTCCTCTCCCCTGGCCAAACGTCCAGGCAAATGCGGGTTATCACTGGTTGTGATTAAATTCATACAGTGATTCTAAGTTCACCTTAGGAAAAGAAAAGAAATTTCACAGACCCATGCTCAGTGAAGTCGAGTCGTCAGGCAGTAAATGTACTCATGCTAAAGGACTTAAATGATACTTTAACAGCGAGAGTGACCCTTGTATAGCCTCTGTTTCACTGGTGGATTAAAATAGAAAGGCATAGTAGCTACGGGATTTAAATGGACCAGCCTTACAAGACAATAAAAATAATACTTTCAATAAAATCGTGAATGAGTCTTTTTTTATCGAAAAATCTTATTTCAGTTTAACCGAAGAAAAAAAAAGTAGTTTCGTTTCCATTACACGTGGATCTCGTTTTCAATTTTCGCAGTCTAAGCTCTCAGAGAAAGACTAATATTTCCTTTTCTCTATAATTGTTGTCGTATTTCATCAGATAGAATTAAGGTGGACTTTCCTGCGGTGAGGTATATAATTCTTTTAATTGCTATTCTCAAGAAGATCGAGGACAAGTCTTCTGGACATTCTGCGAAAAGACAATGGATCTTATTCTTTAAAGTTGCCGTTTAAATTGTGTTCACCCCTCGACACCTTATATTGTGCAACAGGAAGGGTGTTTTTCTAAAAAAGAAACTGGGTCAGGTGCACTTGACTTTTGCACTCCTCAGGGCTGTTTCTTAGGCAAATCCGCGTGGGACTTGGTCCAACAATGGAATGAATGAAAGCACTCTTTTTTTTTAGTTCTTCTTTTATTTCAAAAATTTTAATTAATGGGAAAATTAGCTTTTGCTTTAAGAATACGTACGGGGCGTTGACTACAATGTAAGAATATTGATTCATGAGATTTTGAATGAACAAATTTTCCTAAATCGATTGACGTATTTTTTCTTCAAATCTAGCCAGGAAGAGTTGGACAATTTAAGATTAAATAATCAAGATATATAATCTCCAGAATATCAATCTAAATTGCTTGAGTTGAATTTTAATTGTATTTTATTGCTAGAATTCAGTTTTCACTACTAGAATTCAATTTGCGGAGATAGAATTTTATTACATTTGCTGAAGTATTTGAATTTCTAGAATTCAATTTCACAAACTAAATTTGCAGAATATTATATTTGCTATAATTAAATTTTGATTTTAAAAATTCAATTCGAATTGCTAGAAATCAATTTGAAAAGCTGGAATTGTTTTTAATTTACTGAAATCAATGTTTTATTTGTAGAGATCCAATTGAAACTTTTGAATTAAGTGGCTAGAATTGTATTCTATTTATACTAGCATTCAACTGGATAAGATAAAATTTATTTAACTTGTTAATAGTCAATTTTAAAAAGCTAGATTTGGATGAGACGGGCTAGAATTGTTGTTAATTTATTAGATAATTAAAGTATGATTTTTATTAAATTAATTTGAATTTCTGGAATTTTCAGAATTTAATTTAAATAAATCTAATTGTTTTGTTTACCTGAATTCAATTGAAATATAGCTAGAACCGTTTTTGATTTTTCAAATTCAGGATCTTAAAACCATAAGCTTGTATTTTAAGTTTTTATGGTAAATTGATTTTTATTTGTTCTGCATGTGAAGTAATAAGAAAGAAATGAATATCAAATGACTTTTAAAATTCAAGATTGAACTCTATGGTTCTAGGGTCACGAATTGAATTTTAAAATCTGGGATTTTATTCGGTTTGCTAAAAGTCAATTTTAAATAACAGACTTAAATTGAAATTGTTACACTTTTTTAAATTTATTTATATTAAAGTTTCATTTATAACGATTTAATTTGAATTTCTAGAATTAAATAGCTAAAATTGTATTTGGATTTATATAACTCAATCTGAAGTGCTAGATGTTAATTCAAAATGATTGGATTAAATTAGAATGGCTAAAATTGCATTAGAATTGTATTTCAGTGCTTGAATTGAGTTTTGTTTACTAGATTATTATATTATTAGTATATTATTTTCTAGAATTGCTAAAAGTCAATTGTTCTTTACCTGAATTCGATTTAAATAGTTAGATTTGTTTTTTATTTGCCAGAATTGAATTTGAAAATCTAATATTTTCTTGAAGTCTATCATATTATGATAGAACACGCCTAGCCGCGATTCATCTCAACCAAAAAAATCTTGCCCTCTTCAGTTTTAATTTTTTTTTCGTTTCTAGGATGAATAACAAGTATTATAAGACCAAAAATAAAAAATCGCTAGACTCGTTTTCGAAAAACTTC
Organism: Andricus curvator; assembly: GCA_932195095.1. NCBI lineage: Eukaryota > Metazoa > Arthropoda > Insecta > Hymenoptera > Cynipidae > Andricus > Andricus curvator. The sequence goes on along the minus strand of CAKNYM010051802.1, from coordinate 358,381 downwards.
ATTGAAAGAACTTTTTTTTTATTGATAATTTTTTTTTTTTGTAAGTGAGGTTGGGCTTTCTTCGCAGTTTCACATTTTTTTTCATTTATAGAATGCAGAAACACTATATTAAATGAAAAAGTGCGCAATTTATACTCATAATAAAGAAAATAATAATTTCTTTACTCAAAAATTTTATTTTTATTTAGAAACTAACCTATAGGCAATCGGTAAATATGCATTAATACTTTACCAACTAAGTTGATTGTCAATTGTTTTTAAAGTCATGATAAACATTTTATCATCTTTGTGCATTGTTCATTGTCATGTCGAAAAATTTAGCTGTAACGCACGATAAAAATCGTAGTAAAAGCTTACCATGTTTCGGAAAAACAAAGAAAATGATCCATATATCCGAATTCGTACAAAAGAAGATTGCTGAAGTATTTGAGAACAATAAAAATGATGATCGGTTGCCATGTTTTTTGTGCAGTGGGTGTAAAAGAGATATTTACCGAAGAAAAAATGTCGATGATGTTAAGCTACCAGATTTTTCGAATTTGAATCCTCTGAGAAAAATGACAAAATCAAATTGCAATGTCCCATGTGATTGTCAAGTTTGTCGTCTTGCACGAATGCCACGAAATTTGAAGCTTGGAAACTTTGCAAAGGGAAAAGTTTTACCTAAACGTAAAAGGATACTTGGTTGGGGATATTTCAAATCATGAAGTCAAATGTAAGTATTGAACTTCAATGGAAACCAACAAAAATGGGTTCAAGTACAATATGAATTACACCATTTAAACGCATTTTAATAACTGTGTTTCTTATTTTAGCTACCTCAAGGAAGCCGTCTCTTGAAAAGCGTTGTAGCTACTGTTTCGGCTTAGTTGCAAGAGGAAAATCTCATAAATGCAACTTATCGTCTCGACTAAACAATGTAAAAAAATGCATTTTAGAATCGAGTCCAAAACTGAAAGAGCAGGTGACTTCGTCTCCAGTTAAGGAAAAGATAAATGAAGTTTACACAGTGTGAACACCACACAACCTCGTGGTGGTCTACCTGTAATAATTACATGTGGCGCAAAAAATAAAATGAAACCTTTCAAACATTAACTTTCTGCAAGCGATTTCTTGAAAATTCGAACAAACTTCAATCTCAGTCTCAAAACAACCTGTTTAATTGCGACAGCTTTTCGAGTAGCTTCAAAGAACTTCAAAATTGTTGAACCTCATTTAAAAGACAAACTTTTAGCTGAGACACATTCCGTTGATAAATATTTCGGTTATGACAGATTCACATTTGTAAATATTAAAGCCGAAAATGTTTCTGATGCTGCTGAGACTACTGCTTACTGCACTGATGTTGAAAGTTGTATCCAGTATATCAAGGAAAAAAGAGAATTGTCAGAATTTCATCCGAAGCTCGCGATAGATGGCGGAGGAGTTTTTCTAATAGTATGTTTATCTATTCAATCGACTGGGGCAATCGTTAAATCTGATGGAACTCGTAAAAAATATGAATATAAAGTTTGTGTTAAGCAGTTCAAGGATTCAAGGTTTATTATGGGTATAAATTGCGCACTTTTTTCATTTAACATAATATAGTGCCTTTGCATTCTATGAATGATAAAAATTGAAAACTGCAAACAAAACCCAACGTTACTTCCAAATTTTTTTTTTAATTTTAAAATTAAATTTGTTCGAAGATGAGTATAGGGATTTTTTCATTTATTGTCTTAAAACACTTGTTACCGACCCTAGAAAAGAAAAAAATTAAAACTGAACAGGGCAAGATTGTTTGGGTTGAAATGAATCGAGGCTAGGCGTGAAAATTGAAGTGAAATTGCTAGAAATGTTTTTAATTTATGTGAATGAGAACTCAATCCGAAAAGACATAAGAAGCCATAGAAACAGGAGAGCTTGCATGAAAAAATGCATGGACGTATAGGAAGCTAGAGAAGTATGCCAGGACAAAAAGACCTTGGATACCAATGGGCCCGAGTGGGTAACCTCACATAACAACCTTGTGAAGCTCTTCACTCTGGGTGATCGCTAGAGAGATTGATCAGCAACCTGGGTCGGAGTAGTGTTGCGGAACGAACGTGTTGTTTAAATAAATAAAACGAAAATTCTAGATTAATCTAAAAAATCTATACCTCCTTCCCAACACTATACTATTTTCCAACCGAGCAAGTCACGCCTACCCCGAAAGAAAAATAGCCTAATGGTATAATAAATAATAATTGAAGTTTGATTTCTAACTATTCGATTGGAATTTCTATAATTGAATAGCTAGAATTCTATTTGGATTTCTATAACTCAATTTGAAGTGTTAGATGTCAATTAAAAATTACAAAACTATATTAGAATGGATAAAATTGTATAAAAGTTGTATTTAAGTGCTAGAATTGAACTTATGATTACTAGAATGAAATCTTTATAGCTCGATTAGAATTTCTAGGGCTAGATCTCTATATTGGAAATGCCAGAATTTAATCAGAATGGATAGAATTGATATTCATTTGCACAAAAGAAATTGAAATAGAATGGTATTTAATTTGCTAGAATTAAATTTGAATTGCTAAAAGTCAATTTAAAATTTTAGAATTGCAGTATTCCGGCAAAAATTATTTTTAATTTGTTAAAGAATTTAAGTTTTATTTTTATTAATTCTTATGAAACAAAAACGATTCAATTTTGAAAACTCTAATTACAAATTTCTACAATTTTAAAGAGTGAAAATTAAAAACTTTTGAATTTTCGAGATTTATAAATAAAAATGCAATTTTCAAAATTTACAATTTAAGGTTTAGAATTTTGAATAGTTACAATTGAAACTCTTCACTTTTAAATAGGTATAAATGAAAATTCTTGAATTTGGAAAACTTTAAAGGAAAAAAAAAAACTTTTCAATTCTAAATCTTCCAAATTTAAAAAATGTTGAAAGTAAGTCATCAAAATTACAGAATTTTTAATTTCAAAACTAATAACTTGCATAATTTTTAATTGTAAATTACCCACTTGTAAAACTCTTTAATTTTAATGATTTGCAATTTAGAATTCTTCAATTTAAAAAAATAATAATTTGGATAATTTTGCATAAGAAAATTAAAGTTTTGGATTGTTAATCTTCCAAATTGATATACTTGTAAATGTTATTCGTAAAAATTACAGAATTTAAAATTATTAAATTAAAAACGTACGTAGTTTCAAATGTTAATTGTTAAAATGAAACACTTTTAAATTTCAAAAATTTAAAACACAAAGTTCTACAACTTTGAAGAGGTACAACTGAAAAATTCCCTCAAATTTATGGATTTTCAGTTTAGAAATCTTCAATGTTAAAAATGTATAAATAAAAATTCCTAATTTGTGATGATTTTTATAATTTTGAAGATCAAAATTCAAGAGTTTTCAATTCTAAATCTTTCAAATTGATAAACTCTAAAATACTAATTATCAAAATTACTGAATTTTGAATTATAAAACATAAAATTTGCATGATTTTTTATCATAAATTTCCAAATTTAAAGATTCTTTAATTTTAGAGATTTACATTTTAAAGCTCTACAATTTGGAGAGTTATAATAAAAAATTCTTAACTTTGAACGATTTTCAATTTAAAATTCTTGTATGTATAATGAAGTGGTACAAATTTTTTTTTTTAATTTTCGTATAAATCACCACAAAATTTGTTCAAATTCACAAAAAAATGAATGCGTTCTTTGTTATTTGAAAAAAAAAAATATTTAAGCGTTCCGTAAGCCCCATGAAGTTTAACACGTTTTCCCATGAGAAAATAAAAGTTTTTGTAAATTTTATTCAGAATCGTCAATATTAGATGAATCGAGCTAAAACTGAACATTTCTCTTCACATCTAACCAGAGAATACGAATAAAAAGTTATTTTTTAAACATCACCCTCATAAGTCTGTTTTATAGCGTCCCCAAAAAAACCCATAAGTGCAAAATCGGGTTTTCCGAGTTTTTAGCGCTAATTATGATTTTTATGCGGTTTTTTTACATATAAATTATTTGTAATACATAAAATACTACATTATAATAATAGTTAGATGTTCAGATAAATTTTTTAAACAATTTATTAATGTTTATATCAATTTTCTCTTGGAATAGAGTTAGAACGTCGTGATTTTTTCGGAAGTTTTCAACTTTTCAGTTAGAGCGAGACAAAAATCAACTAAATTTAACAGAAATAATTGTTTAAACCATTTATTATTTATGATAATATTTTCTTAGAATAATGATAGAAAGCTGCTTTTCTCGAAAATTATCAACTTCTTGTTCACTTATCAATTAGGGTGAGGTCATAAATAATTCAAGTTAACAAAATTAATTGTTTCAACAATTTATTGTTATTTTCAATAATATTCTGTTTGAATAATGCTGGAAAGTTGTGGTTTTTTTCTTGAATATTCAACTTCTTGTCCACTTTTCGCTTAAAGTGAGTTAATAATTGAAGCAGTCTAACAAAAATAATTGTTTAAGCAAATTATTATCATTTATAACTATCTTTTCCCACTTTTCACTTTGTGGGGTAATAATAAATGCAAGTTAACAAACATAATTATTTAAACATTTGATTATTGTTTATAAATATCTTCTCTTAGAGTAATGCTAGAAAGTTGAGCTTTTTCCTGAAATATTCAGTTTTGCTAATATTTAAAAAGTATTAATTTAAACAAAAAGACTCTCAGTAAGTACTCCAAAGAAAAGATACATTTGATATGATCCATGTAGAAAATTTGACGAATAAGAATAATAATAACCTCTAAATATCATTTTAAAAAAACGCATTTATTTTTTTGTGGATTCAATCAACTTTCGGGGCGATATGCATGAAACTTTGGAAAAAAAGATTTCAATGCACTTTTGCACCATCCTAATGTATAGGATTGCTTTTCTGAATTCTTGAAAAAGGTTAGGATAAATTGAGTTATGAAGTCGCTGACTTTCCATAAACAGCCGTTAGACTCGAAAAATTCAATAAAGCGAGTGAAGTAACTTCCCTCAATAAGGACAAGGAACCTTTAAGAAAATTGACATCGTAAAGTTTTTGTAACTACCCTCAAGCTGCTGAACTCACTTGAAAAAAATGCAGGAATAGCCTTGCACACACGCTTTTCTTTCGAAATAACTTTTAACTGAAAAAGAAATATAAAGCGGTTTATTTAATGTCTTTTGTATGCCATACAGAGCCCATAAAATTTCCGGTGTAGAATGAACTCACGTTCAGAAGTTTCCACGTTTATTTTCAATATAAAATCTCGTCTCATTTAGAAATCAAAAATATATATGAAGAAGGGTGATAGTACACAACCAGATGAGGGGCCGTCCATAAACTACGTTAGTTTTTTTGCATTTTTAGAGAATTCAAAAAAGTTAATTTTCAACCAAGAGAGATAATTTTTCTACAATAAAAATTAATTTTCAATCCAAAAGAAGGAATTTTCAAGAAAGAATTGAAATTTAGACAAAAAACGATGAATTTAACAAAATAGTTGAAGTTTCAACAAAATAATTATACTGAACTTGTGACCCACAGAGATGAATTTTCAACCAAAAACATTAATTTCCTAACAAAAGACGAATTTGACAAAAATACATGAATTTTTAACCAAATAGTTGAATTTTAAACTACAGAAAATAGGTTTTCAACCTAAAATGGAATAGTTAAATTTTTAGTACAAAGAATTACTTTTCAATAAAAAAAAGGAATTTTCAACTAGTTTAATTCGACGAAAAAAGACCAATTTTTAACAAAGAAAATGAATTTTAAACCAAATAGATGAATTGTCAGCATAGAAGGTTAATTAATTTCCTATACAAAAAGGTGAGTTTTCAACAAAAGAGTTATAAAAACCAGCTGACTTTTAAAGCGATCATATTGGTCAATTTTCAAAGAAAAAAAGATAAATTTTCACCCGAAAATTTCACGGTTAAATTTTTAGTTTCAAAAATTAATTTTTGACATGAAAAAAGATTTTTGAGCCCGTTGAATTCAACCAAAAAAGACGAATTGATCACAAAATAGTTTAATCATCAGCCAAAAAAATTATTTTTCAACAAATAAGATTCATTTTCTACCTCAAATGACAAATTTTTAACAAAATACATGAATTGTTTACCAAATAGTTGAATTTTCAACTGAAAAAGGAAACAAATTTCAACCAAAATTGGAATAATTACATTTGGACACGAAAAACTAATTTTTAAACGAAGAAAAACGAATTTTAAACGAAATAGTTAAATTTCCAACCAGAGGAAAATCTTTTAAAAAATGAGCTTTCAACAAAGTAGATCAAATTTTAAGAAAGTAGTTAAATTTTTAATGAAAAAAGATGAATATTTCACTGAAAAGACAAATTTTCAAACAATACTATAAATTTTCAACCAAATAGTGAGATTTTTAACTAGAAAAGATCGATTTTCAACAAAAAATGGATTAGTTATATTTTCAGCTAAAGAAATTTAAAAAATCACTAAAAAAACATTCGAAATTGCAATATTTGCAACTAAAGACTGTTCAATATTCGATTCATATATTATTTAATATTGAAGAGTCTTCAATTTCAAATATTCATAATTGGCGAATTTTAAGTTGGAAATCAATACAATTTAAGACTTTTCGATCTTTAATCTCCAAGATAGAAATGTTACAAAAAAAAAGTTAAAAGTTACGTATTCGTTTCAAATATAAATCTTGAAAATAGAATAATTTGTAATTCTATGTACATTTTTAATATTTAACAGTTTTCAGTTACAACTATTCAAAATTTTACAACTTCATGTTGTTAATTTAAAAAATTGAAGACTTTAATTTTGAAAATTGGCAATCAAAAATTATTCGAGTTTTAGGTTATACAATTGAAAATTCTGTTATTTTAATAAAGTAAGTTAGAAATTTCTTCAATTTGGAAGATTTAGAATTAAAAACTTGGCTTTTAATCTTTAAAATCTTCCAAATTTATGAACTTTCATTTGTATACACTTAAAATTGAAGAATTTTAAATTGTAACTATTCAAAGTTGTACATCTTTAAATTGTTAATCTTGAAAATTGTAGAGGTTTCTAATATTGAAAATGATCAATTCAAAATTATGTGGGTTTATTTTTTCCAATTACAAATTCTGTAATTTTGATCATTTACATTAGAAATTTCTTCTATTTGGAAGATTTAGAATTGAAAGCTTGACTTTTGATCTTCAAAATCATCAAAAATTAAGGAATTTTATTTTTAAATGTTTACAATTATTAAGTTTTCAATTGTGAATCTTCAAAATTGAAGAGTTAAAAATTGAAACTAGTTGAAATTTAAAAAATTTCAATTAAAAATCTTCCAAATTGAACTATTCAAAATAAAGTGTTCGAAATTACAAATCTTGAAAATTCAATAATTTGCATTTCTATATTTTAAAAATTCCAGATTTTCAATTGTCGCTCTTCAAAATTGCAGGGCTTTGAATTGTGAATCTGCAAAAATTAAAGAATACCTAATTTCGAAAAATTACATTTAAAAATTCTGTAATTTAATATTTTTTTATGTAGGTATACATACTTGAAATTGAAGAAATTTCAATTTGTAACTATTCAGAATTTCAAATCTTTGAATTGTAAATTTTTAGAGTTAAAGATTTTTTAAGTAATTTCCAAAATTTACAATAAAAAATTGTGCAAGATTTACAATTGAAAATTCTGTAATTTTCATGATGTACATTTTGAATTGTTTCAATTTGGAAGATTTAGAATTGAAACATACGAATAAAATAAATACTAAAATAGCTACATCGGCTTTCATACAATTTAATTTTAATTTTCGTGGGATTTTATATCATAATAAAGACATTTTGGAATTATGAGTCTTACTGATGTCTACCCTTTTCGGCACTGATCTATTTTGCAGATTTTCACAATTAAAAATTCGAAAAATTATATAATTTTGAATATTTTAAAGTTTGAAATCATAAGGAATTCACCATCTTTTTGAAACAGGTCTATCTTAAAGATTTGCATTCCTTCAATTTATGATGTTGATAATTTAAAATGATGTAGTTTGGAATATTTTCCAAATAGTTCAATTTTGAAGATTTAGAATTGAAAACTTGACTACATCATTTTAAATTACACTAGTTCACAGTCATTTTGCACATTCAGTGCCGCTATATTTTTCTAATGCCTTTTGGCCTGCTAAACTTCAAAATCCCATGGACCAAAAAAAATGTAATGGATTGGTTTTCGAAATATGAATTTTGACGAAAAACAAATTTCGATGATAGCTTTACTCTGTGAACCATATCTCAAATTAGAAACTGGTTGCAAAAGGTATCAAGGTAAAGATTATCGAATCTGCAACTAATATTAGTGCCATTTTCCCTGATCAATTTGGTAGTTAAGGTGCAATGAATCGAAATATGTGAAAAAAAGTCATTGTTTTAGACAAAAATAAACATACAAAATTTCGAAAATGAATCCATGAAAAATTGTTTAAATGCGATTTTCAAGTTAAGCAGGTTAGAATGCATTGGAAAAATATAGCGTCTATGAATGTGCAAACATTTTTTTTTTAATTGGTCAACTAGTGTTATCAAAATTAAAAATTGAAGGATTTTCAATTGCAAATCTTCACGATAGGTCTATATCAAAAATATGTGCAAAATGTCATGATTTTAAACTACAAACATTCAAAATTAAATAAATTTTCGAATTTTCAATTGCAAACATTTGCAGAATAGATCAGTCCTGAAAATGGAAGACATCAGTAAGACTCGGAATTTCAGAATGTCTTTTAAGAACATCTTATTATGATATAAAATCCCACATTGACTAATTGATATAAAAAAAATAAAATTTAATGTATGAAAGCCGATGTAGCGATTCTAGTTTTTTTTTTTTTTTTTGGTTTATGATTAATAATTACATTTCATAGCACTTTGAATTGAAGCATATATTTTAATTCCATAATTAGGTATTTAAAGTAAGAAACGTCTCATAAGATCGGGTGGCGCGCTATTTTTGATAGTGGTAAAATAAAAAGAGATGCGATAGAAACTGATAGAATTTTTCAACGGTTTCATTCCAGAAAGTAATTGAATTTTGCAACATCCGAGATTATCTTTGGCAATGGAAATACCTAAATTGTTCATTTCCTGAAAGTTTGTTCCAGAATATCTTCAGCTCAGACATTCATGAGTTATAAACAACACCTGATTCCATACACTTCGGGTTTTGAAAGCTCGTTGCCGGAGGCGTGAATTCTTAATTCCTAATTTCTGCATGACGTGGTAAACACATCCCGGGTCATTCTCGACGAAGTATGCCTCCGGGAAATTAAAATTTCAAAAAATAGCGAAGCTCAGATGCATCGAGGCTTTTTTCATTTTGAAAGGCGCATCACTATTCAAGTTGTGTTTAGCCTAACGATCATTAAGTGGTCGTTCAAAATTTACGTCACGCAAAAAAACATACAAAAAAACACACAAAATACATACAAACGTAATATTTTAAGACTTAACAGCCCAAAATTCTCAAAAAACAGGGGAAATAGGGTGATTTTTCACGAAAATAGGGGAATAAATTCTTTTATATAAAATTAATTCATAGCTATCATATTTCAATATTGAATGAAATATGATGCCTATGAATTAATTTTATTTAAAAGAATTTATTCCCCTATTATTCCCGCTTGAGATTTTAGGTCGAAATAGATTCCCAAAAATAATTTAACGAAAAAGAGTTGAATCTTCAACAAACAAATAAATTAATTTTATACCAAATTGTTGAATTTGCAAGCAAAAGAGGCTAATTTTCAACAAAATATTTTAATTTGTAACCAAATAGTTGAATTTTCAACCTACAAAACTGAATTTTCAACCAAATGGTTAAATTTAAAAATAAAGAACATTGAACTTCAACAAAAAAACAGTTAAATTTGTAACCCAAAAAGTTTAATTTTAAATAAAAAGATGGATTCCAACGTGGAATTTTTAAGAAAATAATTAAATTCTGAACATTATAATTGCATTTTTAACCAAACAGTTGAATTTTGGAAGCTAGAAAGATGATTTCTTAAACCAGAATACGAATTTTCAATCAAAAAGATTAGTTTGCTACCAAAAAAGACGAATTTTTAACCAAAAACATGCATTTTCAAACAAATGGTTAAATTTTCCACCAAAGTTATGCATTTTCAAATAAAATTTTGAATCTGCCATCGAAGAAAATGCATTTTTAGCAATGTAGTTCAACTGTTAACCGAAGAAGACAAAAATTTAAACAAAAAGACGAAATTTCTACAAAAACGCTTATTATTTCAAGTCGAAATTTACTCTCAAAAAAGATTAATTTTCTACCAAAAGAGATGCATTTTTAACGAAAAAGAGAGAAATTTTCAACAAAATAGTTGAATTTTTAACCAAATGGTAGAATTTTCACACAAAAAAAATTGAACTACAACCACAAAAAGTTGCATATTTAACATAATAGTTCAATCTTTAAGACAAAAAGTCGAAGATTTCAGGAGCAGAAGAAAAACCTTCATCTAAAAAGTTTCATTTTCAAATAAATAGTTAAATTTTTAACAAAATATTTAGATTTTCAACTAAATGATGATTATTCAACAATTTTCAATAAAAAAAATTGATTCCCAACAAAGAATATAATAGTTGATATTTAAAAAAAAAACAATATTTTACCTTTAAATCAAAAACAGTCGAATTTAAGCAACAAGATGAATTCTCAAGGAAAAAGGTACTAGTTGATATTTCAACCAAAACAGATTTTTAATTCGAATAAAAAACAGTTCAATTCAATGAAGAAAAGCAAATTTTGAACAATATAGTTGAATCTTCAACCAAATCATTACTTTTACTCGACAGTTGCATTTTTAACCAAAAACATCAAATTTCTACCAAAGGAGATGAATTTTAAAACCAAGCAAATGCATTTTTAACAAATGAGTTTAATTTTCATCCAAAAAAGATTTTTCTGTCGAAAGAGAACAAAAAATTAAGCCTAATTGTTGAATTTTCATACAAAAAAAAGAATTATCAACCCAAAAATATATATTTTCAACAAATTAATTTTTCACAAACTAGTTGAAGTTTAAACGAAAAACTATCAACTTTCAATGAAAAATGGAATAGCTGAATTTGCAGTTCAACAAATTGATTTTCAAACAAAAAAGAGTGAATTTTCAACGAAAAAGATGGATCTACAACTGATAAAATTAATTTTTAACAAAGTAGTTCAAATTGTAACCATATAGTTGAATTTTGAATGAGAAAGATTAATTTTTCTACCAAAAAAGGGTAATTTATAACGAAATGCATCAATTTTCAACCAAATTTTTAAATTTTAAACTACAATCGATCAACTTTCAACCAATAATGAAATCGTTAAATTGTGATTTAAAGAAATCAATTTTCTGCAAAAAAAAAACGTTTTTTCTACAAAATATTTAAATCTTTAACCAATACAATGCATGTTTAATGAAGTAGGTCAACTTTAAACCAAGTAGTTGAATTTTTAATCAAGAAGATGAATTCCTAATAAAAAAGTTAATATGTGAATTTTCAACTTAAAACGATCAATTTTAAGCCAAAAATAGATCATTCAAATTTTTAGTTGAGAAAATTAATTTTCAACTGAAACAAGAAACGAATTTTCAACAAAATAGTTAAATTTTTAATCAAATAGTACAGTTTTTAAACCAAAGAGATAACATTTCTATCAAAAGAGAGGAATTTTCAAACCAAGAAAATGAATCTTCGACAAGAGAATTGAATTTTCTACCCGCAGATATTAATTTTTATCCAAATGATTGACATTTCAACCTAAAAAGACGAATTAAAAAAAACAGTTGAATTTATCCCAGGGATATCCTAGGGACAACCTGGGAGATAAATGGGATCGAACGGGATATCCCGGTATATCTTATTGCTATAAAGGGAAGTGTTCATCAATTTTTCTTAAAATAAAAGATAGAAAAACCAAGGAATATGATTCTAAAGAATATCGAAAAATATAGCGTATTCCGTTAAAAATCCAATAAAAAAACGGTTTTAATTTTTGTTGGAAAAATTAAAGAAAAATTGGATTTCATTTTATTTAAAACAGCATCTTGGTTTACAAACTCCCTATAGGTTTTATTAGAATCCGAAAAAAAGTGTCGGAAATATTATGATTTAAAGAAAAGTCGACCTGAAACTTCAAAATGGCGTATCTCCCAGAATTAACAAATTTTTCGAAAATCCTCTGTCCGAAAAATATTACCTATAAATCATTACCACTTTGCAAGTTTAATTAAAATCAATTAGGTCACATTCTGCGTTAACCTCTCCCCGCCTACGTCACACATTGTCACAAAACCTGTTACCTACGTCACACCTGTTAGTGTGGCGTAGTTTTTGAACGGTCCCTAAGGACAAAACTCGTCTGTAGTGAATTTTCAATTATATTAAATTGTAATTATAACCATTTTCAATTATAATTTTTAATTAAACTTTACAATTGGGACAAATATAGTAAATTTTTCGAAGAAATCAATTTACCAATTCTGGAAAGTGAAAGTTTAAAGTTCGGTATAGAATGTGTTTTCCGTTCCCCTCTCGATACCATTCTTTTATTATTCATTCTAATGGACGCTAAGAACAGTTCGAAATGTTTCCGTTACCCGGTTCGTTTGTCTCGTATTCCCCAAAGTCGTTTTACCTCGGGGTGCACTTTTCGTATCGAATGGAACGTAGTCACAAGAATTGGTGTGGGGAATGCTGTAGAGTGCGATCCCTCTTCCCTGAGTGTAAAACAGAACAAGCGTTCTCACGAAAGATTTCGTTCGACACTGTAGAAGATAAAAAGAAATTTGAAAAAAAAGATAGTGGAAAGTTTCACTGCTGGTGCGACAAATGAAATCATTCTGGATTTGGTCGTTTCCATCTGAGCTGGCCAACAATATTGATTACGAGATATAAATTTAATTTGAAAAAATAGTAAACTGAAATAAAATTTTTATGGTATTTAAGCCATTAAATAACAATTTTTTTAATATCGACTGCTTTATGTTTTAAGTATTTAACTTCAAAGGCATTAATTATGAATATGAAGATTGGTCCTTCGAGCCAGATCCAATCTCGATGGAAAAAATCCAATATCTTGGCTTAGTGGAGTTGTTGGCCGAGGGTGGCGCTGGCTGTACTTTTAGGCCGAAAATTATTCAAATGCATGGGGAAAGTGTCAAAAATGTGAAATTTTGTGCTTTTTATGTTATAAAAACGGACTTTTTAAATTTTTTTGCTTCAGAATTTAAGTTTTAAGTCTTTTAGACTTAAATTTTATCAAGTTTTTTTTTGTGATGAACGAGAATAATGGGGTATCAGTGCGTTGTTCTTGGATGCAATTCTGGTTACGCGAATTGCTAAAGATTGCTAAAGACGTGTTAGCTTATTTGATCCAATATTACTTGGAAAACCGAATGCGGCAATTTGCTAAGGTGAAAATTGCTGATCTAAAGAAGACTAACTTGTAGCAAAAAAAGCGGGCAAAGCTTGCTCCAACTTGAATTGCTTAAATTCGCAAATGTAAATAAATTTGTTTAAATGTTTTTAAATTTTATGTAAATACAATTTTCCAAATGGTAGTATTTATTCGTTTAATATTATGTATATTTATTCTTTATTTATTACAAATTGAATATTGTTCACAAATGCACTTTTTTATTCTCCAACTTTATCAATATTTATTTATTTATTATTGATTTTAGAGTTACAAATTTTTCAGTTTTTTATTTTCCATATTAAGAATAATTATTGGACACAAAGAAACTATCCGGAAAAATGTTCCGTTTTCTCATATTTAAAAAAAATTATTTTTGCGACTTTTAAAATTTGCAATATGTGTAAAACAATCGGACAATAATTATTTGGCTGTTTTCAAACAGCAACTATTCTTAACTTATTGTAAGCGAACATTAATATGTGTCATATTTCACACAAAGGCTATTGATTTTAAATAACCAATCGTTGCGAATCACGAAAAAATTACTCTTATTCATTAGCTTGTTTATAACATTGTAAAAAAATTTGTCTTGCTATAACCAACTGGAAATTATTTTTAGTTACATTGATTCATGAACTGTTTTTGTAATGAATCTGAAAGTCTTAAAATAAATTATATCACTGAAAAGTTAGACAAAAAATTAAAATTGTTGTTGAATGAAACATTTTTATTTAGTTTGAGTGAAATATTCAAAGTCACTAATTTCACTTGGAAGACGTAAGGTCATTATAAAAAAAAAACATCAAAATGCGTTAAGAATCCTACTGTCGGGCGATCACAAATGTAAATAAATGTTTTTAAGGTTTATGTACATACCGTGTTCCAAATGGTAGTATTTATTCGTTTATAATTATGTATTTTTATTTATTCTCTGTCAATTCCTAATTAAATATTGTTCACTAGGGTGTATCGAAAAAAAAAGTTGTTTCCGCGAAGTTCTAATAGCAATGAAAACTTTCTTTTGGGAGTCAAAAACACTTCCCTAAAGTTTCATAAACAAAAATCCTTCTGTTTCCGCATCGTAGATATATAGCTAAAAATCATAAAAAACGAAGCATTTCTTTAAATTTGGACAGCAAAAATTTTTTTTTTTGAGATATAAATTATCAGTAAAAATAGTTCAAAGCAAGTCGATTTATACCTGTATAGCGATAATTCCATTAAAATATTTTTTATCCTCCCTAATTGACTTTGAAATTTCAAAAAATCGAAAAAACTAGACTTTTTCGCTATTTTATTTATTTTACAACAATTTTACAAATTCATGGTAAATTTCTCGACTATTTGACCATATAATGCGTGATATACGTTAATGAGAATGTATTTTCAATATGGTGTAACAATAGTATATAAGAAATGTTGACATTAAAATAATTTTTATTGACTTTGAATTACAAAAAAATATTTAAAAGTGATATATTGCTCTTTATTTGACAATAAAATTAATTTTCGGTATATAAATTACCAGAAAAAATAGTTCGAAGCAAGTGAATTTGTACCTACATAGCAAAAAATGATTCAAATATTTTTTTGCCCTACCTAAGTGACCTTGAAATTTCAAAATATCGAAAAAATCGACTTTTTCGCTATTTTCTTAGAGTTACGGCAATTTTTTCGACTATTTGACCATGAAATGTCTGATATATGTTAAGAAGAATGTATTTTCAATATGTTACACCAATCATATATGCAGAATGTCGATATTAAAATCATTTTGATTGATTTTGGATTACAAGAAAATATCTAAAAGTGATATATTGCTCTTTATTTCACAACAAAATTAATTTTCGGTGTCTAAATAAGGTAAAAATGTTTTCGAGTGTATATATTATTGTTGCAACATATTGCAAATACATTCTGATTAAAGTATATCACACATTATATGGTCAAATAGTCGAGAAATTTACCATGAATCTAAGAAAATAGCGAAAAAGTCGACTT
>CAKNYM010051802.1:320969-342490 GCA_932195095.1 Andricus curvator | reverse complement strand
TTTTTTAGATTTTTTGAAACTTCAAAGTCAATTAGGGAGGGTAAAAAATATTTAAATGGATTTATCGCTATACAGGTATAAAATGACTTGTTTTGAACTATTTTTATTGATAATTTAAATCTCAGCAAAAAAATTGTTTGCTATTCAAATTTGAAGAAGTGCTTCGTTTTTTGTGACTTTTAGCTATATCTATAGGATTTTTTTA
This sequence comes from Andricus curvator, assembly GCA_932195095.1. Taxonomy (NCBI): domain Eukaryota; kingdom Metazoa; phylum Arthropoda; class Insecta; order Hymenoptera; family Cynipidae; genus Andricus; species Andricus curvator. The sequence goes on along the minus strand of CAKNYM010051802.1, from coordinate 342,285 downwards.
TGAAACTTTAGGGGAGTGTTTTTGACTCCCAAAAGAAAGTTTTCATTGCTATTAGAACTTCGCGCAAACAACTTTTTTTTCGATACGCCCTATTGTTCACAATAAATACACTTTTTTATTCTACAACTTTATCAATATTTATTTATTCTATAAATCCTATTCTTTATAATATAAATCGTTAGAAATATTCGACATATTTGCAACAATAGATATTTTGTATTATTATAATTAATTTTTATAAACGTCTTATAACGAAACAAAATAAATTATTTTCTAGCTTTTAAAAAATATATATACATTTTTATAATTTAGTTCAATTAAGCGTTAATTTCAATTTTCAATAATCATTATAAATGTCAATAAAAATAAGATTCAATTGAAATTTACTATTTTCACAGTTCACAATATTTACATATGCCAATGCCAAAAATGTAATGTTCACTTTGTAGAATTATTATTGGTACTCTGTGAAAAGTGTATTTGTATTTAATCATCAAAATAATGTTTTTGTCATTTTTCATTAGTACTTATTAATTTATTGGATATTTAATATAATAATTTATATATTTATATAAAATTAATGTAAAATATGACAAATAGAAATTCTTCTAAATGAATATTAGGTTATGTGGAAGTTCGGAAAAAGTACATTTATGTCGAATACAAATTCGGAAAAACAGAAATTAGATTAAATTAAAATTAGAATGAATAAAGATTATGGTGAATAAAAATTCGAAAATACGAAAATTATGCCAAATGAGAATTCGGTACAATAGAAATTATGATAATTGGTAGTTAGGACAAATAGAGGTTATGTGAGTTGACAATTCGACAAAATAAAAATTATATTAAATAATTGTTCGGCAACTTGATTTTCGGTCAAATGAAACTTAGGTATTATGGAATTTGGGGTATATTCATGCGCCTCCTGCGTGTAATTGGAAAGTAATATCAATTGAAAACTCACAGACGGTCCGTTATATTTCTGTTGCAATTTGTTTTACTAAAACGTAAGATGTCACACACAAACAAACTTAAGCTTGATGCGGGTACCCCCAGAGTACGGAAAGCGGCCAACCGATTTTTCTACCAAATTGTTGAATCCTCAACCAAATCAGATCAGTTCAAAGATCTAATTATCAGTTCAAATCAGATCAAATCAAACAGTTGCATTTTTAATCAAAAAGCATGGATTTTTAACCAAGATGACCAATTTTCGACCAAAAAGACGAATTTTTAACAAAATACATGAATTTTTATCTGCAAAAGATCTATTTTCAATTGAAAATTTCAATTTTCAATCCAGAATTGTTGCTGGTTGTAAAAATTAATTCTCAACGAAAAAAAAAAACAATTTTGAACAATGAGGACGAATTTTTAACAAAAATGATGAATCTAAAAAAAAAGATGAGTTTTCAACCCAAAAGATTGATTTTAAAAAAATGAAATAGTTAAATTATCAGCCAAGGAGGTGAATCTTGAAATATATAAATTTTTAACAAACTAGCTCAAACTTTTAACTAAAGAGTTGAATATTTGAATAAAAATCTGAATTTTTAACTAAATTGTTAAATTTTTAACCAAAAAGCACGGGTTTTTAAGAAAATTGTTGAACTTTAAAGCCATAAGGTCGAATTATCTACAAAACGGTTGAATCTTCAACCTCATATATATGATTTATTCACCTCAGACGTCACTTTTCAGTCCCTAGGGAGTAAAAAGACTTTTTACTCCCTACGGACTGAAAAGTGACGTTAGATGTGAATAAAATATCGTATGGGCCAAGGGAGAGAGGCACTTTTTCGACTTATTGTGTACGTTTTCAGTACTCGTCTCCGCTTAGGGGCATAATATACTATTTTTTAATAAAAAAATTAATTTTCTATCAAATAGTTGAATTATGATAAAAATATTTTAATTTGTAACCAAATAGTTCAATTTCACTGTAAAAACTAGGATTCGATTTAGAACTCAATACGGTATTAAAACAGTTCACGCAACAAAACAATTGCACTTCAGTTTGATCCGCCAATCTAATAAAATAAGGTCGATTTGTGGATTGAAGTAGGTTCGAAATGAGAATCATCTGTCAATAACTAAATCTGATAAAACAAATTCTAAACTGTCAAGTTTAGAAACCAAGGTAACCCATAGGGCTGAAGTTGGATACGTCTGAGTGTGACAGTTTCTGTTTTTTTAATTTTAATTTCGACACACATTTGACTGAAATTTGAAAATATAGTTAAATTGTTTTCTATTTCAGTACATTACTTGATTTCTATGATAGACAGTACGACGGGTTTCGGGGCACAGAAAAGGAATTTGGGTTCAAAATTCAAAAATTCAAAAATTTGACTTAAAATCGGTAAAATGTTATTGAATTGATAGATTCCATGAAAATAGGAAAGGAGGGGATTTTCGAGTCTCGTAATACAAATTTTGATTCAAAATTCAAGAATTTAAAATAGCAACCTAAGTTTTGGAAATTCTATTTCATTGGTAAATTTCCATGGAAGTCAGTAAGAGGTGGGGTTTTAAGTAAAAGAATACGAATTTGAGGTTAGAATTGAAAAAGTTGAAACAAATTTTGAAAATTTTATTTAATTGGTAAATTTTTTTCAAAGTCTGTAGGAGAAAGTTTTTTGAGTCACAATAATAGAGGCATTTGCGACCCAAAATTCAAAAAGCTGACATCAATTTTGAAAATTTTATTAATCTGGTATATTTCTGTGAAAGTCAATACGAGGGTTTTTTTTTCAGAGTAAGCATTCGTATTTTGAGACTCGAAAAACTCCTTTGTTTTAGAATTCATGGAAATCTGCCAATTTAATATCATTTTCAAAACTTTAGGTTAACATTCTATGTTCTATGACTTGATAAACCCCCTCGTAATCGACTTTCATGGAAATCTACCAGTTTAATCATATTTCCTAGATTTAAGTCCACTTTTGGAATTTTGGAATTTTTGCCCCAAATTTGTATGTTGTGACTCAGAAAACCTTCTCTTACTGACTTTCATAGAAACTCACTAATTTAATAAATATTTCAAATTTTGGTTTCCTTTTAAAATTGTTAGATTTTCACCTCAAGTTTGTGTTGTGTGTCTTGAAAATCCCCCTTGTATCGAATTTAATAAAAATCCCCTAATTTTGAAATTTTGAGTCGCTTTTTTAATTTTGAACCCAAATTCGTATTTTGAGACTCGGACTGGTGCAACCTAAAACTTTTCGATCCTTGATCTTTTGTTCTATTTTTTGTTTTCTGTAAGATTGAAGTTTGGAACAAATGAAATAATGCACTCTCTGAACAAATTTAGTTCGCTATCTCGGATCATTTATCAATCTGAAGTTAGCAAATTAAAGAAGACAGAAACTGGTACTAAAAGAGACTATTTGTGAGATCATGTTAGAACGCCCAGAAAAGCATCCGAGATAAAAATGAATGCCTAGTTTTTATTGAATCAAAAATATAAATTTTGAAACAAAAAGTTAATTTTTAACCAAATAGTTGAATTTTATACCAAATTGTTGAATTCTCAACCAAACCATATTAATTTAGAACCTAACAGTTGCATTTTTAACCAAAATAGAAGAATTTTCAACCAAGAAAATTATTTTTTGTCCAAAAAAGATGAATTTTTAACCAAATACATGAATTTTCAACTAGAAAAGATCAATTTTCAATAAAAATATCAATTTTCAACCAAAAATGTACAAATTAAATTTTTTATGATTACGCTAATATTGGAGCGTCTGGATTCGATAACGTTCGGCCTCGCTCTCCCAGTACCCAGTAAGTTGCCGAAACGCGGATAAATTTCCGAAAAGGACCAACTTGGGAAATTCACTGCGAAAAAATATATGACAATATGCGGCTCGACGAGCCACACATTTTTTATTAAGAATTTTTTTTATCAAATTGATAGTTTTCTCACTAAAAATTAAAACCCGGAAATTTGTATTGTACCGAAATCAATGACTTTTTAAACTGAACTCGCGTAAACTCGGCTACTGCTCGATGAAATGATCTCGTTTTTTCCCGCAAATAGAAAAACCTCTGCCGATGCCCACTTAGGTTTTGAAAACAGATTTTCTTCTGATATTTGTAACAACAAAAATTATTGCAAACCATTGCCGTCAGGAATCGTTTCCTCTGACTTTCAGGGAAAAAAGTCTCCAGGGAAGTTTCGCAGACGGAAAATTTCCAGTGGCAAAGTTGTTCCCTGATGTTTAAGGAAAACTTTGACAAAATTTGAGCCAGATCGTTTTCATTGTTTAATAGATACAAGCGATTTTTTATTGCTGCGCGCGCACTCGAGTCGAGTCGACCGGCGCCCTTGTACGGCGGCCTTTTTAAAAGAATTTTGGATTGCGATTTTTCAATTGTTGTCACAGAGCAACAATATATAAACAAATAAAGTGACAAAATTGTCAATTTCAGCTTTGTGAATTTCTATCTCAAGAAAAAAAAAGAGAAAGACTCACTATCAGCTGGAATGATTGAAACTCAACATTTCTCTTCACAATTAGCCATAGAATACGAATGAAATATGACTTTCCAAATATCAGCCACATACGTCTGTTTTATAGGATCCTAAGAAAACCCATAAGTGAAAAAATGGCTTTTGCGAGTTTTTGGCGTTGATTATGATTCTTTTAGGTTTTTCAAATGCAAATTGTTGCTAATACATGGAATACTAATTCATACTCATAATTAGATGCTCACATAAATTATTCAAACAATTTATTATTGTTTTTAGCAATTTTCTCTTAGAATAAAGATGGTAAGTCGCGGTTTTTAAAAAAATTGTCCGCTTTTTGCCCAATTTTCAATTAGACTGATGTAATAATTAATGCTAACAAAAGTGATTGTTCAGACAATTCATTATCATTGTTGATAATATTTTTCACTTTTTGTGCAACTTCCAATTAGAGTGGGGTGGATAATTAATTGAAAGTTGAAAATTAATTGTTTAGAAGATTTATTTTCCAACTTTGAATAATTGTTTACCTCACTCTCATTGGAAATTGGACAAAAAACTGAACATTTCAGAAAAACCCGCAAATTTCTAGCATGATTCAAGTTAAATATTATTAACGATAGTAATGAATTGTTTCAAAAATTAATTTTTTAACTATAATTAATTATCCACCCCACTCTAATTGTAAATTGGACAACAAGTGAAAGATCTCAGAAAAAACCGCAACATTCTAGCACTATTCTAACTGGATATTATTAATAATAATAAATTATTCAAACAATTATTTTTGTTAACATTAATTAAGTATTACCTCAGTCTAATTGAAAATTGGACAAAAACAATAATAAATTGTTCGAACAATTTATGTAAGCATCTAATTATTAGTATGAACTAGTATTTTATGTATTAGTAACAATTTGCATTTGAAAATTCCAGCTGATAGTGAGTCTCTTTCTGTATTTTTTCGAGGTAAAAATTCACAAAGCTGAAAAGATCAATTTTGTAACTTTATTTGTTCATAAATTGTTGCTCTGTCATAACAATTAAAAAATTTCAAACGAAAATTCTCTTAAAAATTCATTGCTGAGCATCTCTAAAAAAAGAACTTCGAAATAGGTAAAGAAATACCTGCGTGGGCGATTATAAACAGTAAATTCCTGTTCTAGCAGCAATAAGAAATCGCTTGTATCTGTTGAACAAAGAAAACGATTTGGCTCAAATTTTGTAAAAGTTTTCCTTAAACATCAAGGAACAACTTTGTCACTGGAAGTTTTTCGGCCGCGAAACTTCCCTGGAGACTTTTTTCCGTTAAAGTCTGAGGAAACGATTCCCCACGATAATGGTTTGCAATAATTTTTTTGTTGCAAATATCAGAAGAAAATCTATTTTTAAAACCTTAGTGGGCATCGGCGGAGATTTTTCTATTTGGAAAAAAAACGAGATTATTTCGTCGGGCAGAAGCCGAGTTTGTGGGAGTTTAGTTTAAAAAGTCAATGATATCAGTACAATAAAAATTTCCCGTTTTTAATGTTTAGTGAAAAAAATATCAATTTGATAGAAAAATTTTGTTAATAAAAGTTGTGCGTCACAAAGCCGGGCACTTCAAACGTAAACATCAGGGCCGCGATAAGAATTGCTGTTGAATTTGGAAATATGGTGCAATCTTATGCAACTAACGCGCTAAGTGCGGCCTCTTGTTGTTTATCACGCTTGACTGAGCAGCGCCTCCCCTCTCGGCCCCGCGACTCCACTCATTCAAAACCGCTCAGCGGCATAAATTCTCGAAACAAACAAATCAAGTTTACGGCAATCCAGGTTTCAGTGTAGTTACAGTATTAACCAAAAAGATGAATTTTCTAGCAAGAAGATTAATTTTCTACCAAAAAACACAGATTTTCGAGAAAATTGTGAAACTCTAAATCCAAAAGGACGAATTATCTACAAAAACGGTTGAATGTTCAACCCAAAAATGTGATTTTTTCAACAAGAAAAAATTAATTTTCTACCACAAAGTTAAATTTTGATAAAAATAGTTTTATTTTTTCCAAATAGTTAAATTTAAACCAAATATATATGTTTTTAACAGAAAAGGTAATTTGCAACCAAATAGTTTAATTTTCTGACAAATTTTCGAATTCTCAACCAGACGAGATTAAGTTCGAACCAAACAGTTGTAAATTTAATCAAGAAAGATTGATTTTCAACTAGAAAAGATGAATTTTCAATAACAAATATCAATTTTCAACTAAAAATGGGAGTTACATTGTTAGTTAAAAAAAATTACTTCTCACAAAAAAATCGAATTTTCAACAAAATAGTTACATTTTCAACAAAAGAGATGAATTTTTAACTAAAATTATGAATCTTGAAAAAATGAATTTTCAACAAAAGAGTTCAACTCAAAAGATGATTTTTCAAGCCGGAAGATGAATTTTCTGAAAATGGAGAAGTTAAATTTGAAACCAATAAGATGAATCTACAGCCAAAAAAATTAATTTTTGACAAAGTAATTCAACTTTTAACCAACTAGCAATTTTCAACAAAATAATATAATTTGTAACCAATAAATACTAGAATTTTTAACCAAATGAGATGAATTCCGAATTGAAAATATAAAAGTAGACTTTTCAACCGAAAGTATTTTTTGTTTTCTTGTTGGGTTCTATTAATTTAGTTTGAATTTAAGCGAAAAAAACGAGAAAAGGGGGAGAAAGGGTATGTTTCTTAAAAAAAAAAAAAAAAGAATTCTTTAAAGATTACCATCAGGAAACGTACTAAATGTTATCTTAGTTCGTAACATAAATTTCACTGACCCTCTCCCCACCCTGTTACGAACCGTAGTTTTTAGCATGACCCCTTTCCCCCTTAAATTGGTAACGTAGTTTATGGACGGCTCCTTATCTCGATTTGAAAATCGTGCCAGTCGTCATTTCGATCGACCCACATTTGCCACGATATTCTATTCAGGAAGCTCTTCATCGATACATGGTATTCAAGAATCACGGGTCTCGACATGTCCTGCGATTTACGTATTATATATGATATAAATGCGAGATTTCAATATGAGCCAGAAGTTTCACGAAGCCAACCGTTGCTGACGTCAAAGGCACAAAAGTTGGACGAAAAGTACCTTTCGCGCTTAAAGTGAATTGCAGACGCGAGATTTAAGCGTCGCAACGATAAAAGGAAAGAAAAAAGTGCAAGCAAAGTAATCTGCCTGAGAATGAAGCGGAAAGCAAAGGCTTTCAGGTCCTCAGAAGCAACACAACACCCACTGTTTCTTTTTCAACTCAAAATGTTTCCAAAAGAGCCAGCTAATCTGAAAAAGCGCTTTTAGTCACAGAAAAAACTAAGTGTGAACTTTACCCAGATTTCGGGGAAAAGATTACCAGCAACATAAATTACCCCAGGTGGGTAATCTTTACCTTGACATATCGGGTATTCTTCTGTGTTCACCCACGTTGTGAGGATAATTGTCAATGTTTACGTCGAAGGACTGGGAAACTTGACATCGTCTGCTTCACGGAAAAAACCGAGGATAAATATTGTTGCAGTAGGAAGCACGGAGTAATAATAAGGAGACCGATCTCCATATATGCGTTTTGACGGTGCTAACTGTACATTTATTGCCTTCCCTCAGGCGTCTAAAATATTGGCGCATGCGCACTGCGCTTTACTATCTCTTTTTCTCCCGTGAAAAAAGAGATAGTATATCGCAGTGCGCATCCGCCACTATTTGAATTATGGTACAGATATCGCAGTCAAAACTCGAGGCGCTTTGTACAGCATGATCGGTCTCCTTATTATTACTCCGTGGTAGGAAGTAAACTGTCTTTTGTTCTAATAAAAGTCGTCACGACCGTCTTGAAAATTAGAAGCCACTAACTTTGATCGCTGAAGTGAAGTTAGCTGACGGTTTGTATAATAGTCAAATCGATATGTGCGGTTTCATAAAGACTGCCCTGCCGAATGGTAAGAGTAAAATCAGGGTAAAGATTACCCTACGTTTTTTATGTGTTGCAAACAGCAACACGTTACATGTTTACATCCAAAACAGTCTGACGAAAAATGAAACAACTGCCGATTTCTTTCGCAGTTCAATTAAAAACGTATAATAGTTTGCATGGACGAGCAAATTCACTACTAAGTTTGCTTCGAAGTTTGCAAATACAGCTGTTTTGCGGACGGCGACTAAAACTTGCGGTCTCTAGGGGCGCTATTGACGGCTAGTGGCGGCGACTACTGCTATTCGCATTATATCATTCCTTGATAACGCAGTATTGAGGTGTTTTTTAAAAATACCAGGTTTCCATATAACAAAAAAAAAACTAAGCAAAGTGTCAGTGGCGTATCTAGGAAAAATGACGCCTATGGCAACTACTGAAATTGCGCCTCCCACCACCCACACACCCACATAAAGCAAATAACCTATTATTATTATACCATTAAGCCATTTCCCTTTCGGGGTAGGCGTGACTTGCTCGGTTGGAGAATAGTATTGTATAGGTTGAATAATTGTATAGGTATATTAATATCAGTTTAAAAAAAGATTTTCTTATAAATTCTTTATTTAATGAGAATCGAGATAGAAATAAACATGAAACTTAGGTTGATTTGGAAAACGCGATCATGCTTGGAATCGTTCAGTGTTGAGAGGAAAACAATGACACCAAATCCATAAAACCAAAATTTATTTAATTTTTCAAATCATTGTTACAATTCATAAAACATACTTTCTCATCCTCTCTGTATTTGAAAATTAGTTTTTATTTTCTTTTAAATTATTTAATGGAATAATAAAATCCATAATTTTTATTTATATCGATTTTATAACTTTATTAATTATTTATTGAAACATTAAAACTGATTTCCAAATGCATTTAGAATGAGAAACTATTTTTAAACATAGAGATTAAAATAATAATTTAGTCTCATGCATACGTCGTAATCCAATATAACCGAATAGCTATAGTCAGTCGGCTAATCGACGCTGATTAGCCGACTATGCAAACGATTCATCATATATTTGAAGGAATGAGACCTTTATATTTGTTTTCCATGTAATGTCTGGTAATATTTTGATTCAAAACTAATGAAAAGGGTCCCTGTTTGAAATTTCAAACCATTGATAATTTAATTTATACAGTTATGTGATACGAATATCGTTAGTAAGGAAATCTTAAATAAAAAATTCTCCAATTCCTAAAAAAGGCGAGAAAAAGTACAAAATAATATTATCTCTGGTTCATCAGTGTTTTTTTTATTTACGATAATTACATATGAAAGTACAATGCTTACAAGCATCCCAGAAGAAAATAAAAATAAAGTAATTATTTTCATTTTTCCAATCTTTCGTTTTATGTATGTTCATTTGTTACAAGGTGAACTCATATGACAATGAGAATAATATTATAAACCAGCCTCAAAACAAGCTATTTCAGGTGAGAACTCGATAATTATAATTAATCAAAATATTCAAAATACGTGCTAAAATTGTTAATTTTATACTGAAATATACTAAAATATGAGAAAAAGAGAATTTAAATGACTTATATGATTCTATCTTTAGAATTTCTGAATATTCTCTCATTTTATAAGATAAATTAATATGTAGGACGACCTGTTATTTTATGAACTAGCTGTGAATTCGATCTCGAGTGTTTCCACTTTGTTTGTATTTATAATTCTATGGTGCTCATTTCACGAGCACTTTGCTTTCCGTTAGCAAATGTATTTGCTTCCTCATAGAGGAAGCATTAGTTGTTTTTTGCAATAATAGCCAAACCAAAGTCTTCATTCTGCTCAATTTAAAAATAGAAATTTACAAAATAATACGAAAAATGTTTAAATATAAAGACAAATCAGACAAATCAAATTTTGTATTCGAAATGATAATAATTTTTCGAGCTCGAAAAGGGAAGGGAAAAGTTCTGTCGCACCCTATTCCTTTCCCAGCTTTATGATTTATTCACAAAAATTGTCAGAATTACTCTATTTGAAAATTTATGATCAAAAAGTCTTTTCTGTTCATGCGTCAACTTTGAATTATGTCGATGAAAAAAGTTTTTCTGTTTGAAACAGACGATTCAAATATTATAAATGAGCATAACTTCCTTAATCTTTAATAAAGTGTATTAATATTAGAGATCAATCGATTTGCCTCGAATAAAGGAATCTTTTCCGTTCTTGCATCAATTCTGAATTATGTCAGTGAAAAAAGTTTTACTATAAAAAATCGTGTTTTCAAATATTATGCATTACCATAGCTTCCTTACTCTTCAATAGAATGTATAAATACTATGTATCAATGAATCAATGAATGTATCAATCGATTCGTCTTGAATCAACACAACTTTTCTATTCTGGCATCAACTTTAAATTATGAGAATGAGAAAATTTTTACTATAAAAAACGATTTTAAAAATATATAAATTACCATAACTTCCCTACTCTTTAATAAAATGTATTAATATTGTACGTCAATCGATTCGTCTCGAACCAAGGAATCTTTTATATTGTTGCATCAACTTTGAATTATGTTGAAGAAAAAAGTTTTACTATAAAAACCGTATTTTCAAATATTATGCATTACCATAGCTTCCTTAATCTTCAATAAAACGTATTGATATTATAGTTCAATCGATTCGTCTTGAATCAACACATCCTTTCTGTTCTTGAATCAACTTTGAATTATGTTAATGAACCAAGTTTTACTGTGAAAAAACGATTTTCAAAATATATAAATTACCATAACTTCCCTACGCTTTAATAAAATTTAATCATATTGTAGGTCAATCGATCCGTCTCGAACCAAGGAATCTTTTATATTTCCGCATCAACTTTGAATTATATTTAAGAAAAAAGTTCTACTCTAAAAAAACCGTATTTTCAAATATTGTGCATTACCATAACTTCCCTACGCTTTAATAAAATATATTATTATTATAGGTCAATCGATTCGTCTCGAATCAACACATCTCTTCTGTTCTTGCATCAACTTTGAATTATCTTAATGAAAAAAGTTTTACTATAAAAAACCGACTTTCAAAATATATAAATTACCATAACTTCCCTACCCTTTAGTAAAATATATTATTATTAAAGGTCAATCGATTCGTCTCGAACCAAGGAATCTTTTATATTCTTGTATCAACTTTGAATTATGTTGAAGAAAAAAGTTTTACTATAAAAAACCGTATTTTCAAATATTATGCATTACCATAGCTTCCTTACTCTTCAATAAAATTTATTAAAATTATAGGTAAAGGTAATAATTATGTGTAAATTAAGCCAACGGCCATACCACGCTAAAAACCCAGTTCTCGTCAGATCACTGAAGTTAAGCAGCGTTGGACGCGGTTAGTACTTGGATGGGTGATCATTCAAGAATACTGACATGAGTGCTGTTGGCACATCGTGGGTGTGGTGAGCCCACACTTGTAGTTATTTATAACTACAAGAAAAACCTAGAAACACTACCCGAATCGGGTAGTGTCACGCCTACCCTGAAAGGGAAATGGTTTAATGGTATAGGTCAATCGATTCGACTCGAATCAACACCTATTTTCGGTTCTTGCATCAACTTAGAATTATGTTAACCAAAAAAGTTTTACTATAAAAAACCGAGTTTCAAAATATATAAATTACCATAACTTCCCTACTTTTAAAAAAAATGTATTAATATTATAGGTCAATCAATTCGTCAGGAGCCAAGGAATCTTTTATATTCTTGCATCAACTTTGAATTATGTCGATGAAAAAAGTTTTTCTGTTGGAAACAGACGATTCAAATATTATAAATGAGCATAACTTCCTTATTCTTTAATAAAGTGTATTAATATTAGAGATTAATCGATTTGCCTCGAATCAAGGAACCTTTCCGTTCTGGCATCAATTTTGAATTAGGTTAGTGAAAGAAGTTTTACCATAAAAAATCGTGTTTTTAAATATTATGCATTACCATAGCTTCCTTACTCTTCAATAAAATGTATAAATGTTATGGGTCAATCGATTCGTCTTGAATCAACACAACTTTTCTATTCTCCCATCAACTTTAAATTATGGGAATGAGAAAATTTTTACTATAAAAAACGATTTAAAAAATATATAAATTACCATAACTTCCCTACTGTTTAATAAAATCTATTAATATTGTAGGTCAATCGATTTGTCTCAAACCAAGAAATCTTTTATATTCTTGCATCAACTTTGAATTATGCTAATGGAAAAAGTTTCGCTATAAAAAACCGATTTTTCAAATATTATTCATTACAATAGCATCCTTACTCTTCAATAAAATGTATCAATATTATAGGTTAATCGATTCTACTCGAATCAACACATCTTTTTTGTTCGTGCATCAACTTTGAATTAGGATAATGAAAAAAGTTTTACTCTAAAAAACCGATTTTCAAAATATATAAATTACCATAACTTTCCTAGTCTTTGATAAAATGTATTAATATTATAGGTCAATCGATTCGTTTCGAACCAAGAAATCTTTTACATTCTTGCATCAACTTTGAATTATGTTGAAGAAAAAAGTTTTACTATAAAAAACCGTATTTTCAAATATTATGCATTACCAAAGCTTCCTTACTCTTCAATAAAATTTATTAATATTATAGGTCAATCGATTCGACTCAAATCAACACATATTTTCGGTAATTGTATCAACTTTGAATTATGTTAACGAAAAAAGTTTTACTATAAAAAACCGATTTTCAAAATATATAAATTACCATAACTTCCCTACTCTTTGAAAAAATGTATTAATATTATAGGTCAATCAATTTGTCAGGAACCAAGGAATCTTTTATATCCTTGCGTCAACATTGAATTATGCTAATGAAAAAAGTTTTACTATAAAAAACCGATGTTTAAAATATTATTGAGTGCTAAAAAAAATGCAATTAATATTTTTAGAAATCCTGCGGTCCACACACACATCCACACACATACACACACATCCGGACCATTTTCCTAGAACATTGTATTAGACATTTTTAAATTAAGGAAGGTTTAATTAAATAAATTAAAAATTTTTGGGAAATGTTACCATTACAAAGCTTCCTCTATGAGGAAGCAAAAAATATTGGCAAAAATAGAATTAACGTTTAAATTTTACCTATACAGAATTGTGAGTATAAAATTAACAATTTTAGAAAGCATTTTGAATAGTTTCATTACTTATAATGATCGAAGTTTCACCTAAAATAGTTTTTTTTTGCAGCTGGTTTATTATTTAAATTCTTATGGGTCCTGGTCCGGACCGGACCGTTGCTGGTCTATTTAGGTTTCCGGGCCCTTTAAACATTAGGTGTTTCGATTCCTGCGTTGTAATAAAGAAAGCTGATAATAAATTTGTTTTTTATTTAAAATTTTCTCTTTACCACACTAACTCCATTATCACACTAACTCCTATCGACCCTTTAATATGAGATCAGCAATGTTGTAATCTTTGAAACATTATTATCAAAATGTTTTAGAATTCACAACTCACATATAAATTGTCATTAATATTCGAAAAAAATTGAAACATATCGACTGAAGGGCATGTACTGGGTGAATTGGTCATGCCAACGTCCAGCCAAAACTTGATGGACGAGTACTGGGGAAATCGCAATTCAATTACTGTGCCGATACTGGCAAAAAATCAAAGAACAAATAGCAAATATACGCATATATATATATATATATATATATATATATTTATAATATATCGGTTTGAAAATAAAAAAGACACGCTTCCAATCTCTCCCAAAATTAAAAAATATAGTTTTTGTTTGAGTTAGAGTATTATGAAAATTAGAATAAATGACATTTTTGAAAGATTTGGCTAACAGTGTTTAAAATTTTTAAAACGTTAGTGTTTTATGAATAAGAAAGACTATAAGAACAAAATCATGGACTTTCTTACTGACGATACATATAAAAAACTTAAAAAAGACCATCTCTCCAAAACTTTACGGACTCCCAAAAGTCCACAAAAACAACATCCCACTCAGACCGATCGTCAACGCAAAAAAATCACCAACTTACAACCTAGCACGCTTTCTCGCCAAAAAACTGAATCCTTTCACAGGAAACTCTATCACACACGTCCAAAACTCTTTTGACTTCATCAGAATGATACAACAGATTAACATTCAACCCCAAGACACCCTAGTGAGTTTCGACGTAGTATCTCTCTTTACGAAAGTACCAATCTCTGATACAATCGATATTATTAAATGCTTTGCAAAATTCCCCTCCAATATCACACCTTTCATAGAACACTGTCTCACTAATACCTACTTCTCTTTCAATAACCAATTCTACGAATCAACCTCAGGAGCAGCAATGGAATCTCCAATCTCACCTGTAATAGCCAACATCTTTATGGAAAATCTAGAAACTAAAATCTTTCAAAAATCCAAGCTTAAACCGGAACTTTGGTGCCGTTACGTTGACGACACTTTTGTCATCTGGAGACATGGAGTAGAGGAACTACACAAGTTCTCCGATTTCATCAATCAAATACACCCTAATATCCAGTTCACCATGGAAATTGAACAAAACGGAAAATTACCTTTCTTGGTCGTACCAGTTTACAAAAGATCTGATAACACATTAGGACATGAAGTTTACAGAAAACCCACCCATACAAAGAGATACCTACACGCCTCCTCCCACCACCACCCATCTCAAAAGCAATCGGTCATCAACTTCCTTGTATACAGAGCTGTCTCCATAACAGATAAAGATAACTTACAAAAGGAACTACAAAATGTTAAAAAAATCCTAATACAAAACGATTACACAAACAAACAAATTATTAAAGCAATAAGAAAATACACTCAAAAAAACAAGTCAACACAACCTACTGAAGAAAGAGAGAGAAAAACGACCACCATCCTATCCTACATTCAAGGTATCACAGAACAAATAAGAAGAATTCTCAACAAGCACAACATCCAAACCATATTTAAACCACCTGCGAAAATAGGACAACTTCTGAACAACCCTAAAGATAAAGAGGCACCCTCCAGTGATCCGGCAGTATATAAAATCCTTGTTCTTGTGGTAAAGTCTATATTGGAGAAACCGGGAGGGCGGTAAGCCAACGTGTAAAGGAATATGAGAGTAAAGTTAGGCTGAAACATTTCATGCAATCAGCACTACCTGAGGATCATATCGAAAAAGGACATTGCATTTTTGTTGACAAAACAACCGTCATCGCAAAAACGTTCAATATTTTTCCAAGAAAACATAGAGAAGCAATTGAAATCTTAAAACACCCTAATAACATCAATAGGGAAAATGGATATAATACCAATTCGATTTGACTTTCCCTCCTCCCGGGTTTTAAAAAAAAGACTTGATTGACCAATCAAGTTCGACCTGTCCCCACCATGGGGCGCTCTGGCCAATCACAGACATCGTAGAGAATACATATATAACAACAACATAACCTGTAACTTCAGTTTCAGGTCAGCCCTGAATAAGTGAACTGCAATGTTCACGAAACGTCGGCAAGATTCATAGTTTCGCACACGATTGAAACTCGAAAAAACTTTAGATTTATTATAAATTTTTTGACAATAGTTTTTTTGATTAAATTTTCTCTTACTGTCGCTTTTCATCACTTTTTTTTCAAATAGTTGAAAGAAAAATAATCTTCTTGATTAAAAATCAATCTTTTCGGTCAAAAATTCAATTATTTGGCTACAAATGTAACTGTTTTGTAGAAATCTCGTCTTTTTGGGATGAAAATTCAACTTTCGTTGACTTTCTTTTTTCGTTAGGGATTCAACCGTTTTGTTGATAATTTATCTGTTTTGCTTCAAAGTAAATTTTTTAGCTGCAAATTTATCTGTTATATTTCTGGTGAAAATTGATCGTTTCTAGTTTAAAATTCAATTATTTGGTTTGAAATTAACTTTTTTCTTGTAAATTCATATTTTTGGATTGAAAATTCAACTACTTGGTTTAAAATATATTTATTTTTTCAATAATTCGTCTTTTTTAGTAGAAAAATAATCTTCTTGATTAAAAATCAATCTTTTTCTCAAAAATCCAATTATTTGGTTGAAGATGCAACTGTTTTGTAGAAAGCTCGTCTTTTTGAGATGGAAATTCAGCATTAAGGATGACATTTTTTTTCTTCATTGTCTGAAAAATCTTTTTTCGTTAAGGATTCAACTGTTTTGTTGATGATTCCTCTTTTTTGTTTAAAAATCAACTTTTTTTAGCAGGAAATTGATCTGTTCCATTTTTATAAAAAAATTAATCGTTATTAGTTCAAATTACAACCATTTGGTTCAAAATTAACTTTTTTGTTGAAAATTTAACTGTTTTGTAGAAAAGTTAAAATGCAATTAGGTTCAGAAAATAAAATGTGTTAATAACAATAAGTATTTCGTCCTACAAACGTACAATTTTGTTATTTCTTCACACTTTTTGTAGTCCGAATTAAAAAGTTTTGAAGCAAAATTTCCATTTTTCAAACCTAGTATTTTAAAAGTATTAGAAATTAACTTTAATGTTCATTTAAACTATTATTCTTCTGTCTATAAATTATCAAAATTCCTATTTATTTTTCGCAGGCTTCACAGTCTTTCTCCTTTTTCTCGTTTTTCCACTTAAATACGACCTGAATTAATAGACCCCAACAAGAAACTTCAACTACTTTTGGTTGATAGGTAATTCTTTTCGATTGAAAAGTCCACTACTAAATCTATGGTCAGGAATTCATCTTTTTTGTTGAAAATTTTATTTTTTGGTTCAACATTTGATTATACCTATTGAAAATTCAACAATTTCGTTGAAAAGTCATCCTTTTCCGTTGAAAATTCGACTGTTTTGTTAAAATTCCTTTTTGGCTTCAAAAATCAACAATTTGATTCGACATTTTTTCTTTCATGACTGACAAATTTTTTAGACATTTGTTCTTTTGGTTTAAAAATTAATCTCTTTTTGTAGAAATTTCATCTTTTTTGGTTAAACATGCGACTGTTTGGCTTCAAATTAAAATGTTTTTGTTTAAAATAGAAGTTTTTGTTAAAAATTCACATTTTTGGGTTGAAGATTCAACTAATTTGTAAAAAATTCGTACTTCTGTTTCGAAAATTCAACAATTTGGTAGAATATTCCACTATTTGGTATTAAGTTCAATTATTGGGTTGACAGTTGAACTACTTTGTTAATTCATAAGGACCAGTAATGACTGAATTCATGCATAAAAGTCAGTCTGCAGGAATTACGTAAGATAGGGTGCGTGAGTGCGGGGGTCAAAACTTACGGACCCTACCTAGCAAAGGGGGGTACGTGGTTCAAAATTACAGGAAAAAAATTTACGTCATTTATGCACGGTGCCTTAAGTTTTGAAATATTTACTACTTTATTATCTATTCTTAATGTTTTTTACTTGATCACGCAATCGGAAAAATTGGTTCTTCGAGCCGGATCGATTTCTATTCCCAAAAACTAATTCATCCTCGTTTAAGTAGAACGAGTCAATACATGGTCAGACAGACACTATAACGATGTTTCACTGAATGAGAAAAAGTAACTAAAACCGAAAATTGGAACGTGATCTGTCTAGTAAAATCGACTAAGAGGAAAGAGAGAGAGAGAGAGAGGGGGGGGGGAGAGAGAGAGAGAGAAGGGCTGGTTGTTTCCAACTGAGTCATTGAATTTCGCAGCGTTCGACAAAACGAGATTCTGCGGTAGACTTTCAACTCAATAGTGAGAGAACATTTTCGTTGTCGAATAAAATATAGTTTGGTGCCGGAAATTTAAACTGTTATGTCTATTTTTTTGTTTGGCCCTCTGAGTTTGAAATATTATGAAAAAATTATTCTCGGGAGACAATAGGGAGCAGGTTTTTTTAGCAGTCATTAATTCGTTAGCCTCTGCTCGTTTTTTTCCGGATTCGAAATTAAACGGGATGTGGATGAAATATTTCGTGAGTCTCTCGAGTATCCTGTCATAAATTCGGAGATTCTGAAACACGTAAATTCTAGTATTGACCTATGTGCGAACAAATATTTACAATATTATAATAAAAAATGATTTCGCCTAAAAATTATTCTTTCGAATTGTGAAAAAAAATTGAGTTTAGTTGGAGGACAAGTTTTAATACAATCGGTGGTGGATTCCACGCTGGATTGACATACACCAGACCTTTAGATCATAATTTTTTTTAATAATTGGCTACTTTTTATATGCTTAGTGTAGAACATATAGATTACAGAAGATTTAGATTCGAAAATTTTGTTTCGAAAGTTATTAAAGTTTTTCCATTTTGAACACTTTTTGATTTTCGAAAAGATAAATTGCACTATTTCACTAAAGGGGTACCGCTTAGCTCTGTTTCAAATCAACCCTTGTTTGCACACCTCGATATCTAGGTATCACCCAGGGTACATTTTTGCATGTAAGTAGAGTAAAAATTAAAATTTCACTTGGGGCCTCCGAAACATTGTTATTCAGCTCAATTTGAAGCAAATGGTGTATTTATAATTTATTCAGGATTTTTGTTTGCAATAATAATCGACTTTAAAGTATATATACGTTGCGGACACATCCAGAGGGTACCCGGGTATCCAGTATACACCATAAAAAATTCAACTTTCAGTGGATTATTAATTTCTTATCATGTTATTCGATTCATGCACGAAAAAAGTGTTAAGTAATAATGAAATTAATGAAAATTTAATCAATTATTAATTAATAATTAATTATTCGTTACATTATATGTGCGGCGACCCGGCGTGCAATACTGTACATCGGGTTGCAGCGCAACCGGAACAGGTCTTGCTGTGTTTTGTGCCTTTGCCACTCACTTTTGATATTTATTTATTGAGATAAATGACAAGGAAACGATTTCAATTTCACAATTATTTAAAAAGTAGTCAAATGTTGTAAAAAGTTGTAAAAAACACTGATTTTCTTTATACTTCTTTATGTTATACTTTAAAATGTCATATAATATTGAAAACAAAAATAAATAAAACCTATTTGCTTACATAAATTATTTCAACATGAAATTTTTTGTAAAAGAACGTTAATAAAAAATGAGGAATAGAAACAATTTGCCCAATAAAGAATTTTTTTAAAATACTTTTTCAGGAAAAGTTTAATATTTCGAACCTTAATTTTCTTCAGCTTGAATGATAGAAGCATGGGATTATTTTGCTTACATGGAACAAAATGTTTCGTGTTGTATAAAGTTTTACAACACCGCAACAAAAAATTTCAAATTCACGAAAAAATTCTTTGATTCAAGTTGGAAAAATTTCAGGTTCGACATATTAAAGTTTTTCAAAAAAAAGTGTGCATTTAACCCAATTGAAAAAGAACATGATTTTTGAGTATTGTCAAAAAACTCTAATTTGATCAAATCTTTTATAAATTCTGTACTAGCAAAAACTATGAAGAAGATACTAAGGGACGACGAGGAAAAATACCGAGGACTGCTGAGAAAAATACTGTTGTCATGCAAAAATATTAAACTGTACCCCTTTTCATTTAAAACGACCCTGTTAGCACGCCTGGAACAAACAGTACTAGGTCTACCAACTTAATTTTTACATTCTCAGCATAATGAGAGAGAAGGTATTATTTTTATGTGAGAACTGGGTATCGCGGATTTCTTTAAATCTCCACGTTTCGAGACCCCCTAAATCCGAAAAAAAGGTTTTACGACGGTTTCTGTCTATGTAATTGTGTTTGTTTAGAGACAATTCGGAATGTGTTGCAATTTGGCACGCAGTGTTAGGGGCCAAAAAGAAAGATTGGGTCCGTTGACCAGCTATTTTCGATTAAAATTCAAAAACTATTCGTAGTACTCGTAGTAGTATTTGTAGTACTTGTAGTACTCATGGTATTCGTAGTACTCGGAAATGCGAACAATTTATTCTGAAGACTTTTTTCGATAAAAAGAAAATTATCATAGTTATAGCATTTTCAAGATAAAAAAAAACGAAAATGAACATTTTAAGCCAAGCAACGCATGATATGAAAAAAAGTCAGAAAAAAACCTTTGCTTTTTGAAAGCCCTACAAGATTATCTTAATTACTTTTTGAATGTTTTTGTAAAATTAGAAATTTAACTTTTGATCGCACAAAAAATAATAAAAAATTTCATTTTGCGGTCAAACTATGCAAGATACGAACAAAGATGAATCAACAAAAATTATGTATACAAAAAATATTTACAAATTTTTTATTTATCACTTTTTTATAGGACACGCAGTTTTTGTTTTATCCGTAAAAACAACAATAGAAATAAAAAAAATTAAATTTGTGGACAAACGACACAAGCTATGAAAAAAATTAAGAGCCAAAAGTTGCTTATCCAAAAAAAGTTACCAATTTGTCACTAATTATTTTTTGATAAGACGCATAGTTTTGTTTTAATTGTGAAAAAACACATTAAAAATAAAGCAAAATACATTTTTGGGCGAACGACATAAGGTACGAAAAAAAATTGACAGATAAAAGTTATTCACCCAAAAAGGATATACACATTTGTTATGAATAATTTTTAGATAGGACGAGTAGATTTCTTTTTTTTCGTAAAAAATAAGATTAAAAATAAAAAAATGGAATTTTTGCAAAAACGACACAAGAGACGAAAAAAAATACAGAGACAAAAGTTGTGCAACCAAAAAAGATTTAGTTTGGTATAAACTATTGTTATGAAAATACATTAAAAATAAAAAATTAACTTTTTGGAAAAAGGACACAAGCTGCAATAACGTTTTATTCAAGAAAATTTTCGTTTAAGTTATATCTGCAAAGTGCGAGCGTAAGGGTAAACGGGAAACTGAGTGACTGGTTCGATATTAC
>CAKNYM010051802.1:292106-320569 GCA_932195095.1 Andricus curvator | reverse complement strand
ATAATTCTATATTCATACCGACTGTACTATACGGTAGCGAAACATGGGCATGTCAAGAAAAGGACAGGAGTAAAATTAACGCGATCGGCATGAGACCTCTGCGCATAATATGCTGGAAAACACTGATGGATAAAGTCCGAAACGAGACAATCCTCAAAGAATGTGGTGCAAAAGAGAAAATAGTTGACACATGAGAAAGAAATCAGTTAAGATGGTTCGGTCATCTTGAAAGAATGAAAGATGAGCGACTGACCAAGCAAGTGTACAAAGGTAAAGTAAATGGCAGAATGCCTAGAGGTAGACTGCCGAAAGAATGGTTAGAATCGGTAAATGAGACATTAATCCGAAGAGACGTAAGAAGCCATAGAAACACACGAGCTTGCATGAAAAAATGCATGGACGTGAAGGAAGCTAGAGTAGTATGCCAGGACAGAAAAGTGTGGCGACAAATAGTTTGTAAACAGAGTGACAATAGAATGAATGAAGCCTGAAACAAAGACCTTGGAATCTAATGGGCCCAAGTGGGGAACCATACATAACAATTTTGTGAGGCTCTTCACTTGGGGTGATCGCTAGAGAGATTGATCAGCAACCTGGGTCGGAGCAGTGTTGCGGAATAAACGTGTCATTTGAATAAATGACACGAGAATTCCAGATCAATCTAAAACATATATACCTAACACCTATATACCTATCTACTTTACACCTATATACCTATCTAAATTATACCTATATACTCTACACCAATTCACCCATATACCCAATACTATTTTCCAACCGAGCAAGTCACGCCTACCCCGAAAGGGAAATGGCTTAATGGTATAATAATTAGAACCACTTCATGACTTTAAGCTAGGATACATATTTTTAATTCAAATTGTCAAAAATATTATTGGAAATAAACAGACTAAATTTATGGAAAAGCGACACAAAATGCAATAAAATGTTTAATAACAAAATTGTTATTTTATAGGATGCGCCCTCTTTTAAATTATAAAACAAGACAATGAAAATACGTACGTTTCAATACCAGGGCATATTATGAATTGTAATAATATTACTTAGCGGAATAAGCATGTGAAATCGGCCCCAGTTCGTATGAAGCTCAAATTGATGTCATACGTTCGTTTCCATGTGGTATGAAACTCCACCAAGTTTCAACTTAAAAATCCCATTTTTGTGGGGGATATGGAGGGGGAAAGCAAAATCAAAAAAGTAATTTTTCTCGATAACGGCTTGATCAATTTTAATGAACAAAATATATGTTTCTAAGACCACTCAGGAGTATTTTAAAAACAATGATAAATTCCTCGAACAAAAAATAAGTATAAAAAAATGTTTTAAAATTTTGAAAATTTTTGTTTCTTATGTTGTTTTAGAGATACCACTTTTATTTTCTGAAGAAAATATCTTTGCATTGTGTACTACAACTCAGAATTTTTATGATTTTTTTGTGTGGTGGAACATAGTTAAAAAAAAACAATGTACGTAACGGTGCAGCGCCGCCCGCTGCCGAGGTTCACCGTGGATGAATGGGACCCATTTTTTTAAAGGACATCTGCACTTTGCCTATACATCCAGAGTTTACCACGAGGAGGTTGCAGTACGTTTTTAAACTCCTTATCATCGGGTTGCTTTTTTAAAGTGAGTCCCCTCGCCTCACACATCAGTTCATAATCATCGGGGTGCTTTTTTAAAGTGATTCTCCTCGCCTCTCACATCAGTTCATAATCATCGGGGTGCTTTTTTTAAAGTGAGTCCCCTCGCCTCTCACATCAGTTCATAATCATTGGGGTGTTCGTTAATGTCAGTCCACTTGCCTCTCACATATTGCTCAATCTTCTTCACTATCACTGTCAATTACTGGAATGCAATTATCGTTCATAAATAAATCGCTCAGTATTTCTGCTGGTTTAAAAAATTTTGACAAATACTTTGCGTAAGCTAAATAATAAACGATAGCTGCAATGTGAGAACAGCAACCAACTGTTCTTCTACCATTAGCATATTCACGTGCATAATGTGTCAGACCCGAAACCCCAACGCTGTTAGGCTTATACCTTAAAAAAACCTATATGTTGTGCGAGAAATATGTCTGGATGGAACTTTTACCTTCAGCACATTTTTCTCATCTTTAACATATTGTATATCCAATGTGCCATCTTTATTGACCATTTCAGCTAAATACGACACAGCTTGGGAGAGTTGATATGACCCAGTAAATAGAATCTTAAGATCCCTTTTTGTCATCTCCGGAAAGTCTAATAAGTCTTCGGATGTAATACTCTGGAAAGGGAGTTGCTTTCGAAACCATCCTTTCTCTTCAGCCTCAATAGTATTTTCGATAGATTTTTGAGTATGCATCATCTGAGCCACTTCATCTAAAACGTCTACGTCTGAGAGTGACCTTCTTCCGAAAGTATTATTTAAAAATGCCGCAATTCTAAAGAAACTTCCCACTTTAGGTAACAGCTTGTTATTAAGCTTGTGATCAAGAAGGCGATACTTTTGTTTTAACATACCATGCACAGATTCAACAACCCAGCGAATTTTAGTAACAAAACGTGACTGATTAGACTCTTCTGCTGGAAATTGTTTCCTCTTACCTTTCAACGCAGGCATTAATACTTTAAACTTTTTTTCCTCTAAACTACATACAATATCACGAAATCTGCGATCAAGTACAAAAGTATCACCTTCCTTTAAAAAGTTGCGTAGACCATTTGCATCTTCCAAAATATTTTTCAGAATTTCCGCATCATTTTCAGTTGCAAGATACGGTCCAAGCATATCAATCACAAAACCGTCAGTCGTGCAGATAGTGAAGGGTTTGCAAAGAGGAACTTTCTTTTGCCCCGAAAAAGATTTCCTCGGGTACTCGTTGTTGGAACTTTTTTGGTGTCGTGCATACGTACCATCACAAATTATAAATAAATTATTACTCACATCAAACAGTTTCCTTTTTATTTCCGTAGTGTGATTATTAATAAGATCATCTCTGTTTAAAGCACTTAAGCCAAAAGAAAATGGTAGCATATCAGTTTCGAAAAATTTAATTACGCTTGCACAATAATCAGAAATTGATTGTTCATTATCTAACTGAAAGAGAGAACTGATTATTTTATTTGAGTTTCCTGTACGTAGTTTGAAGAGAAACAGAACCAGAGCTTGAATTACTGAACGGGATGAACGGTTTCTCAAGAAAATCATCTTATCTTTTAAATCATTAAATCATCTTAATCATTTTAAATCATATATTTTGTTCATTAAAATCGGTCGAGCCGTTTTCGAGAAAAATGACGTTTTTGATTTTCATTTCCCCCTCCATATCTCCCACAAAAATGGGATTTTTAAGTTGAAACTTGGTGGAGTTTCATACCACATGGAAACGAACTTATGACGTCAATTTAAGCTTGATCCGAACGGGGGCCGATTTCACATGCTTATTCCGCTAAGCCCAAATTGAAATGATAAATTTTTCAGGGTAGCTGGGAATAAAATTGTATTCAAATTAAGAAACAAATATTAAAGTAATCATTATAAATGAAATTTGTACTTTATTTTGCAACATCTGAATAAGCAATCCGAAAGAACATTAACAATAGAGAATTCACAATCACCAAATTACATTTGTCGATGCTTTTACCTTGAATTTTAAAAGGTCTGTGCACAAATGTTGGGAAATACAAAGACCGAACGCGTAGAGCGAGGTAAATACATTATCGAGCGCGTTTTTTTAATTAAATTTTTTCTTGCGTTCGCTTCTCGCTATTTTTTTTTAAATGGTTGAAATTCAATTTTCGTAAAAAAAAAAATTTTCAATGGAAAAGCTGAAAATATTCCTGTAGCCTTTTTTTTATATTTCTTATTATAATATATTTTAAAAAATCTACCTGCTGCATGGGAAAATTCTTATATTGTCTGTTTTTTTAACGATTGAAACAAAAAACATGCGTCATATTGAAAAATGGGCAGAAGAAAACTTGTAGACCTTTTTAAGATGAACAATTTTACTTCGCAATATTTTTTCGTATCTTGCATAGTTTGTTCGGAAAATAGCATTATTGTTATTTTTCATAAAGTTGTTCACAATTAAGGGAGAAACTATGCGTCTCATTGAAGAATGGTCCAAAGAAAATTTGTGGATCATTCTGAGGTAAATAGTTTTTCCTGTTTACATTTTTTCTGTATTTTTCATTGTTTGAAAGGAAAATGGAATTTTTTATTTTTAGTAATATACGGATGCCTGCCATCTCCAAAACTTTTTTTCAGAGTTCATATACGGAAAATAAGATGAAATTGCTTTTGACATGATTTGCACAATTCACTTCAAAAACTGTTCACTATCCACCGGACGGATATAGTTATTTGTTTAAAGAATGTTTTCGTTTAAAAAAATCATTTTAACGATTTCAGTCATAGAAAAATTTACACTTAAAATTTGGAAACAGTAAAGTTATCGAGGATGTTTTTCCCTTAAAAAAGTTATCACTTCTTAAAGAATTTCTATCATTTTTCAAGAATTGATAAGAAGCGATAGTAAGGAAAAATGCAATTGCAAAAAACATTGTTATAATTAATGTTTTTTGTAAGTTGTAAACTTTTTTCATTGAAAATAATGTGTTTCATTTGAAATGACATCAGTATCATTATTTTTATTCTGGAAATCATAGAATTACCGTAATAAAATAATTTCTTTTGTTTAAAAAACATAAAAAAATAACCATGGAGGAACTTTTACAATCAATTGGAACCTCAAAATTGAGATTTTTCGTGTGTTTTTACGATAAAAAAGAGTTTCAGGTGATTGGATTTCAACCGAATTTTTGACATGAAATCTTTAGCTAACTATATTTTCTCTAGTAAACAAATAAGCAGGCAAAGTTGAACAAAAATCGATGATATAAAGGTCTGGTTTGCTTGAGACCGGCGTGGAATCCACCCAATGTAATCTATTATTTATTTATTTTTATTGGTATAATAAATAAGGTTTTAGTGACACGTATCCTAATATGTACAGTACAGAAGGGTCTGAAATAGTACGAAAATAGCTTACTTTTGACGCCCACTTCACTTATATATGGTGGGGTCACCTAGTTCCCCTGAATAGTTGACTAAAATATTTTCAGAAACAGAAGTTTTTTTTCGACCCTTAAATTCCGCTTAGGGTAAATGCGATTTTTTTTTTTTGTACGATCTAGACTCGAGTCGGCAAATATTTCTGGAACCTATAATTTTATGAAGAATATCACAATTTGGATCATTTATTATCCATTACATTTATAGCTTTTAATTATCCATTTATTGATTAACTGAACTAATAAAGTAGATTCTGGCGATTTGTACTAAATTGAAGGAAAATTCAGTGTAGAACTGGATTCAAAATGAATTCAAATTCCATTTTTAGCAGATTTTTTTTTGTATTCAGATAAATTTGAATTATTTTCAAGTGGATACAGCTGAGTTCAAAATCAATTCTAGTAAATTCAAATCAAATTTTCGTAAATTTAAGAGTAAGAAATTTCATTCGAGTAGAATAAATTGTATTCAAGTGAATTTCAAATAAATTAAATGGTATTTAGTTAATCAAAAATTCATTTAAGTGAGTCAAAGGCTAATTGAACATAATTAAAAGTGAATTCAACTGAATTGAAAATTAATTCAACAGAATTTATTGTGAATTTAACTAAATTGAG
Source organism: Andricus curvator (assembly GCA_932195095.1). Taxonomy (NCBI): domain Eukaryota; kingdom Metazoa; phylum Arthropoda; class Insecta; order Hymenoptera; family Cynipidae; genus Andricus; species Andricus curvator. Next base: position 314,873 of record CAKNYM010051802.1, on the reverse strand, counting down.
AATGAATTAGGCTACATCTAAAGCTTACATCTATCATCTACCTTGTCAAACGCACATGATCTTCCTGGCATAAATCTACATTAGGCTTCCCATATATTTTCTTCTGTTATCTTTATTATCCTATAAATAAGTATTTTTGAATATATTTTGCTTGCCGTACTTAGTGATTAATTAATTATATATTCCTTTTTAATTAATTATATATTCCTTTTTAATTAATTATATATTCCTTTTTAATTAATTATATATTCCTTTTTAATTATTGCAGTTGCTTTAATCTTCCTTTTCTTTGTATATTGGATCGATAATCGCCTTACTTCAGTCATCTGGAACTTCTCTCATCTTGATACATAAAATCAACTCGCACACCCTGTGAGGTATGTATTCGCCACCGTATTTAAGTCTTTCAGCGTTAAGACCGTGTTCTACGTCGCAGTTGTGCTACCCTATAGCGTCACCTCCCAATAATTTCTTAAAGGAGTCTCTCAAAGCGTCTAGTATCCCGTCTCTATCATAAACTATTCCATCTCGGTATTTCTCATGCCGCCTAACTCTGTGCTACTATTTCCTTTCACAATGAACAACACCAATTTAGGAAACAATATCTTGCTTCCTTCAAAATCGAGTTGCATTTTCTTCTCTTTTTCCGCTTTGATTTTATGCTTACTTTCTTTAACTAGTATTTTTACTTTCCTGTTTTTTTTTCTATAATCATTTTCCAGTCTATTTCTCTCCTCATCGCTAAGCCCTGTAATGTTCAACTTTCTTAGATGCGCTTGCTTCTTTTCGTTAATGAGTACGCGGATTTCATCATTCCACCACACATCAACAAACATTCTTCCGAAAACCACAGTACCACACGCGCCCTCTATATCTTTATTGCGTATTAGCGCCTCCCAAGTTGTCTTACCTATGCGTTTGTATATCGTATCCTGAAAATCTATTTGCACTTCCGGTTTCTGTAAATTCTCAATCTTGATTCGCGTCCGTTTCGTCTTTTTGGTTCTTTTTCTTCTCCATCCTTGACATAAGTTCATTTTTGAGACTAAGAAATAATGATCCGTTTACATTCAGAATCCCACATAGCCCATACTAATATTGTCAGGTAAAAAACAGGTAATGCTGTTACAATAATTATTAAAGTAACTTGAATTTTTTTACGTTTAATATACTAGGGACTACAGTAAGAACTTGATTGCGCTGAAAAAAGCTGTTTACATTAAAATCTGATTAACTTTTGTGTTTCAGTGATTCTCAGATTCGAAAATATCTTACGTAGAAATTTTTTAGACCCCCACCCCTCCCAACCCTATGTGAGACATAGTGAAAAAATCATTGATATACACCCCCACCAAAAAGACTTTATGTAATTTATGCACGGTCCTTAAGTATACTCCTACCGCCTGGACTGTAAGGGGAGTTCATCCACATGAAAATCTTTGAAAAACTAGTTTCAACTCTGCTGAGTGTAGTTTAATTCGAACTAAAAATAATAATCTTAAATTGTCTTTAGCTTCGACCATCCTGACACAGGTTTTCCAATTGGAAAGCTTGCCTCCTCAAATTTAATGTTCTCGAAAGCCTGAGGGATGTTCGATGCAAAAGAACTCAATTATGTGGTGCCCTGGAGGTCCCTCGAGACTCTGAGAGGTTTGTGGCAAGGTATGGCACGGACTACTGCAGCTCCAAGAGGATTGGAAAGAGGAGTACTGTAGCTGCTTTTGGCTGGTTGGTACGGGTAGGGGCAGGGGTAGTAGGGGTTGGGGGAAAGAGTGAAGAGGGCGAGGGCAGAGGGCGCGCAAAGGATGCAGAGGAGGTGGTTCGGGTGGAATGTAGTAGTGGAATGGGAAATACAGGCACGACCTCACCTGCCTACCCCCAGGCTCACCCATCTCTATCGATTCAACACCGGCAACTTGTTGGCTGCCTTTGCTCCGTGTCGGGACTATTTTGCCACCAAGAATGCTACTCCTCTTTTTTCTAAAATTCAAAAAATCTGCCAGGCATTCGTGCAAAAATTGTTTAACGATCCACACAATTGTTCAATGTTCCATATAATCGTGCAACCATCTACACAATTGTTTAACGATCCGCAGAATTGTGTAACGACCTTGAAATAAATCTGATCTGGAGAATTGGTCCTTCGAGCCCGATGGCTGTTAAAATCAGACGCAGAGGTCCTGTATTAAATATAGAATGATTGGATAATTTTAATTAAATTTATGGAAGCGTTGATTGTAATTAAGGTAAGTTCATCAGGAGCTGAAATTTTGAAGAGGGAAGTTGAACATTGCCTGACCCACTTCTTCCACTTTCCTCGCCTATTTCGGCACTTCAACGTCTCGCTGAGGGTGTTAGTGTCTAGAAAAAGAAATGTCAAATTGTCGATTGCGAAAGTTATCTTCTAACCGATCGGAATAAATAATGTAGAGCAGACATGGAATGAGTTTGCTCTTCGTGTTTCCATTACGAGTGTATCGCGATTGACAGCTCCAGTTCCTTTCGTGTGAAACAAAGCAGTTTTTTACACTAGAAATTGCAATTAGGTTTAAAAATTAAATTAGGCTCTGAAGGTGACGACTAATAGGGGCCGTTCAAAAACTACGTAACGCTATTTTGAAGACGTTTTCCACTACTCTCCTTTTTCGTCACATATCATCACACAAAGCTTGAACCTTCCAGGGTGACGTCACAAATACAAACTCCTACCCCCTTTTTAAATCACATTTTTTGTTTAAATTTCATTTGATAAACGTCTAAAATAAAACATACTTGACAGCTCAAAATACTCTCAAAATAGGACAAATAGGGTTTTTTCATGAAAATAGGGAAAAAATTATTTTTAATAAAATGAATGTCTAGCTACCATATTGAATTCAGTATGAAACACTTGAGATTTCAATTAGAAAAATATTGCAATTTCAACAAAATAGTTGAATTTTCAACCAAATTAATTTTCTACCAAAAGACATTCATTTTTAACGAAAGAGTTGAGTTTACAAGCTGAAAAGTCGAATGTTTTAGAAAACAGTTCATTTTTAAACTCAAATATATAAATTATTTAACAAAGAAAGATGATTTTTCAACTAAATAGTTGAATTTGTAACAAACAAAATTAATTTTAGATCAAACAGTTACATTTAAAACCAAATAGTTGAACTTTTAAGCAAAAGAGACGAATTTCTAACTAAATAGTCGAATTTTCAAGCATAGGGTCGAATTAAAAAAAAAAAAAAGATGAAACTTCAACCAAAAGCAGTTGTATTTGTAACCAAATAGTTGCATTTTTCAGCAAAAAAGGTTAATTTTTTAGAAGACAGTTGAATTTTCAATCCAAAAAGACGAATGTTCGATCTGGAGAGGCGAAGGTTCAACAAAAGAGTTAAATTTTTAATGAAATATCTAATTTTTCAACAAAATAGTTAAATTTTTAATCAAAAAATATGAATTCTCAACTAATAATATATTATTTGATATTTCAAGCAAGGAAATATTTCAATCTTTAATAAAAAACAGTCGAATTTAACCAAAACGATGAATTTTCAATTAAAAAGTTAAATTTTTAACCTGAACAGATTAATTTTCAACCTAAAGCAGTTATATTTTCACCAGATAGTTGCGTTTTCTGGCCAAGAGATGAATTTTCTAAAAGACAGTTGAAATTTTAATAAAAGAGGACACATTTTTGTCCAAAAAGACAAAATTTAAAAAAAAAAACAGTTACATTTTGAATAAAAAAACGAAATTCAAAATAAAATAACTGAATTCTTAACAAAATAGTTCAATCTTTAACCAAAAAAGATTTATTCTTAACCAAACAGTTGCATTTTCAACCAAAAATATCATATTTCTACCTACATAGATGAATTTTTAAACCAAAAAAACTAATATTTGACAAAAAGTTAAATTTTCAACAAGAAAAGGTTTTTCAGTGAAAAAAGAAAAAAAAACATGAAAAAATGGTTCAAATTTCAAACCAGAAAGGCGAATTCTCTAGAAAGAAGTTGAATTTTCAACCCAAAAATACGAATTTTTAGCAAGAAAATTAATTTTGAAACCAAATAGTTGAATTTTAAACTAAAATCAATCAATTTTCAACGAAAAATGAAATAGTTGCAGTTAAAAATATTAATTTTTATTAAAAAGAGATAGATCCTCAACTGAAAAAATGAATAATTTCCTACAAAAAAGACGAATTTACAACCAAACACATCAATTTTCAAACTAATTGTTGAATTTTTATTTAAAAACGATCAATTTTCAACCAATAATGAAATAGGTAAATTTGCAATTGAAAAATTAATTTATGACCAACAAAAGAACAATTTTTCAATAAAATAGTTTAATCTTCAATAAAAAAGACAGAGGTTCATATACATATATTTTCAACCAAATTGTTGAATTTTCAACAAAAAACAACCAATTTTCCATCAATAATGGAATACTCAAATTTTTAGTTAAAAAAATCAATTTTTACCCAAAAAAAAAAAATTAATTTTCTACAAAAAAGTTTAATCTTTAACCAAATAGGTTAAGTCGACACTTTTGTTTCAAGTCATTTTTTAATTGAAAAAAAAAATTTGTTTGAAAACGCATTAGGTATTGTTGGCTCGAGAATTTACTTGGCTACAAACTGTTGCTTTTGATTTTGCAGTAAATGCTTTGTTTATAAATTATTATATAAAAAGTAAAGTGATGGAAAATCTATCGAGCGAAACATCGTGGGGCTAAGACGACACCCTTCTGCGACTAAGTCGTCATTTGGCTATAATGTTTGAAGAAAGGAAAGGACACATTTTTCCAATTTTTATTATTGCAGCCAACTAAAGTCTTGATCAAACAATATCTAACACGTTGTCAACCAACATTTTTTTACATTCTCATCCTATAATGAAAAGGTATTAGTTTTATGTAAAATTGGACTTCGTCGGTTTTCATCAAATCTTCACGTTTTGAGACCCCGTGAGTAAAAAAAAGAATTTTACAAAGGTGTCTGTATGTATGTCTGTCTGTATATGAATGCCATGAAACTCGGTCGATATAGATAGGGCATTAGGGTCCACTTTTATTAAAAAATCAAGTTCACACGACTTATCATTTTTTTTTTAAAAGGCGAGTGTCGACTTAGCCCCACCATCGGCTCACTCTCTCCAAATTCAATTCGCATTTAAGCGAAAAAACAAGAAAAACGGGAAGTTCCTTGAAAACAGGGTAAAAAAGAGGAATTCTATAAAAAAAGTGGAAAATATGGGAATGGGGGAAAGAGAGCAATGTGACGTGGTTTTTGAATGGCCTCTTAGAGGGATATCTACTTCACCAACTGTCGGTAAAATGTACTTGAAAAGGGTTCTTCTTTTCTTTTCATTAACTCATCCACTCTGTCTTGTTGTTTTACTCCCCTAGAATGGCTTTCGGATTAAATGGGAGGGTAATAATTGTCTTTTTTATCATCCTAATGTGAAAATGTCGTGGGGCGATGTTTTCGATAAGCTTGCGATGCGATTGGTTTGGGAGAGAGGCGCCATGTTTGAGTGGATAATGAGGAAATGATAGGGCCACGCCACTCTCGGCACCTGGAAACACTGTAACTATACCTATAGTGTATGGTTGAGAGTTGGTGGCCGGTAATGCACATTGCAAGTAGAAGGTCATCGATGGTGTGTTCAAAGGAAGGAGCGGTTTATCGAACCATTTACATGCTACCCTGACCCATACATCTCCATCGATACGAAACTTACACCCCCTACAAACCACTATCTCCCTGCTTCAAAAACCAAACACGTCCCTACCTCTCTTTACTTCTCGTTAAGTAACTACCCTCCCTCCAAAATCGATAAGAAAAATGTTAACTTCCTGAAATGGACATTTTTCATACTTCAGGAATCCTTGAAGCAAGATTTAGAAGAGTTCTTGAATTTCAGATACTAAAGTTCAAAACCGGCACGAAGGACCAAAAATTAAGATTAAAGAAACATACACTCAGAGAAAAGATTGTGTTGATTCAACAAAACAGTTTGTTCAACCTAATTTGTTTATTGAAACTGAAAAATTTTGTCAGCGCAAATAAACCTTTGGTTATTTTTAAGAAACACAACGAATGCATTTGGTCAGTTCAAAGTAATTATTTATTTAAGCAAATAAATGTGTTGAGCGGAATATAATAATTATTAGAAAATGATTGGGTTGAAGTAACGAAATAATTTGGTTGATTCTACCAAATACTTTCATTAACTACGCTAAACATACCGAAACAGATTCGCGAATTAGTGAAAAAATGAGTGATACGAAAAAATGGACACTAACAATGTCAACATTCTCAAAAAACTGGGGTCTGAAACAGTATGCAGCACATCTTGAACCTAAGTGCAACCTTTAGTTCGCAGCAGCCCCGTGACACTCTGAAACGAAAGTGACGGAAATATTGAGTACGGCCGAGGGTGGCGCTGGCTGTACTTTTAGGCCGAAAATTATTCAAATGCATGGGGAAAGTGTCAAAAATGTGAAATTTTGTGCTTTTTATATTATAAAAAACGGACTTTTAAAATTTTTTTTGCTTCAGAATTTAAGTTTTAAGGCGTTTAGACTGAAATTTTATCAAGTTTTTTTTGTGATGAACGAGAATAATGGGGTATAAGTGCGTTGTTTTTGGATGCAGTTCTGGTTACGCGAATTGCTAAAGATTGCTAAAAACGTGTTAGCTTATTTGATCCAATATTACTTGGAAAACCGAATGCGACAATTTGCTAAAGTGAAAATTGCTGATCTAAAGAAGACTAAGTTGGAGAAAAAAAGCGGGCAAAGCTTGCTACAACTTGAATTGCTTAAATTCGAAAATGTAAATAAATTTGTTTAAATGTTTTTAAATTTTATGTAAATACAATTTTCCAAATGGTAGTATTTATTCGTTTAATATTATGTGGATTTATTCTTTATTTATTCCAAATTGAATATTGTTCACAAATGCACTTTTTTATTCTCCAACTTTATCAATATTTATTTATTTATTATTGATTTTAGAGTTACAAATTTTTCAGTTTTTTATTTTCCCTATCAAGAATAATTATTGGACACAAAAAAAACTATCCGGAAAAATGTTCCGTTTTCTCATTCTCTACAAGCACATATTTTTTTAAAATTATTTTTGCGACTTTTAAAATTTGCAATGTGTAAAACGATCGGAAAATAATTATTTGGCTGTTTGCAAACAGCAACTATTCTTAACTTATTGTAAACGAACATTAATGTGTCATATTTCACACAAAGGATATTGATTTTAAATACCCAATCGTTGCGAATTACGAAAAAATTACTCTTGTTCATTGGTTTGTTTATAACATTGTAAAAAAATTTGTCTTGGTCTTGCTCTAACCAACTGGAAATTATTTTTAGTTAGTTATTACATTGATTTATGACCTTTTTTTTGTAATGAATTTGAAAGTCTTAAAATAAATGGTATCACTGAAAAGTTAGACAAAAAAATTAAACTTTGTTGTGAAATAAAAAATTTTTATTTAGTTCGAGTGAAGTATTCAAAGTCACTAATTTTACTTGGAAGACGTAAGGTCATTAAAAAAAACATCAAAATGCGTTGCGAATTGTACTGTTGGGCGATCACAAGTGTTTTTAAATTTTATGTACATACTGTGTTCCAAATGGTAGTATTTATTCGTTTATAATTATGTATTTTTATTTATTCTCTGTTAATTCCTAATTAAATATTGTTCACAATAAATACACTTTTTTATTCTACAATTTTATCAATATTTCTTTATTCCATAAATCCTATTCTTTATAATATAAATCGTTAGAAATATCCGACATATTTGTAACAACAGATATTTTTTAACATTATAATTAATTTCTATAAACGTCTTATAACGAAACAAAATAAATTATATTCTAGCTTTAAAAAAAAATATATAAATTTTTATAATTTAGTTCAATTAAGCGTTAATTTCAATTTTCAATAATTATGATAAATGTCAATAAAAATAAGATTCAATTGAAATTTACTATTTCCACAGTTTACAATATTTACATATGTCAATGCTAAAAATTTAAGGTTCACTTTGTAGAATTATTATTGGTACTCTGTGAAAAGTGTATTCGTACTTAATCATCAAAATAATGTTTTTTTCACTTTTCATTAGTACTTATTAATTTATTGGATATTTAATATGCTACAAAATATTTTTCCGAGATAAATATATGCAAAAAACGTATTTTAACAATTAAAATAAATTAAATTTGTATTTTCCCCATGCATTTGAATAATTGTCGGCCTAAAAGTACAGCCAGCGCCGCCACTCGGCCGTCTTCAAATCTCATGACACATTTATTCTATAGGCCTTTCTAGGAGAGCCATCCCCCTGGTTCGCAGTGTTCACACCGGTGCAGGCAATCTAACCTAAAAATTCATAGGTGATGAAAGAATCCCACACAAATGTATGGAAAAAGGCTTTCTGTCAAACTGTGTGGAAGTTCGCTTTTCCAATGCTACAAGTGATGCTTATCAAAAGCTTTTGTCCCAGAATACAATTTTTTTAAAGTCAAGATCTAGATACATTTTTATTGAACGAAACAACCAAAATATTTGTTTGCATTAACCAAAAAATTCGGTTAAATCAACCAAACATTTAATTGGCCATATAGCAATTCGTTTATTTGTTTGATCCAACCAACTTTTTTCTGAGTGTTTAAAAGATTGTTATTCCAGTTCTTTGTAGCCTTTTTATAGAAAGTGTAATTTTCTGAGAAGTGGAAGGTGCTCGTCAGAAAAATTGTAAATCAATGATGTCCTCGTGACCTAGCTTATTTAAAATAAATCAACCCCAGACTTTATTGAAGATATTCAATTTTTGAAAGCAAATTGTACTATTTGTAGAAACTATTTCAGGAAGATCTCAAACGTTTTAATTAATAATCAAAATTATCATTCGTTTTCGAAAATAAATCATTCACAATTAAGAACCTTTAAAATTACAAATTTGTTATTCATCTTTCAAGTTTGGAACACTTAAATTTGAAATCCGTTCTAATTGAATAATATTTGATTTCAAAGTTCTAAATAGAAGTTGAAGAATAAAACGATTTAGAATTGTAACTTACAGTTTAAAAAATGGAACCATTTCATATTGAAAGATTTGAATTTTAACAATCTAAGTAATTGAATATTATAAAATAAAAGAGTTTAAATTTCAAATTAGAAAAAAAAAATTAAATTGATATCATTTAAATTAGAACTGTTTAAAGCAAAAGCGTTAAAATTACACAGATAAAAAATATAAACCGCCTACAGTTCAAGAAATTCCAACTGGACAATTTTTTGTCATGTCATAATTTGAAAAATTGTAATGGTTAAAAATATTTGAAATTTTTACATATTTCCAAATTCGAAGTTACAGTTTCGAAATAAAACAATATAACTAGCAATATAAAAAAAATGTAAATGACAGCTTTTAAAATTAAATTACATACCTATTTGGAGGCGTTAAGAACAAAGTTTCAATTTAACACCAACTTTGGTGTAAAATTAACCAGGACGATTCAACGTATTTCGTTCGGAATTTACCTGTAACAAAAATTTGTTTTTATTATTGTTATTAAATTAAAGCGTAAGAATTTAATTCAGAAGTGTTATGAATTTCTACAATTTCAAATTAAATGTAATCTTCAAGTGATTTAAACGTGAAAATCATTAAAACAGAATTGTGATAATTTAAAAATTTAAATTCATTTCACGAAAAAGAAGTGATAAGTACTTCATGATTTTGAAAATCCTCTGTTTGAAAGGAATCCTAGTTGAAAATAATCCACAGATTGACATAAAACAAATTAATAATTTTTTATATTAATTTTAAAATCTTTCTTATTTAAAGGCCCCAGTCTGCATTTTTGATTTTTGAGTACCTTAATCCTCTGCAGTGAAAATTTTTTTATGAAACCTGGGGAACCCTTTTTCTACAAAGAACGAAATCTAATAAAAAATAACTGTTTTTTTTGTTGTTGGTTTTCTAGTGTAGATATAGTCTACAAAAATTAAAATTTGGAAAATGCACAACAAAATTCCAATTTTTTATTTTAGTAGTGAAGTTTCGAAACTGTTATCTTTACCATAAGAAAAGTTGAAAGAAGTTTTTATTCTAGAGGGCTTTTTTTAATTTACAATTAGTATGAGACAAAAGATTGCAACCTCTTATCACCGATCTAGTCAAATCTTTCAAAAAATCATTGGAAAGTCCCTAAAATTTTTAAAACTTCAAAATTAAATGAAACAAAAGAAAAATGTTGAGATACTAACAATTTGTAAACCTGAAAAATGGGAAATTAAATGTGAAGATTGCAGAGCTAAATATTGTATAATTAAATGAATGGAAAAATTAGTCGAATTAGGCACCGCGCGCCTACAAAAAAGGGTTTCATAGCCTATTGAGACGTTAATTAACTTTTCCTCCCCTCTTATAGCTCTTCTTACTTCCCTCTACACTCTCTCGCCAACACCTCTCCTTTCTCTACTTCTCCCTCTCTTTCCTCTCTTTCCTCTCATCACTTCCCCTACTTACTCTCTCATTATTTCACCTACTCCCCCATCACTTCCCTCTAATTCTCGTCCGCTGTTTTCCCTAATTGTCCAACCCTCACTTCCCTTCCTACTCCCACTTCTCTCACTGCCCTGACTACCCATTCCGTCCCCTACTTCTCTCCCTTACTTTCCTCTTTACATTTCCTTCTCCTACTTCTCCTTTCTCTACTTCCATATCTCCTCACTTGGCTTACTTCCTCTCTCCTTACTTCCCTTCCCCTTTCCCTTTGTCCCTCTCCTCACTTCCCCCACTTCATTTCTCCTTACTTCTCCTACTACACTTCATCTCACTTCCCCTACATCACTCTTCAATTCTCCTACTCCCCCTACCCTAATTTTCCCTACTTCCCTGTCCTTATACTCCCTCCCTTCCCTGTTGTACCTCTTTTAATTTTCCTTTAAAAAAAAAACACAATATTAATTTGAAGCCATCTTCAACCTCCTAAAAAACGTTAAAAAGAGTGAAAAGTCTTGTGTCTTATATTGAGTGCCACGTGTACCTAAGTAATGAAATGAAATAAGGAAGGACAGTTTTATGTCTATACTTAACAAAAAGAAGTAAAACCTAAACTATAAGCTGGACTACCTTCTGATCTAAGTTTAAGTTCTTTGCTCCTTAAAACGTTTTATTACCTGCTATAACCTCCACTTTGCACTGTTTCTTCGACCCTATTATTCTGAAGGAAGTACGTAAATACTTTGTGGCATACCGAGTCATAAAAAATGCAAATCTATGAACCAAAGTTTATACGTTTTGCAAAGAAAGTTTCTTCGACTATGTTACTTTTTTAAAACTTATTGTATTTTATAGTCTCTATTTATCGATAAACTTAAATTCTCCTTTATACCAACTTTTCTTTTCATATTTTCCACTGGTAGAAGAACATCTACCTATAAGTATTGATACGTCTTTTGATTTAAGTGCTTCACCGGCTCGAAGGACTAAAAATCAAAATTGGTCAAACGAAGGGAAATTTAAAAATTAAATTCATAACTAGTTCCAAATCTCTGACAAATTAAATAAAATTATTGAATAAGCCTGAATAAATCTTTAGAAATCTTCACAGACATTGGTAGATACTAGAATTTGAAACTGTAGTTCTGACACATATGTGGGCATTTCAAAAGAAAATTATTTAACTTGATCCGATTTAATTGTGCTTGAGCATATTAGGGATTTTGTGTCGCTGAATTCAAATCTGATGTTGTATTTTAAAATTCAAAATCGCGGATTCAATATGGCGGCCATAATTCATCAAAAATATTTGGACCTTGATAAAATTGGTGATACTTAGATTTTTTGGGTCGCTCAATCGAAATCTGGTGTTGAATTTCAAAATTAAAAATGGCGGATCCAATATGTGTTGGAAATTCTATTCGTTGTTTAGAAAATTGAACAATTTGTTTGAATTTTTTTTCTCTTGACTGAAAAATTTTTCCTAATTAAAAATTCAACTACTTTCTCTAATTGAACTACTTTGATAAAAATTCATTTTAATAGTTAAAGATAAATCTCTTCAGTTAAAAACTCAATTATTTTATTTTTGGTTAATAATTAATAGTTTTTATTTGAGAATTCAACTATTGAATTTTTCATTGAGAATTTAACTTTTATTGGTTTAAAATTCAACTTCTTGGTTAAAAGATTAACTACTTTGTTAAACATTTATTTTATTGGTTGAAGAATGAACTATTTTAGTGAAAATTTGTTTTCTTTGGTTGAAAATAAATTTTTTTTATTGAAAATTCAAATATTGCATTATGAAAATTCATCGTTTTTAGTTAAAAATTCAACAATTTGGTTGAAAATTGATTGAAATTTCAACAAGCTGGTTTGAAAATTATCTTCTCTGTTGAAAATTCATATTTTCGGGTTGGAAATACAACTGTTTTGTAGAAAAATGGTCTTTTTGGCATTAAAGTTTAACTTTTTTGCTGAAAATTTGTCATTTTGGGTAAAAAAAATGTATTATTTTTTTTCAGAAAATTCAAATATTTGGTTGAAAATTAATTAATAAAAATAAAAATTAAAACCTGAAAATTTCCTTGTTCGAAAATTCGTCTTTTTGGTTTGAAAATACAGCAGCTATTTCATTTTTATTTGCAAATTTACCTCTTTAGTTGACATCTCAACTATTTGGTTAAACAATCGTCTTTTTTGGTTGAATTTAACTGTTTTTGATTTTAAATAATTTTTTTTTTGAAATATCAACTGTTACATTTTTTGTCGAAAATTAATCTTCTTGATTAAATTCGATTTCTTTTAACTTAAAATTTAAATTTTTTCTTAGTTGACATAACAAGTATTCTATTTTTCGTGGAGGATTGATCTTTTTTGATTAAACATTTATCATTTTTATTGAAAATTTAACTATTTTGTTGAAAATATAATTAATTTGTTAAAAATTGAACTCTTTTATTGAAAATTTAACAGTTTTGTTGAACATTTATCTTTTTGGGTAGAAAATTCATTCTTTGGATTAAAAATTTCACTCTCTTGTAAAAAATTTGTCTTTTTGCGTGAAGAGTCGACTACTTAGTTGAAAACGCAAGTGCTTGTGGTTGAAGTTATTTTTTTTTTATTTGAAAATTCAATCGCGTGGTTAAAAATTCGTCTCCTCTGCTTGATTTGGTTGTAAATGCGACTGTTTGGTAGAAGACTATTTTTCTTTGTTGTTTGGAAATTTATCTATTTGGATGAAAATTCATTTTGTTTAGTTGAAAATTGACTGTTAGCTTAATTTTTAAAATGTTTGACTTCTTATCTTCAAATCTCATCTCTTTTGTTGGAAATTCATCTCTTTTGGTAGAAAATTAATATTTTTTGGTTGAAAATTGAACTATTTTGCTGAAAATTCAATATAACTATTTCTATTTAAAATTTTAAGCGTTTCATATTGAATTAAATATGGTACCTCAAAATTAATTTTATTCAAAAGAATTGATTTCCCTATTTCCGTGAAAAATCATCCAATTTCCCCTGTTTTAAGAGCATTTTGGGCTGCGAAGTCTGTAAAAATATTAGGTTTGTAGGTTTCGTGTTTCATTTCAGGCTTTTATCAAATGCAATCGAAAAAAAAGTTTGACATATGAATGGGATGGGGTGTTCGCATTAGTGGCGTCACTTCAGGGGTTCAAGCTTTGTGTGATGATCTATGACGAAAAAGGGGAGGGGTGAAAAAAGTCTTCAAAAAAGCGTGACGTAGTTTTTGGACGGCCCCTTACGTAAATTATGGATGGCCCCTAACTGAAAAAAACAAATGAATGCAAATCACGTGTCTGTCGAAGGTGGGAAAAAATTGAATCAGTGAGTTTGAATATGAAATTTTACGTCACTTCTGACAGAAATATGATACGACTGTGATTCGATTTATCTAGCGAAACTGCGAGGACGAAGTTGGTAATTAAAACGCAGTCAGCGTCAGTCCGATATTTCGAGAATTACTCAACTTTAGATGGTTTTAGGTCGTAACAGAAACTCTGACACCTGCGACTCTAATTCACTTGACAGCGAATTGTACTTTCTACGGTTGGTGCGAATTTTATTAAGAGCTTAATCCATTCCTCAAGTGTCCTAGTAACACCTCGAGGTAATTAAACGTTTCGGCAGGGAATATTAAATGGGGCTAAATGAAACTGAAAATGAGCGATGAATTGTTTCACTCGAGTTATGAGCTGGAGCATAATGAGCAATAAAACAGAGTAAGAAATAATCAGAATAATTTCGGGAACTATTATCGTGTAGGTATAACAAAATAAAAACTGGGCTTATTACAATAGAGAGAAAATACAGAATTTAATTCAGCATTTGAAAGTTCGAGTGATTGAACATAAGAATTGAAATTGAGAATATTTAAAATTTAGAAATTCGAAATTTTACAATTTCAAATTCAAGCGTTTATTTTAAAATGTGAACATGTTAGACTCTAAAACTAGCGAATTTAAGGATTCAAATTGTAGAATTATTAACTAAAAGGTATAATTACGATGTTCAAAGTCTAAGGTTCAAAAATTCATTATAGTGAATTTTCAGATTAAAAAGTTCAAAAATGAAGCATATTTAATTCGAGATCTTCGAAATTCAGAAATTAGATACATATATTTAAATTTGAAAAACTTCGTATTATAGCGCTCAATGTTGAAATTTTTTCAATAGGAATCCTTTAAAATAAGAGTTTTTGAATTTGAAAGTTTATCATTTTAAGCATTTAAAATTAAATTATTTCAAATTAATGGGAATTGTTACAAATGAACAATTTTAAACTAGAAGTTTTTCAAAATTACAAAAATTAAAATTGTGACGAAGGAAAATTAAAAATGTCAAATTCAATTCAAAATGATACAATTTCCAATGGCATGCCTTTTAAATGAAGAATTCAAATAATGTTCATCTTTTTTTTTCAAATATTTGAAAAAAAATGATGTACCTTTTAAAAAAGATAATTGTAGAACTATAATTACGAAGCTTGTAGAAGATAAAAACGGGACCTTTTAAAAATTAATGACCTTCAAAATTGTTTCAATTTGGTTCCGCTGAAAATTAAAAAATTTCCACTTAATATAGCGTTCATTTTCCCTTGAACTCCATTTTTCCTGCGTTCCTTTTTTTTCCTGTGCTCATTTTTTACTTTTTTCCTGCGTTTCTTTTTCCTGTGCTTCTTTTTCCTTTTTCCCTTTTACCTTTTTTTTCTACATTTCTTTTTCCGTTCCTTTTTTCTTGCTTTCCTTTTTTCCTGAGTTATTTTTTTCCTGCGCTCTTTTTTCCTGAGTTTCTTCTACTGCTCCCTTTTTCTGCCGCTTACCTGCTATCTGTGTTCCTTTTTTACTGCTTCGCTTTTCACCTGTATTCTTTTTTTTTCCTTTTTTCTGCGTTCCTGCGTTCCACCTTTCCTGCGTTCCATTTTTCGCGCGTTCCTTTTTTCCTGCGCTTCTTTTTTCTGCGCTCCTTTTTGCTTCCTCATAGAGGAAGCTTTGTAATGGTAACATTTTCCAAAATTTTTAAATTCATTCAATTGTACCTTCCCCAATTCAAAAATGTCTAATACAATGTTCTGAACAATTTTCCGGATTGTGTGCATGTGTGGATGTGTGGATGTCACGCTTTTTCGTGAACACGTTAACTTGAAAACGGTCGCAGATAAATTGATGAAATTTGGAGGGCTTATTTTCCCGACTAATATCTTGAAACTGACCGAAGGATTTCTAAAAATATTTGTTGAATTTTTTCTGAGCACTTAATAATATTTGAAAAATCAGTTTTCTATAGTAAAACTTTTTCATTAACATAATTCAAAGTTGATGAAACAATATAAAAGATTCCTTGGTTCGAGACGAATCGATCGACCTATAATATTAATATATTTTATTTAAGCGTAGGGAAGTAATGGTAATTTATATATTTTGAAAATCGGTGTTTTATAGTCAGACTTTTTTCTTTAAAATAATTTAAAGTTGATGCAAGGATATAAAAGATTCCTTGGTTCGAAAAAAATCGATTGAATTATAATATTAATACATTTTATTAAAGAGTATGGAAGTTATTGTGATTTATATATTTTGAAAATCGGCTTTTTATAGTAAAACTTTTTTCACTAACATAATTGAAAATTGATGCAAGAACGGAAAAGACCCCTTGATTCAAGGCAAATCGATTGATCTATCATATTAATACACTTTATTGGAGATTAAGGAAGTTATGTTCATTTATAATATTTGAGTCATCTGCTCCAAACAGAAAAACTTTTTTCATTGACATAATTCAAAGTTGACGCATGAATAGAAAAGACTTTTTGATCCTAAGTTTTCAAATAGGGTAATTCTGACAATTTTTGTAAAGAAATCATAAAGCTGGGAAAGGGATAGGGTGCTACAGAACTTTTCCCATCCATTTTCCAGCTCGAAAAATTATCATTTCGAATACAAAATTTGATTTGTCTGATTTTTATTTGTGTTAAATTTTTTTTTGTATTATTTTGTAGTTTTGCATTTTTTGTACATTTCTATTTTTAAATTGATCAAAATGAAGACTTTGGTTTGTCGTCGTGGTGCTCGTGAAATGAGCACCATACAATTATAAATACAAACAAAGTGGAAACACTCGAGATCGAATTCACAGCTAGTTTTTTTTTTTTGGTTTCCCTTTTTCCCGCTTCCTGTGTTTCTTTTTTTTTCCTTTTCATTCCGCGTTTCTTCTTTCCTGCATCTCTTATTCCCTGCGTTCCTTTTTTCCCGCGTTTTTTTCCTGCGCTTATTTTTTCCTGCGCTTCTTTTTTCCTGCGTTTTTTTTCCTGCACTCCTTTTTTCTTTTCTTTCTGTGTTCTTTTTTTCCCGCTTCCCTGTGTTTCTTTTCTTCTGCATTCTTTTTTTCCCTTTTTATTCCGCGTTCCTTCTTCCCTGCGTTCCTTTCCTCCGCACTCCTTTTTCCCTTTCTTCCTGCGTTCTTGAATTCATTTTTTCCTGCGCTCAATTTTTCCATTTTTTCTGCGTTCCTGCCTTTCTTGTTCTTGTGCTCTTTTTTTCTTCGTTCCTTTTTTTTCTCAATTCTTTTTCCCCTTTTTTATCTGCGATCCTTTTTTCATACTTTTCTTTTCTTCTGCGTTCTTTTTTTCCTTTTTATTCTGCGTTCTTTTGTTCTGCGCTCCTTTTTTCCTTTCTTCCTGCGTTCCTGAATTCTTTTTTTCCTGCGCTCATTTTTTACTCTTTTTTTCTGCATTCCTGCGTTTCTTTTTCTTGCGCTCCTTTTTCCTTTCTTCGTGCGATCCTTTTTTCCCGCGTTTCTGCATTCTTTTTTTCTTGCGCTCATTTTTTACTTTTTTTTTTGCGTTCCATTGTAATGCCAATTTATGATGTATCCTTAATTATTACTTAAGATTGCAGATTTCAACATCTAGGTTTGCGATTCTTCAATTTTACCCTCCTTCAAATTTGAAACTTTTAAATCAATTTGAATTATATAATATTAAAAATACCTAATTTTTTTTTAAATTATGCAATTTTTAAGGTCCCTAAATTTCATTTGTTCAGTTTCGAAGATAAACACAATAATTTGAAAATTTGGGTTAAAAAATGTTTAAACTTTTTCTTATTATTTTCGTAGAATTTGCGATATACATTTCATTGAATTCATTAGAGGATTTCGAAGACGAATACGAAGCTATTGTCGACGGCTTTACCAGTTAATCTATCCAGTTAATCTCGTCGAAGCGACACGTGTCTAATTAGAGGTTTAGTCACGTGACACCGAATTTCCTTGTCTGGAATTAAGCTCCTCTTCCCCTAAACTGAACATCATGATTTTCAAACAGCAGTCCTCTACACCCTTATTTCACGGGTTCGGGTAAATAATTGATTATCGCTTCGAACTATATATATATATATATATATCTGATTCGCTTTGATTTGATTTGATTATAAAACTGACTATATTCGAAATCTGAATATGATAAATTCTGGCTCGAAGAACTACAAAATATACGTACTTCAAAAATTAGCGAAAGTAGGCGACATGGGCCTACAAAGAATCTTTCCTATCCTGTCCGATCTTACCTTATCGTCCCCTCCCCTAGTTCACTTACTTTCTCTTTCCCAACTACCCCACTTCTCATCTCCTACTTTTTTCTACCTTCACCCTCACACCCCGTAACTTCCATTCCCCTTCCATCCCCTCACCTACTTCAACACCCTTCTCCACTTTCCCCTTATTCTTCATACGCAACCCACTCACATTCTCCTCCCCTGTCCTCTCATACTTCCCCTCCTTTCTCTGTCCTCTCATACTTCCCCTCCTTCTCCCTACTTCCCTATCCCGCAATCCCTTGCACTCACTCTTCTTTATTTTCCCCTTAACTACTTCTCTTCCTCGCCCTTCCCCTCGCCCCTTACCTCACCCAACGAGAAAAAAATACGTCGAACGGACAGATGGACATCCGACCGAAACTATAAGTTGGGATTGCTCCCCGGAGTTACTAAACCCTACAAACTGATTTTGACGATAATTACCATATAATTTGTGCATTTTAAGAATTTTTTTGCTTTTATAAGTTTATATTTTAACGGATATTGATGAGCGACTTGATATAGGAAAAAAAGTTTTTTTTTCTTAAGTTATTAGGAAAGTTTAACTTGGTAAGCAGATTCAGAAGGAAAGGAGCATTTATTGGCAGGCTGGGAAAGTTTTCCCAAAGGATGGGGAAACTAACTCTCTCTTGTGAAGAAAGGGGTGAAAAATAAGTGAAGCGCAGCGAACAAGAGCCCCGCGAAAACGGATCTATGACGAAGATTCAGTGGCTGAAATGAAGAAGGGGTAAAAAAGGAGGGATCAAAATCCTCGAGAGCGTGCAAGGAAAACCAAAAACCTCGCTCTCATTCTTTCCGGGTACAAAGTTCCTGTACGTGCAAGTGGGAGTATACGTGAGCTTGGAAAAATGCACGTGTCCCAGAACAAAGTCAAGACCCATAGTCATTTGAGCCTTTTAGACAAACTTGGCTTATATTCAAACAAAAAAAGTTTAACTTTCTTCTTCATGGTAGAAGAATTAAAGGAAATGCTTTATGGCAATTTTCTATAAAAAATTTTTTTTAATCTTCTGTACTTTTCTGATATTTTTGTACAATATTTTCGATTATTTTAATAAAAATCTAGAATATCTGAATTGTTCTGAAAGGTGATGCAATTTTTCTGGAATTTTAGATGTTTATAGAATTTTCTAAACTATTCCAAAAGGCTCTGGGATGCTAGAGAGTTTTCTACACTATTCTAGAATGTTTTCGAATGTTTCAGAATATTCTGGAGGTTTTATCTGGTTATTGTAGAATTAAACTGATAATTCTAGACTTTTCTGACATTTTCTGAAATATTATTCAATTTATAAAATTCTGTAAACAATATGCAATATTCTAAACTTTTTTGGGATTATCTGGAATTCCATAAAATATTTTGGATTACTCTACATTCTTCTGGGAAGTTTAGAAATTTTTTAGTTCTTACTAGAACATTCTGAAATTTTTAAATCTTTCTCTACTTTTTCCTTAGTGAGATAATATTTAATACAAGTTAACAAACATAATTATTTAAATAACTTACTATTATTTATAACTATCTTCTATTGAAGTAATGTTAGAAATTTACGATTTTTTTCTGAAATTTTCAGCATTTCATTGACTTCTTATCTAGGTACAATGATAAATATTATTAATAATATTAATTTAAATAAACAGGTTCTCAGTGAATATTTCGAGGAAAATTTACATTTAATATTATCCATATGGGAAACTTAAACAATATTTCAAATATCTGTTTTTTTCAGAATGATATGTATATTCACAAAAAAGAAAGACATTACTCAAAAAATGATTATCTCCAATGTTTCTTAATTATTTGTTTATAACTAAAAAGCCAAAGCAAAGTTAAAAATTTCAGAAAAAACACAACTTTCTAGAAATAATTTCAGAGAAGATCGTTATAGATAATAATAAATTGTTAAAACAATTATGATTTTCAACTTGCATAATTTAAAACCTCACTAATGACTACCAGCAATATATTTTATATTATTTTTTCTATAATTCGCGAAAAAGTGCCAGTTTTTCCACCTGTTTATGGTGTAAAAAGTGATCGATTTTTGGTCGATGACGTGGCGCATGCGCAGTGCCGACCTTTCCGGGCAACAGTGACAAAAGTGGACAGATGCAGTGGAAAAAGTAAATGGACAGTGATAAAAGTGAGGCACAGTGACAAAAGTAAATGTTATTTCGGGTGGGTTCGTGCTGCCTCGGGTGTACTCGTGCATCGTGCGCAGCCAACTTCATTCTATTTTCCGACTGTCGTCCCTAACCTAAAATCAATTTCCTGAAAAGTCTCGAGTTGTGTATTTTGTATGTACTTTTGTCACTTGGGTCACTTTATGGGCCAACTATTCAATTGTGAGAACCAGCTTATTATTACTGCCATATTATTGCCATGGTTTTGATAATTGCCATTGTCATTGTTGCGTCAATCGACAAAAAATCGCCTTCTTTTTACACAAAAAACAGGTAAACAAAAACTAGCACTTTTGCACAAATTATAGAAAAAGTATCGTGTCCCACACATTGAAAAAGCGACGATTTAAAACTCGTGTGATAGCCACCCTCGCTCCGCTCGGGTAGCTAACTTCACACTCGTTTTAAATCTCTCGCTTTTTCAACTTGTAGCACAATATACTATTATCTCATTTTATTTACCCTTTACAACTCTCTACTAATTCCACCATACATTTAACATTCATCGATCGTGATTGCAATTAATTATATATATATATTTTTATGTATACTCTGTTCGTTAGAGGGCTCATCAGCCCTAGGAACATAGAAAAAACAGAAGTGAATTTTTGTTGCAGGTAATTTTCAAGTAGACAAAGTTGAATTTTTTCACATCGAAACAAAACAAGATTAAATAGAGGTGACAAGGCAACCATTTCCCATGTGGTAGGTAAATCTTAACATGTAGAGTTAATTTTTGTTTCAGGTAAAGATTACTCTGAAATCGATGTAAAGATTACATTTCGTTTTTTCTGTGAATTGTTTAAACAATCATGTGTGCTATATTGCATCAATTATTATCTCACTCTAAGTGAAAAGTGGACAAAAAGTTGAAAATTTCAGAAAAAACCGCAACCTTCTTACATTCTTCAATGACGAATATTACTGAAAATAATACATTGTTCAAACAATAATGCTTACTACTATTATACCATTAAGCCATTTCCCTTTCGGGGTCGGCGTGACTCACTCGATGATGAAGGGAGCAATGTGGGGGAGGGGGTATAGATTTTTATATTGTTCAAACATTTCCGTGCTATTTATTTAAATAACACGTTTGTTCCGCAACACTGTTGCGACCCAGGTTGCTGATCAATCTCTCTTGCTATGACCCCAAGGGAGAGCCTCACAAAGTCATCATATAAAGTTCCCTACACGGGCCCATTAGTATCCAAGGTCTTTTGCTTCAGGCGTCATTTACTCCACTGACACTCTTCATCATGCATTTCTTATGAACTATTTGTCGCCATACTTTTCTGTCTACGCATACCTTCATTCACGTCCATGCATTTTCTCATGCAAGCTCTTGTGTTTCTATGGCTTCTTACGTCTCTTCGAATGAGGGTCTCATTCACACTTTCCGATCATTCCTTCCGCGGTCTGCCTCTGGGCACACAGCCATTTACTTTACCTTAATATACTTGTTTCCTTAGTCGTTTGTCTTTAATTCTCTCAGCATGTATTTTGCCTCATATCATGCGCAGGAATTCCATATTAATTGCGTTAACCTTACTTATCTCATCCTTTTCTTGGTAGGTTCAAGTCTCGCTACCGTATATCACAGTCTGTATAAATATAGAATTATGTATTGCCCTTTCAGCTTTACAAGATATATTTTTACTCCTACCTGCTCTATCGATAACCTTCTTACCCTGGCTTATACGCCTATCTAACTCCCCATCTATCTTTCCGTCACTAGTGAATAGGCTACCAAGTTATATGTACTTATCAACTTGTTCTATTTTCTCATCACTTAGGACAATGTTGCACATTGTTTTCTCACCCTTTATTTCAAACACCATAATTTTTGTTTTATTTACGGCAATTTTGAGGCCCATATTCTTCCTGCTTGTCCTCAGTTTACTCAACATTCTTTGCAAGCCTTCGATTGACTCTGTCATAACAACATCATCATCTGCGAATGCTAACCCACGTACCCTCACTGTCCCGAGATCCACGCCTTCTTCGTCGAAGAGGGCCATTTTTAGACATTTGTCCATGAATATAATAAATAGCCATGTGGACAAAATGCATCTTTGTATAACACCTTGCATAATATCAAACCAGTTACTCAGTTTCTTTTAGGAGCAACCCATTGACTCCGTACTCTTTCAGGACAACAAATGCACAGAAAACTTTTTTCCTTACTCTCAGACTTTTTTCTGTGATCTGTCTTAAGCTAAATATTTGATCCGTACATGATCTCCCTGGCATAAATCCACATTGGACTTTCCATTTTTTTTTCTTCTGTTACTTTCGTCACCCTACGAATAAAGTATTTTTGAATATTTTTTGCTCACGATACTCAATAAGCTGATACCTGTGTAATAATTGCAGTTACTTTTATCTCCTCTTCCCTTGTATATTGGTACGATAATCGCTTTTTT
>CAKNYM010051802.1:281125-291706 GCA_932195095.1 Andricus curvator | reverse complement strand
AGTGAATAGCAGAAAGCTACAGGATCGTGCAGCGCAAATCGATACACGGTATCACATCAACAAAAAGTGACAAAGAGAGATATACAGTGTAAACAAGATTGTAAATCACACCCTGGAAAACCTTGATTACGAGATCGGTCATAGCCCTCTCGAATCGATGGACTCACGCATCGATTGACTCACGTGGATATTAAAACGAAGACGTTATTGTCTCGTGGTAAATCAACTCCACCAGCGACCACACCAGACCCGCCTAGTGCATATCCGATTTCCAGTTCCTCTTGTCCGTGACACTCCCTCGTGTCTGGAATAGTGAGATAGCCATTTTCATATCGAGAATCCCATTCGGATTCATCCCGCTTTTCATCCCAGATCCATTTATGGAATATACAATGCAATATGAGGCAGAGAGTACTCATGTCAGTTCAATTGGTATAATCTAGTTTAATCGTCTTATTTCCCAGCTCATAAGCAAAATATTGGAATAATGATGTCCTGCGAAGAGATAGTGTAATCCGGATTCTGACGTGTAATGAAATTTGGCGATGAAAGATTTGGAATTATTTCAGATTGTACCGATTGTAGAGTATTTGAAAGAGAAGGAGAGAAAGAATGATTTGGTGTGTGACGGTTCGCCTTTGATCTTTCAGGTTTGAACCTGAACCTTGACTTCTGACCTTTCATATTTTACTTTCACGCTTTGCACTCGGACCTTTGGCCTCTCCCTTTTGATTTTTGACCTTTGGTCTCTTATTCGTGATATTTAACATTTCACGTTTGACCCTGACTCTTGACTTCTGACCTTTGATATATGAACTCTCATCTTTTACTTTTAGGATTTTTACTATCAACTTTGACCACTTCCTTTCGACCTGTGACCTCTGGCATTTTATTCCTGAAATTTAGTTCCTGATCTTTGACATGCAAAGTCTGGCCTATTTATTACCTTTCATTTTTGACCATCCGCTCCCGACCTCTAAACTCTAATCTTTGACCCTTGACATCTGAGATTGAAAGATACAGAAAATACGCTAAAAATAATTGATTAAATAGTATTTTTTCAGTAATTTTGCTCTTTATGCATGGAAAAATATATATAGCTGAACCAACGTTATTTATTCTTGATCAGATCACAAATATCATTTGAAAATTTATGAAATTGAATTGATTTGATCTTCAAAGTCATTATAATTTAAGAATATTTATTTATACATTTGTTTAAATTGCAATATTTACATTGAATTCGAAATTACATCAATTTACATTTATTTCAAAAATATGTACAAGAATTTATGATTTTAAACTATAAACCCTCAAAACAAAACAAGTGGACGAATTTTCAATTTAATTGCAAAGTTCTTGGAAACGGATCAGTGTTGAAAATTGGAGACATCAATAATACTCAAAATATCTTTTGAGAACATTTTAATTTATCATTATTTCTTATATTATTATTATTTCTTATGTTATTATTATATATAGTTTAAATTGAAGCCTATTTTGATAATTAAGCAGTTAAAATAGGCTATTTTTGCTTGTCATTAGTAAATAACGTTTTCAAATCGTTAAAACAAAGATATTTTTGAATCAAATTATTTGATTAAATTACATTAACTTTATAATAAAAATATGCAAACATTAAATTAAATAAAAAATTGTAAAAGAAAAATGTTGGAAGTATGAATATAGCGTTCAAATTATAAACAATTAAAAGGCCGAATTTGAAATAAAAAAAATTGGAATTATCAGGAGAACTTGTTATGAAATTTTTTAACTTTTCCAAAACTATGGTTTAATATTTTCAATAATATATACGTATCCTTAATAAAAATCAATAATTGGAATTCCGGCTAATTCCGACAATGACGGGGTTTTACAATCATGTAATGGAAATTTCCGTAGCAGGTGTAATATTTATGCAATACGTAATTTTACTCCGTCCATCGAGGGACCCTTTATGTCCATCGCCCAGCGATGTGAAATTCAGAGGAATTTTTTACAGTGTAGGATTCATATATATTATATCATTTTTCCGTATTTCATACTAACGAAAAAATTCCACTTGATTTGTATGTTTTGTATGACATTTGAAACTCTTGAAGTTACAAAGCCAATTTTGAAGATATCAAAATTAATGAGTCGGAGATACAATTGGCAGTTTCAAAAATAAAAATAACTTTTTTTTCAAATATAATTCAGTTTTCTTGATTTGGTTTTCCAATATTTTGCTGTGAATGTACATTTTTCCCTTTGTTAATTATTAGGTTCAAATCAAAATTAAATTATACAATACTGAAGTAATTAACACGTCTTCAGCCACGCTTTGAATAATTACCTTCCGATTCAGTGTCTGAAAGTTTACACATGGCTAACCACGAACTGTCAAAACCTTGGAAAGGGGAGACGATAAAGGACAGTGTGGTAAACCTAGTTAACCAGTTGCGCTTGGCATTCTTCAGTCCGAGTTTCTGCGTTCGTATTTTTTTTATTTGTTGTAAATCGAGACTAAAATGAACTCGACTTCATAGAATACAGAATACGCACTCATTATTAATTAGATATGTAAGAGGTGGAAAGCTTTTTCGATCTTTTGGTCTATCAAAATTATATAAATGAACGTATAAAAGAAAAAATTTCTGTGATTTAGTAGCATAAGGGAAATTTTTACTGCGAAAGGATTCCTGTTGAAACAAATGAAAATCCAATCAACCTTAAATTTAAGAGGAAATTCCATTTACGTCCAGAAAAATTCTTTTATCATAAGAGGACATTTCTCTGAGTGTACATTGAGCGAAGTTAACGAAGTTGTGTAAGAGGTATACAAACACATGTTACGTTTTTTTAAAAAAGAAAAATAGGTGAAAGAACCAAAAAGAAATGGTTTTCAAAACACCAAAAGAGAGAACATACCTATCGATTGGGAGGGAATTTTATGATTTTTTTAAGGCCGAGTCTAAAGTGACGGACTGCCCGTACGTTTAGCTCGGCTGGACTAAAAGTACCGACTGTCCGTAGGTTTAGCTTTGACTACATATCCGGGCTAAAAGTACGGACAGTCGCTACGCTTATGTATGTTTGTAACAAGGTCGAGTCTGAACGTACGGACTTGGTGAGGCAAAGGAAAGAAAAGTCAAAGCCGAATTTTTTATTAATTTAAATTTTTTGTCCCTTGAGAGAAACTTTTAAACTTTTTGCGGAGAAGGTTTGAGAATTTTTTAATGTTTGACGTTGGAAAGGGGTAGGGGTTTAACCAACATTATATCTGTGACCTGCCATAGGGGTGCCTTTCCGCCCCTCACGAGACTTTGGGAAGGGGTAGGGGCTTGACCAACAACGTACTATCTATCTCTAAAGTTCTATTATCTCTTAAAAGAAAAAAATTTATAAAATTTCCTTCAAATCCATAAGTATATTTTCTCTTTTCGATTTTGTTTAACCATTTTCTGGTTCTTTCACCTTTCTTTCTTGCCTAAATAGACGTAACATGTGTTTTTACATATTAAGTAGCTTTCTTAACTTCGCTCAATACATGCGTTTTTAAAGGAACAGATGATGTTTGTATGTTTTATACTTCGGTCATAACGTTTTTGAAACTGATGATGCTTGTTATCGAATTAAGCGAAATGTCTTTCATATCTTTATTTTTATACAAAAGTTTTAGAATTAAGCTCGCTGAAGGAACTTTTTGATAGACCAGAAGATCGAATTTCCACTGTTTTAGAAAATATTATTTTTACGAAGGTGTCTGTATGTAGTCTGTAGCCTGTAGGCACGATAACTTTCGAAAGATTGATCAAATTGGATTGAGCTTTGGCACACTTTTTAAGGCCTACAAAGACTGGACGAGTTCATTAATCAGATATTTATGATCAACATTTTTTTATTTATTAATCGAAAATAATTTTAAAATAAATAAAAACTTCGATTTTCGGGCAAACTATAAGAGAAGGAAAAATGTTAAGCAAAACTGCACATCTCAAAAATATTGGAAGCAATAATTCTGATGAATACCATCAACTCAAATAAAAATAATATTTATTATTCTTTATTCTCGTAATTTAATTCATGGAACGTTATTCCCTAATGAATTATTTCACTACTACTTAGTATACTGTTAAATAATTAATGTTAATTAATGTTTAATTATTTTGCAATAATATTTCTATTTAAATATTAAAATACTTGGAAACGAATAATAATGTCGATATAGTAGCATTATTATTACTAATTATTTTTGTTATTTTATTAACTATTACCAATAACATAATAATATCAATAATGTACCAATTAAAATGCTTTAACTTGAAGCCAAGAATGCATTTTTATATTAATAATGATATTTAAATTAATATTAACTTTAAATTCCGAAATTTATGTATATTTTCATTACATTGCTTTGTGGCTAAAAAACGTTGTGGCATTACAAAATATATCTGAACAAGTTGACAACTAAATAAGATAATCTAATTTAGATTAATTTAGTTGCTTTGTTCAGTTCACTGCATCCTTATTCGATAGATGTTACAAGGTCAGCTTCATCATTATATTAAGCTATATTCTTGTAAACGAAATATGTCACATAATATTCTGAAAAATAAAAATGAATTTGATTAATGAAGCCCTTTAAAAATTTTGAAACAGGGTAAAAAGTTTCATCATAGTTCAAAATACCAATTATTATTCTACTTTATTCTACATACAGATGCATAGAAAAAATAAATCCAAATAGAAAAGGCTAGGATCGAAAACTTTCGAATGTTTCCTCCGTGTTTGCCTACGCAAGTAAACAGTTTCAATAACTATTTTTAAATTAATAATTTCCATTAGTCTGATTACGGTGTTTCTCATAAGAACATTTTTTTTGCTGGCTCCTTAATATTACGGAAGAACGCCCTTAACTCGTTACGGTAGTTTTCCAAATTATTTCAGTGCCAAAAATCCATCAAATCATTTGAATAATGCCGTCATCTCCGAGAAGTGACTGTTCACTTTCATGAATTAACGGTACTCTTAAAAAATAATTCTCAAAAATGTTAGCCTTAACGGTGTTTTGCGATAATTATGCAATAATTATACAAACAGATGCCCCAATTTTTAAAAATCTTTTATTGTAGTCAAAAG
This sequence comes from Andricus curvator, assembly GCA_932195095.1. Taxonomy (NCBI): domain Eukaryota; kingdom Metazoa; phylum Arthropoda; class Insecta; order Hymenoptera; family Cynipidae; genus Andricus; species Andricus curvator. Next base: position 286,585 of record CAKNYM010051802.1, on the reverse strand, counting down.
AGCTCCACATTATTTCAAAAGTTTTTTTTTCCTTTTTGAATTGAAAATTTGAATTCCATGTAGAAAGGCACTTCGATTTAACGGATTTTCAATATAATATTTCTCAAACCCTGTCGGGAATTTGCAGGGGATTTGGGCACAGGTCGAGCGATAGATATGGTTAAAAGTGGGTCGATAGTCCCTGAATGTGGTAAGGATAAAGTACTAGAGTGCAGCGTGTTCGCAACAGAAATAAAGAAGGTATGCTGCTGACTGCACAGATAAGTAGATAAAAGTGAAATACAGTGCGGAAGGGAGAATGAACACAACTGCGATGTGGAAAAAACAAATCGTGTCCACGAGAACCTAAAACTCTCTGATACCAACGATAAGGACAGATTTACACGCCACACCGTCCTTCAAAGGGTATCAGCTGGAGGGCGATTATATAATTTTTTCAATGCCATTTCCATTTCTACATTTCCGAAATTCAGGTTGGTTTTTTTTTAATTTTTGTGACAACGAGAATGTTCAAAAAAACGACAATCGAAGTGAATTCGGAAAAAGTAGAAGCAGAAGTCAAAGTCAAAAAAGTTACATAGTCGCTCCCCAGAACATACCAAGAAGTATGAGATTTATTTATGATTTTAACTTCAAATTTGAGCATATTTTAAATAGGTCCTAATAACTTAAAATTTTTGAATCAATACTATTTTCTTCACTGCGTAGAAAAAACTGAGGATTTAGTTTTGATTCAGGTAATTTTCTTAAAAACTGATTTTGAACTTCAGTTATTTTCACTCTCATGATCAATATAATTTCTGTAAAACTATGATTGCTTGTAATATTCGTATTGTTCAATATGAACCAATATAAGGGTTCAAAATGAAACTTTATTTTTTTCTGTGTGCTCTTCCCTCTATTACCGACTCTGCAGCTTTGATCGTCTAGCTATATCTAGCTGAGAGTTTATTATTTTTAATTTAAAAATTTACTATTATATTTTTGATTACAAATTTATTTTTTTTTTGGTTAGAAATTCTACTATTTGGTTAATGATTTAACCATTCTGTTGAAATGAATTCGTTTTACTTAAAATTTAACTATTCTTACTTGGGTTAAACCTGATCGTTTTCAATGAAAACTCAACTATCAAATTTTTCATTGATAATTTATCTTTTGTGGTTGAAAATTTAGCTGGTTGGTTGAAAATGTAACTGATTTGTTAAACATTCATTTTATGGGTTGAAGATGAAACTATTTGATGGAAAATTCGTTCTTTTTTGGTCTAAAAATAATTTGTTAAACTAGAAATTTAACTGTTCCATTACTGCTTGAAAATTGATGTATTTTGTAGAAAATTCGTCTCAATTGGTAGAAAATGAATCTTCTTGATTCAAAATTTAACTGCTTGGTTTAAAGTTGAACTTTGTTAAAAACTTATTCTATTATTTGAAAATCTTTGGTTGAAAATTTAACTTTTTTCTTTGAAAATTTGTTTCTTTTTTCGTTGAAAATCAATTTTTTCAACTGTAAATTTAACTATTCCATTTTTATTTAAAATTTGATTGTTTTGAATTTAAAATTCAACTATTTGATTAAATATAAACTTTGTTGTGGAGAATTTTTTTTTTTTAAATCCTATTTTCTCGTAGAAAATTTAGCTATTTGGTTGGGAAATTACCCTTTCGGTATGAAATTCAATTTTGCTGTACAGAATTTGCCTTTCTGGTTCGGAAATTCAATATTTTGGTAAAATTTGTTTTTTCTTTCTTCACTGAAAAATGTTTCCTGATTGAAAATTCAACTCTTTATTGAATATTAGAATATTAAGTTTGAAAAATCATCTATTTTGGTGGATATTTGATCTTTTTTAATGAAAATTTCAGTGTTTTGTTAAAAATTAATCTGTTTTGGTTGAGTACTCAACTATTTTGGTTGAGGATTCAACTCTATTGTTGAAAATTCATCTTTCTTGGTTGAATTTAACTGTTTTTAATTAAAAATATTTTCATTTCAAATTCAACTAATTGATTGAATGTTGAACTTCTTAGTTAAAAATTTATGTTATTTGTTGAAGATTCATAGTCTTAGTTGAAAATTCAACTATTTAGTTGAAAATATAATTATAATTTTTTTTAAATTCAAGAATTTGGTTGAAAATTGAATACTTATGTTGAAATTTCATCTGTTTTGTTTTGTTCATTCTTTTGTTCGGTTTGACAAAAAATTTGTCCCGCTGGATTGAAAATTTAACTGTCTTTTAAAAAATTCGTCTTTTTACCTTAAAAATGCTACAATTTTTGTTGATATTCGTTTTTTTTTTATAGTAAATTTTGTTAACTGAAAATTAAACTATACCATTTTGGTTAAAAATTGATTAATTTTAATTTAAACTTCAAGTATTTGATTAAATTTAAACTTTTTTGTTGAAAATGCATATTTTCGTGTTGAAAATTCAAGTATATTGTAGAAAATTCATCTTGTTGACTTAAAAATAAAACTCTTTTGCTGAAAATTCATCTTTCTGGGTTGATATTTTATTATTTTTATAGAAGATTGAACTATTTGGTTGAAAATTACATTTTTGGTTTAAAATTCTTTTTTTTTTTGTACAAAATTCAACTGTTTTCTGAAAAATGTAATGTAAAAAAATGTAACTATTTGTGTGTGAAGTTATTCATTTCTTATTTGAAAACTCAGCTATATTCTTGTAAATGTAAGTGTTTGGTCTAAAATCAATTTTTTTGTTTGCTGAAAATCCACCTATTTTTGTTCTTCAAAATTCATTTTTTCGGGTTTAAAAATGAGCGGTTTTCTAAAGGATTCGACACTGTAGCTTGAAAACTGAAAACTTTCATAGAAAATTCATCTCTTTTGCTAGAAAATTAATCTTGTTTGGCCGGAATTTTTTTTTTTCAATTGCAATATTTTTCTCAGTGAAATCTCAAGCGTTTCATATTCAATTCAATATAGTACCCATACATTAATTTTATTTAAAAGAATTGATCCCCATATTTTCGTGAAAAATCAACCTATTTCCCCTGTTTTGAGAGCATTTTGGGCTGTTAAGTATGTTCACTGTAAAAAATAGAGATCTCTTTTTTTACGGTATTATTTTCTTCGGGTCCTGTTTTTGAATAGGAAGACTTCATGCTGATATTTTCAATGTAAAACAAATGAATCTGGGTTCCCATTCCCACCAGTTGTCTCATTTGTACTACTCAAGACTGCTTTTTCTGAGTCTTAATTATAATGTAATACCTGAAACTAGTCCTGAAATAATACTTTGTGTTTGCAGTGTTTTATTTTAGGCATGTATCAAATGAAATTGAAGAAAAAATTTGGACCTGAAAGGGGATAGATGATCTGCGATGAAGAAAGGGAGTCGGAAAAGTCTTCAAAATAGCGTGATGTAGTTTTTGAACGGCCCCTAATGAAAGACAATTACTTCTTTTGATGAGAAAAGAGCCTTCGATATTAGATGTTAAAAGCTAATACCGAGTGATTTTACTGCCGAGGGTGTGGGCTCTGGGGCAATTGTGGTCCTCAAAAGGCAAGTTTGAGGGAGGACGGTCATATAATCACGCCATAGAACAACCCCTTATGATAGCGCCATTCGGTCCAGGGTCCTCATTAGTTTAGGGCTACAGAGATTCGGAATTGCCGCGACAAGCGCAATGTCGGTGATATTCATGGTAGAAGCCGTTACGTCTCTCCGAATTGCTCCATGAATAATGCATCGCCACCGAACTCGTATCCCTGTCAACAGTTTCTATGGATACTTCACCAAAGAATTCTCACTTGGACCTCAAACTCTAATCACAAATAGCCCAAATCTTTCTATACTTCGAATTTTTTTGCCTATAATCTTGATTTGTATGTACTCAACACCCTGCCATTACTAAAATGATCTCCTATATATACATCCCATTTCCATAATTCCCTAACCTACTATCATTTCCTCTTCTCATGACTCCCCCTCTCTAATCACCGCCCTCTCATTACCAGAAATACAATTCAATCAGGCACTCCCACCCTCTTCAGGCACCACTTCCATATAACACCTCCCCCTCTGCTTCCTATTCCCCTCTGCCACTCTCCTAGATAACTTCCATACCCTTCTCATCGCTTTTCTCCTTCTCTCTACAAATCTACCCTTCTTCTATTCTCCCAGTATTCTGTATATTCCAAGCTTTTATCTGCTATTCATCTTCATCAACCTCTCCTGCCAACCTGCAAACTCAAGATTCTCCTTCTACCTTTCTTTTAAATATACTTTCATCCATCCTTCTGTCACCCTATAAGGCACTATAACCTGTAGCTCTTATACAGCCATCGTCAACCCCAACCCCTCTATGACCTCTACCATTTATCTCTTCAGCTCTGCCCTTGACCTCCTTCTTCCATTTACATCCACTCCCTCTTTAAATCGAGCCATCAGCCATTGCCTCCACATCTACGCCTTCCCTCTATCTACTCTACTATATCAACCGCTCTTCTTCTTTATTCTTATCTCTCCCCTCCTCCCTCTCTCATCATCAATTTTACCCACCTCCTTTCGCATTCCACAACTAGTTAGATTCATTTGTCCTCCTACGTATACCTATCTTCTCCCATTCTCTGGCTCTATAAGTTACTCCTCATATACTATATACATATACGATATCCTTAGTACCATACCTACTTCCTCTAACCTATCCCCTGTACTTATCTATTAAATCTGCCGATCTTTTTTATACTTTCTTTCCACCCCTACTATATCCTATAAAGTCTATACCACCTACCCTTCTACACATAGACATAGACCCATGGTCTATGTCTCTACCCCTTTCCACTATACCCATCTATCCAATTTGCCCCCTCTTTTATCCACATCCTTTCACCCCTCTACCATATTTTTTTCATCCCTTCACACGGCCTCTATCTTTTGGCTAGTTTATAGTCTATTTATCTTCTGATATATTTTTGACATATTTAGTAATATTTGTGAAATTATTGAAATCTTTGGGAAATTATTGAAGTCTTCGTGAACTCTTTCAAATCTTTGGGAAATCATTGGAATCTTTGTGCAATCTTTGAAATGTATCAGAAAACTTTGCAAAATATTTAAAATTTTGTTCAATCTTTGAAATCTATCTGAAATCATTGTGGAATAATATAAGTCTTTGTGAAATAATAGAAGTTTTCGTTAAATCTTTTGAATCTATTCGAAATCTTTACAAAATATTTGAAATCATTGTGAAATCTTTATGAAATCATCGGGAAATCATTGCAATTTTGTCAAATCTTTAAAATATCTTCAGAAATCTTTGCCAAATATTTGAAATATTTGTGGAATTATATAAACCTTTGTGGAATCTTTCGGAAATCATTGAATTTTTTTTTAATCTCTGTGTAATCTTTGGAGATTATTTAAAAATCATTGCGAAATATTTGGAATGTTTTTGAAATATTCGGTATTATTTATGAAATTATTGA
>CAKNYM010051802.1:237462-258336 GCA_932195095.1 Andricus curvator | reverse complement strand
ACCGATTTATGAAGTTTCAAAAAAATGGTTCATTCTATTTATATGAAAAAAATTTTGTTGATATTCAAAACATGGCAATATTACATGTAGAGTTTTTGTTTGCGTCCTTGAGACTCATCGATTGACCTATTGACGAACCTTCTATGACCTCTTATGATCTAGCAATACCGTTTTATAAATTTAACAAATATATTGTTTATCTTGTTGACATGAGGAAAAGTTTTTTAGTATTGGGAATACAACCACAATGTATACCATATATTTGTTCGCGTCTTCGAGACGCATGGGTTGATCTATTGGCGAAAATTCGAAGACCATTATTGATTAATTAATAGCTACTCAGAAAGTTTTAAGAAAAGTTACATGGTTTCAATGAGGTTTTAATTTGAAACATAAAACTACCGTAGGTCAGAAAGTTGTGCATTGTAACACTACATATCAATTGACATTTTGATGGGCCCTCTGATTTTCTGAAAATAAAATTTTCGGAAAGACAGAAACATAAGCTTGAAGAATATTGAAAGTATACATTTTTTTCTTTTGTTAGGGAAAACCTCCCTTTATGAGAAAGCAAATTCATTTGATACTTATGAGGAAGAAAATGCTCATAAAATGATCACAAATACATACACCCATAGTGAATACGTCGATACTACTTTGCAGCCGTATTATTCTTTGATTTCACAACTTTGATCAATTTTTTCTGACAACATTGCAATGAAATTGTAATCTGCAGTCGATTTTTTCTTAGGCATTTTTTGCTCGTTTGTTCATCTATAATCTTTTTCTTCTTTTTTTAGTACTTGGTGGCGATTTGCTACAGCGAATCATGATATTTTACAGATAGTAGTCCTCGCTAGCGATTTTTGTCTTTTCCGTATTTTGTCCTTAAGGGCAGATTTTCGTTTCTCCCACTTTTATTTAGAATCTTTGTTCATTTCTTTTAGCAGTTGGTGGCGATTCGCTATCGCGAATCTTGGTTAAATTTTAAGTATGGACGTGCGGTCTTACAGACCTCACCATGCTTCTGATATGTGGGTATCTCCCCTCCCTGGGCATCTTCAAGGCTGTCGTTATTAGTAGCTCTAATTTTAGTTGTGGTTTCACCGAGGTAGTTGGAAAAAGTCTGGTTCTGCGTGTGATTGATGAGCAATATCAATTGAAAGCTCATAGGCAGTCCATGCGACCGCACGTCCACGGTAGCGTCAAAGTGCTATATTTTTGTTCAAATTTGTTTCAACTTATTTAAAACGCAAGATGTCACACGCAGTCAAACTTGAGCTTTATGCGGGTACCTCAGACTCCCAGACCGCACCATGCATCTGATATTCGGGTTCCTGCCTCCATTGGTGTAAAAGATTAATAATATTTAGATATAAATACACTGGAACTTTGATTGAATGTGTTCGGATTTACTGCTTCCGAGAATCGTTGCTGCGGCGGTGTCGGACTGAGAGTGGAGCCCCTCGGGGTCGAGAGAGGGTGTTCAATCAAGAGTGAAACACAAGCAGCGTATGTACAAAGGGACAGTGCGCGGTAATATTATGTATTCGAATTGAAAATGGTTCACACGCCAGTGAATATTTACGTTTGGACGGTCTGGATGTACCATTGAAGGCCACTGAAGCTAAGCTCTAGACCGGTGGAAAATCCAAGTTCCAGTGTATATATAAAGTGGTCTTTGAGACCTCAGGTTCATGTCATTGCAAAAATAAAGGCACGTCCATACTTCAAGTTTGATGAAACTTAACCAAAACATTTCCGTGCTTGGGACGGTTCGTTAGAAACTGTAGCTGCGCATCTGTCGCCTTATTTACTCCAACTTCGAGTTTCTCGTGGTTCACAGCAGTTTCCGGTTGTACAGACGGATAGGAGAAACTATTTATTAAGAAGAACAGGACTAGAATGAAACAAAGTTGCCGGAACGGATGCTCAGCATCAGCGCTAACTCCAGCCTTGGCAAGCCGTCCCATTTAGTTTCCATTAATCGCGACAAGTTCCTAGAAGTATAAACAACACGAATACGAACAAAAGTTTCTTCCTGATTATATCCGTTTCCTTCGGCTTCCCCGATAATTCATTTAAATGTCAGAATGGGAAGAGGGTTTCTTCTTGTTTTTTTTTTCTACACATCTTTTGTTCATCAAAATACAATCGGAAATAAAATACAAAAACTTTCCAGTCTATTCTGCGTCAAAATTACAGTTTGAGATCCTTTATTTCTCTTTTTAAAAAATTACCTTTTTAATTGAAGATAAGGGGTCATCCATAAACTAATTTACCAATTCTGGGATATTTTTGACCCCCCCTGTCCCCCTTCGTTGACAACCGTAGTTTTCCCCCTCCGAAAGTAAAGAAGTCGTTGGCTGTACAAGGATTTCACGTTTATTCTGCGTTTTTTCGAGTGGAATTTTCAACAAAATATTTAAATTTCTAACAAAATAGTTGAATTTTTAACCAAGTATAGTTCAGTTCTCAAACAAAAAAGATTAATTTCTCAACAAAGATTTAATATTTCTTATTTCATGCATATATGTATAAATTTACAATCCGAAATTTCAAGAAAACAGTAAAATTTTCGACTAAAGCAAATGACTGAACAAAATAGTTAAATTTTAAACCTACAAAGATGAATTTTCAGCAATAATGTAATTTTTAATCAATAGAGATGAATTTTTAACAAAATAATGTTATCCTCAACTAAAATGATAATTTTCAAAAAATGAAGATCAATTTCATACCCAAAAAGATGAATTTTCAACAAAATACATGAATTCTACACACCAAAAAAGTTGAATTTTCCACCCGACATTATGAATTTTCAAAAAACTCATCGTTACACATCGTTAATTTTTCAAATAGATAGTTTATTTTTTCACAAAATAGTTGAATTTTCTACCAAAATAGTTGAATTTTCAACTAAAAAAAATCAGTTTTCGACCAAAATAAGCCAAATAAGTTACATATTCAGTATAAAAATTAATTTTCAACAACAAAATAAATTTTCTTCCAGTTAAATTAAACCAAGAAAAGATGAGTTTTTAACAAAATAGTTGAATCCAGAGCCAGAAAGGTGGAATTTAAAAAATGGAGATTAATTTTGTACCCAAAAAGATGAATTTTCAACAAAATAGATGCATTTTCCACAAAACCGATGAATTTTCCACCGACACTATGATTTTCCAACAGAAAAGTTATTTTCTACAAAGTAGTTAATTTTTATAATAATTGCTTTCATTTGTAACCATATACTTCAATTTTCTACCTACATAGTTGAATTTTCACCAAAAAGATGAATTTTCAACCAAATAGTCTCATTTTTTACCAAAAAAGATTATATATATATAAAGATATGAATTTTCAAACAAAAAAGACTATTTTCTACAAGACAATTGAATTTTGCACACAAAAATAAGAATTTTTAACAAAAAGTTTAATTTTCAACTACAAACTTCAATTTCCTACCAAATTTTTGAATTTTTAAAACTAAAACTTTTCAATTTAAAATAAAAAAAAAACAGTTGAATTTAAGCAAAAAAGAAGAATTTTCAGCAAAATAGTTGGATCCTTAAGAAAATAAATAAATATACAACCAAATAGTTGAATTTTCAAATAGAAAAGATTAATTTTCCATTAAAAATATAATTTTTTAACCAATGATGGAATAGCTATATTTTCAGTTCAAAAACTGGTTAAATTTTCGGCTGTAGAATTGAATTTTCAAACAAAAAAGATGAATTCTTACCAATAATGTAATTTTTAATCAATAGAGATGAATTTTTAACAAAATAGTTTATTCCTCAACTAAAATGATAATTTTCCAAAAATGAAGATTAATTTCTTATCCAAAAAGATGAATTTTCAACAAAATACATGAATTTTACACACAAAAAAAGTTGAATTTTCCACCCGGCACTATGGATTTTCAAAGAAAGTTAATTTTCTACCAAGTCGTTAATTTTTTAAATCGATAGTTTATTTTTTCAGAAAATAGTTGAATTTTCAACTAAAAAAAAAAAAACAGTTTTCGACCAAAAATAGAATAGTTACATATTCAGTTTAAAAAATTAATTTTCAACGGAAAAATGAATTTTCTTCCAGTTGAATGAAACCAAAAAAAGATGAGTTTTTAACAAAATAGTTGAATCCACAGCCAGAAAGATGAAATTTTAAAAATGAAGATTAATTTTGTACCCAAAAAGACGAATTTTCAACAAAAAAGATGCATTTTCGACAAAAGCGTTCAATTTTCCACCGACACTATGATTTTTTAACAGAAAAGTTATTTTCTACAAAGTAGTTAATTTTTAAAATAAATACTTTAATTTTCAACTATATAGTTGAATTTTCTACCCACATAGTTGAATTTTCACCAAAAAGATGAATTTTCAACCAAATAGTCTCATTTTTTACCAAAAAAGATGATATATACGAAGATATGAATTTTCAAACAAAAAATACTATTTTCTACAAAACAATTGAATTTTGTACACAAAAATAAGAATTTATAACAACAAATTTAATTTTCAACTATAAACTTCAATTTCCTACCAAATTGTTGAATTTTTAAAACTAAAACTTTTCAATTTAAAATAAAAAAAACAGTTGAATTTAAGCAAAAAAGAAGAATTTTCAACAAAATAGTTGGATCTTTAAGAAAATAAATGAATATACAACCAAATAGTTGAATTTTCAAATAGAAAAGATTAATTTTCAATTAAAAATATAAACTTCTAACCAATAATGGAATAGCTATATTTTCAGTTAAAAATCTGGTTAAATTTTCGGCTCTTGAAATGAATTTTCAAACAAAACAGATGAATTCTCAAGGAAAAGTGCAATTGATGACATTTTAACCAAAAAACCAACTGTTTTTGACCTAAATTAAATTAATTTTCCTCCCATGTGTTTGATGCTGCTGTTTGATCCTTAAAAAGCCATCTTGCTGGTTGACGTCTCAGACTAAAAAACGTTGGGAAAGGTTAGCGGTAAAACTGAAATTATTTCTGTAACATAAATAATAAAATTTTTAACTACAAGTGTGGTAGTTGAATTTTCAGTTGCAAAAAGTTAATTTTTAACCAAAAAGAAAACCAATTTTCAATGAAATATTTAAATTTTTCACCAAAGAGATGAAGCTTCAACCGAAAAGATAAATTTTTAACAAAGTAGTGCAACTTTCAACAAAGTTATAAAATTGTTAACCGAAATATTTGAAAGAAAGAATCTTAGATTTTTATCAGATAAGGCGAAAGAACTCTAAGTTGGAAAAAAAGTCTGATAAAAGTGTTTCATGAATTAGTGAATTAAAAATGATTTAATATTAATTGTAAATAGTTTAAATTTATGAGAGTTCTCATGCTTTGCATTTTTAGTTTAGTATTCAGTACTTAAATTGAACATTTTTCCAGGTACAAAAGTCTCATTTTTTAAAATGGAAAAATGTTTAGTAACCCGGAAATGACCAGAAATTTTTGTTTCTAGAGGCCACTCTGAAACATTTCTGTTGAAAATCTGACTGCTAATTAGAAACTTATCGCACCGGCTAAAGATCCAATTATTTCTTTTAAGGCATTTCTCCATTCCTGGTTAGAGGAACGAATAAAGATATAGAAATTACTTTCTTTGAGCCATATTTCAAAATGTCTACTAAGATTTTATCCTGCTAGTTTCATACTCTGAAGGAAAATGTATTCAGAGTCTGAAGCTACTTTGCATCCTAGATGTGTTATTAATTAGATGGTTTGAAGCACCTATACGTGTCTTTGGTAGAAGCAGATTTTGATTTCAAATTTTCCTCAAGAGAATTTCAAAACATTATTTTTGCAGCGCAGATTTATTTTACCTGTTTTAACAATAAAATCAGATGAAAGTGATTCAAAAAGTGATCCTTCTTCTTGGTGGTTTCAGGTGGAGTTTCGAGTAGCAAAAACACGCGAGCAATTCAAATAATGAGAATTCGTGTTTCAGGGTAATGAAGTCGCATTGAACGGTACAAGTACTAATTACGGCAAAGTTGATGGGAGCTGCTTAATATCGGTGAATATTAAGCAAAGTCGATTTCATGTTTTTCGATATTATCAGAAAACGATATGACTCCCAGGAATTTGAGCTAATGAATCTCTACATGCGGCGTTCCTTTGTCCGTTTTTTTTTCAATTTTACGCAGGACTAAATTTATATTTATCAACCAGTTTTTATTTAGAGAAAAAATGAGAAAGCTTTTTTGAGATAAATCAGTACAGAAATTAACCCTGAAAAGTTTTATCAGAATATTTAATTAAATTCCGAAAAAATGAAATAAGTCATATTTTTTCTCGCTCGAGGCCCTCGAGAGACACGTTTTCTCAGCTTGGATGGTGATAAAAAATCCAATTTTCTATTTCTAAAAAGTGAGAAATTGCTTTCTATCTATTAAGTTTCTGAAACAATACAAAAAAGATTCGAATAAAAAATATTATTATGTTTCAAGCAAATGAAAGTGGAAGTTTTTTTTTTACTCGAGGGGCACGTTTTCTCAAACGGTAAAGAAAAATCCAATTTTAAATCTTATAGAAAAGAGTGTGAATTTACTTTCTAACCACTGAGTTGCTGAATCGATACAAACAGTTTGATTAACAACTTTGTTTAGGTTTTTAGTTTGATGCGACTACTCGTGAGCACAAAAAATATCCTTTCCTCAGGATGTACATTAGAATTTTTATGATTTTTTAATCTAATAATCTCAGTTTCAAAAAATTATGGATTAGGCCCTTATGGCATGATACTTTTCAAATTGCATTTGGATAGTAAAAGATCAGGGTTACATAACTAAATTTTCAGTATTAGAAATATATTAATACTTTTTTTTACTTTTGGCCATGCAGGCCATGCTCCTGAATCCATACTCACTTGTAAAAAAATACTCAAATTGTATAAAATACATTTTTTCTAGGTTTTTCGAGTCACAGATACGAAATATTATATAAGAAATTCAATACGGCGGATCAAAAATGGCACCCAGCAGGATTTTAAAAATTATGCGATTTGTATAAAACTAATTCTTAAAGGGGTTTCTCGAATCACAAATTCCAAATATTGCATTAAAAATACTAAATTCAAAATGATTGATCTGAAATAGCGATCCGGATTGAAAAAAAAACTTTAAGTATTTGGAATCCGTGAATTAGGAACCCCTTAAATATGTGTTTCATACAAATCGCATACTCTTATCTAAAATCCTGCGGTCGCAATTTTAGATCCGCAGTTTTGGATCCGCAATTAAAAATTTTGTACAATATTTTGAATCTGTAACTCAGGAAACTCTTGAAAAATGAGTTTTAGACCAATCTGATTATTTAAAAAAAAATATTTGTCGCTATATTAAATCCGCTATTTTGAATTTCCAAGTTGTGATGCGGTATTTGGAATCTGTGACTAAAAAATCTCTTCAGGTGTAAGTTTTATACAATTCCCATAATTTAAGAAATCCTAATCGTCTCTTTTAGGGATCACAGTTCGTCCCCTTTTTTTACCGAATTCCCCTTTTTTCTCTTCTCCCACCCCTGAAATTTCAAAAATCCTCTTCGATACGAAAAATTGAGAGTTCTCACCTTTTACCCCATTTTTGTCAGACAGTTTTGATTATTTTTTCATGAAAACTGAACAGAAATTTAATTTATTAGAAAATTCGAAGTACGTTGATAGCGAAAAATGGCTAACAATTAAATAATATGTAAAAAGTAGCGTATTAGAACCTTAAGAAAATATAATTATTTTAGAGAATATTTGAAAAAATTCTTATCTCCGCATAATTTTGTTATTTTCGTGAATAATAATTTTCTTATATTTCTGTTTTTTAAAGTATGATATTTTTTCAGCTAACATTAAAAAATGTTTTAGACATACAAAAGCTTTCAGATAGTAAAAATACCTTAGAAAAACAATGTTAACGTCTTAAAGAAACAAAAACAGAACAGTAGGAGGTTTTTTAAATAGTCAGACATTAAAAAAGAATTTCAGAATATGAACATTTTTCAATTTTACTGTTTGTATATTTTCCATTTTTTATTTTCTTAACTTTTTTTCTTATATATTTTTATCAGTAAAATATGCTGAGGGGATCAACAGATTCTTCAAAGCGAGATACCGAAAATTAGAGTCTATTTTCAACCAAAAAGGATGAGTTTTCAATAAAATGGTTGAATTTTCATAAAAATAATTAAATTTGAAATCAAACAGTTTCATTAAAAAAAAAAAAAAAAAATTTCTATCCAAGGAGATGAATTTTCAACCAAGAAGCATTTTTTAGTCGAGACAAAAAAAACTGCAACCACATTGTTGAATTTTCAACAAAAAAGGTAATTTTCAACTAAAGCGTGGAATTTTCAACCCAACAGGACGAATTTTCAACAAAAAGTTTGAATTTTTAATGAAGAAGGATGAATTTTTGATAAAATTGTGGCATTTTCATCAAAATATTAAAAATTTGAACCAAAGAATACAATTTTTAACCACAACAAAAAATGAAGGAATTCCTAACGATTTAAAATATTTCAAGGGATTTTAAAGTTTTGTAAAGGAATTTTGCAGGATTCAAGGATGTCGAAGATTTATGGAAATTTGAACTTTTTTTTTCTTTAATGAATTGGTTTCATTTTTTTTTTAATTCCAGAGAAATTCCATAGATTTGAAGAAATTTCGTCAGATTTCGTAAAAATGTCAAGGCATTTAAAGATTTCTAAACATTTCAGGAGTTTTCAAATGACTCCAAAGGATTTGAACAAGACTTCCACGGATTTTAAGGATTTTAAAATGATTTTATGTGATTGATAAATATTTCTACTCATTTTAAAAGATTATTTGAGGGCTCTCAAATGATTTATACTTTTTTAAATTGATTTTTCCGTTTTCCAAACATTTTAAGAGATTTTAAGGGATTCTAAAAGATTTCAATAGTTATACAAAATGTCAAGGGATTTCAAAGAATTTTGTAGGATTTCCAAAGATTTCAATGGATTTCTAGTGAACTTTGCAAAATAAATTTAATTAAATGAAATTTCAAGGAATTCTTGGCGATTCCAAAGATTTCAAGGGTTTTTGAGGTATTGCAAGGATTTTCACAAGATTCAAGGATTTTATTAAATCTATGAGGATTTTAAGAGATTAAAAAAATGTCTAGAGATTTAAACGTTGTTTTTGAAAGAAATTTAATGATAAAGTTTAATCTAAATTATATTCAAGGCCTTTGAAATGATTTTAAGGGTTTCTAAAGGATTTCAAGAGTTATAAAATAATTTAAGAAATATTAAATAATTTTGTAGGATTTCCAAAAATTTTAAAGAATTTCTAGAGAACTGTAGTGAATAAGTTTAATTTAATTCACATGCAAGGGATTTCAAATGATTTATACTTTACGGAATAAATTAAATTTTATTTTAAGAGATTTCTACGGATTTAAACAATTCAAGGAGAGAGATTAAGATTTAAAGGACCTACAATTATTTTAAAGATTATGGGTGATTTTAAAAATTTCAATGAATTTCAAAAAATGTTAATAGATTTCAAAGAATCTTATTATTTACTTAAAAATATTTTCTAAGGCATCAAAGAATTTTAAGAGATTTCAAAAGGCTTGCATATGAATTTCAATTAAATTTCAAGCAATTTTAAAGATGTCAAGGAAATTTGCAGATTTTTCTGTGTATAGCTTATTTGTACAGAATCGCTATTTTTGTGTAGTTTCATATAACATTACGAATGGTCTAAAATAAATTGTTCCTTTTCTGTTTCTCTACGATTTACATAAATTCCTTCAATATTTTGTATTATTCATTCTGTTGCTGATTATCCTATAATTTATTTCTATATAATCCATGAAATATTTTGCAATCCCATGAAACCTTGAAATTTTTCAATCTAGTGTACACCAAAAATTTTAGTAATTAACCCCTCGACTGAACGGTTCTGATCCCTGCTTTTGGGATTCCGACACCATGAATTTTGAATTTTTTATGTGATATTTAGAATCTGTGATTTGAAAAACGTCTACATAATGAGTCTTATTTGCTAAAAAAGTTCCCGATTACTGAAATAAATGTGCTTCTCTTCAATAATATTCTCACTTTGATAATCGTTTTTCTTTGCTTATTGGAAATGGGATGCTGGGAAAAAGAGGGGTGAAGGGTGGGGAAAGGCTGAAGTAGTTTCGCCCGACCTTTTTGAAAAATGATTGGCGCTACTGCAAAAAAAGACCTTTAGAATCGTAAAGTAAAACACGAGTTTAGGTTCATACCTCTCACTGAAAATTTTTCTCTTGCTTTGAACGCACTTTACTCAAAGCTGTTTGTGAAACGATCCAAATTAAAAGACGCGAAGAGTTTACCACCAAAAGTCCTTAGAACTTTTCATGCAAAAGTCTCCTTTCTAAGCATTATCATTGAAAATGTGTGACCTGTGGAATTCTTTTGATATAATTTAGAATCGTCCACAAACACTTGAAATTGTAAGCAATCAGTGGTAATCCTTTACAATATTTCTTTTATAATTTTTAATGGTTTCAATCTATAAGTGCTTAATTTTGAATCATCTTTCACGGAAAATTTGAACTTAGGGGCTGTCCAAAAACTACGACACGCTATTTTGAAGACTTTTTCTACCCCTCCCCTTCTCTTGACGGATTATCACACAAACCTAAACACCCCAGGGTGAGGTCATAAATACATACACCCATCTCCCTTTAAGGTCAAAATTTGTTCTTCAGTTTCGTTTGATAAATGCCTAAAATGAAATGTACTTGATAGCCAAAAATGCTCTCAAAATAGAGGAAATGTGGTGATTTTCCACAAAAATAGGGGCATCGATTCTTTTAATTCAAAATTAAGCTATAGGTACCATATTTAATTCCATATGAAATCTTAAGATTTCAAGTCAAAATAGATTGCAATTTGAACAAAATAGTTTAATTTTCAACGAACCCAGATCAATTTTCTAGCAAAACAGATAGATATTACATCTATAAAGTATGAATTTCCAATCCAAACAGACGAATTAAAAGCAAACAATAAAATATATTCAAAATTGAAATATATATATATAGGGTGAACGTACGAGTAGTTGGACAAATAGCGTCATCCTCATATTTCAATCGTTGTAGGCACTTATTTTAAACTTTTTTCTAACAAAGAGTCACATTTTCGGACACTTTATGTATTTATGAAGTTATTTCTGCTATCTTTTTTTAAGTAAAATTCGATTTTGAAAGAAAAAAATGTTTTCTGGAAAAAGTTACGAAAACACCAGTGGTCGGATAAGATTTTCAGTGGTCGGACAGCATGTGTTCCAATAGTCGGACAGTATTTTTATATCACAAATTGCTATTTGAAGCAAATAGGCACAATAATACACCACTTTAAAATACTAAAAGTAAGAATGTTTGACCAAAAATGCGTCTTAAATCAATTAAGTCAAATTATAGAAGAAATTGAACAAAAATGTAAAATTGTATCTATTATAGGTTAGGGAGGTTAGCATTTCAAGACAATTATTGATTCTATTATCACTCCTAGAAACGAACCTTCTTCTCTATTTAAAATATTATAAATAGTTTTATCTCAATTCTTAATCGAAAATTCAATTATATTTGCCCATCTATCGAAGCTTGACAACAAAATGGGATAAAAGTCAAATTGGTGTATCTAAGTCGACGTTAGACAGGTTACGATTTCAAGACAATGTTTACATTTTTATAATGTCGAATAGACGAACAACTTTTTTTTCAATTTGCAATAACAACTTTATGTTAAAACACGTAAATGATCAATTCTATTTCAAAAAATTCAGGACTACGTTTTATTTATCTCCTGAATGACGTTCACGATAAAGGCTGATCGGCTTACTAAACATTTTCAATACCGTAAAATAAATAGAAGTTTACATAATTTTTCCTTCTTGCGTTTATTACATTATTCTTACTATAAAATATACGAGACTGCCTGACCACTGATACGTGTCCGAAGACTGATACACTGACCCTATATACACATTAAATTCATTATAAATTTTTAAAATAATAGTGAAAATAATAAGTAAGAAGCTTTATAATAATATAATAATAATAATAAAATTAAACAATAGGCAATAGGACCGAACCGAGGCGACGACCAGGCAATGGCCCCGGACAAACGCGAGAACATCGATTTAAATAGTCAGACCAACTCAGGAGAGACATCCTTACCTGTTGGAAAAGAAGCTCACCGGCGCGAAGAGGATTCATGCAGAGGTTACATGACCGTTGGGTCAATATGCACCCGGAATATGCTCATCAAACGCCTCAGTATTTAAGAGATCAGGTATCCTTTTTGCGAAAAAACGGATATGAAGCTCTTTATCAACAAGAAGAAGAGCAACATCCTCCATCGAACATTCCACCCGTTCCAGCAAGACCACCTTTGCAGATAGCCGATAATGCTAACATGAGAAGTAGGAGATCTATCCACCAAAAAGTCTTTCTCAGGATGGACAAATTAGCTGAAGCTAATACTGCTCTCCCCGATTTGCTCCCCGAAGATGTTAATCTCTGGAATCTGAACTGTGTTGTTTACGAGAAGGCGGTGTCCTTGCTTAGCGACAGTAGAAGTAACAAAACTTCAGTACGTCTGAGTAAGACTCGCGAGCGTATTGCACAGCTTCAATTCAAAATTGAAACGGCGAGACGGCATGCATCAAATATTCAGTGCGTGATTAGCTACATAACATTAAATAAAAAATTCACTCCAAAAGTTAGGGCACTTGCTCGAAACTTGAGGAAAGCAAATCACACGCTGAACAAGTGTAAACTGTTGACCATCAAGCAGCACTGGACGCAAAAAATAAGATCTCTTTCGACAGCGAAACAGCGCCTTGAACGGCGAGTAAAGTGGATTCAGGAAAATTCCACCTTTTCTACTCATCCTTCCCGTCTGTTCAATAAAACGTCACGTGCCGTTAAAAATCCGCCTAGTCGAGAAGAGATTCAAGTCTTCTGGGAACAAATATATGGAGATACTTATCAGCTAAATGAAGACGCTTCAGATATATCACTCTTTAGTAACTTTTGCCAAAGGCAAATGTTACAAGGTCCAGAGGAAGAGTGTCCACTAATTACTGCTGAAGAAGTGAAGAAAGTTATCGCTAGAACTAAGAACTTTTCAGCGCCAGGGCCAGATAAAATCAATAACTTTTGGTGGAAGAAGTTTACTTCTACGCACCAACATCTAGCTCGTATATTTACTACTTTCTTAAACGGAGAACAACCCGTCCCGCAGTGGCTAGTGGAAGGACGCACGGCATTGATTCCTAAGACCGGAGATTTGTCAAGTCCAAAGAACTACAGGCCCATAGCTTGTTTAAACACCAGCTACAAGCTATTCACTGGCATCCTCAAAGAGAGGATATTAACATCTATCGAGCCGGTATGGAGTGCAATAGTTGAACAACGTGGATGCAAGAGAGGTCTGGCAGGTTGCAGGGAGAACCTGTTAATAGACAGGTGTATCACCCAGGACTCGATCAGGTATCGACGCAATCTGTCCATGGCTTGGATTGACTACCGTAAGGCATTCGATAACAAGAACCATGAGCTACTTATTAAGCTCATTGAATGCATGGAGGTGCATCCAAAAATAGTGAGATGCATAAAAGAGCTTATGCTCTTGTGGCGGACAAGATTTGTCATAACATCTGACAAAAGACAAGTGACTACAAGCTATATCACATATAAGAGGGGAGTCTTCCAAGGAGACTCTCTAAGTCCGATACTTTTCTGCATCTCCCTCTTGCCTCTATCTATTGTGCTCCGAGGCAAAAGCTCTGGATACCTATGTGGCCCGCCGAACAAAAGAGAATATAAGGTCAACCACCTTTTATACATGGACGACCTTAAACTCTTTGCTTTCTCGAAAGAGGACCTTAACATCCTTGTGGAGGCGGTAAATAGGTACTCTAAAGTGATTGGCATGAGCTTCGGACTGGACAAGTGTGCCTGCGTCCACCTGCACCAAGGAAGACTAGAAACTACATCATCGGGTCACGATCAGGATGTTCAACTCATCGGCGAAAATACCATTCAACATCTTGGTATTGGAGAAACATATACATATCTTGGAATACCGCAAGCGGAAACCCATGATGTGCTTGCGTTAAAAACGGCCCTTGGAAAAAGGTATCGCCAAATTCTCAGAAAAATTTGGGCTTCCGAATTATCTGGAAAGAATAAGATCCAGGCGACCAATATGCTGGCCGTTCCTATACTGCTCTACACGTTTGGTGCAGTAAAATGGAACGTCGATGAGTTGAAGCAACTTGACCGAAGCACACGCAAGATGATGACAATCCATCGAAGTCATCATCCTAGATCTTCCGTACCTCGAATATACCTCCATCGAGATAAAGGGGGTAGAGGCTTGCTGAGCTTAGAGTGTCTTCATCGCAGAACGGTTCTGGCTACAGCCTGCTCAGTTCTAAATAGCACAGATTTTCTTATGCGACTAGTACATCAACATGAAGTCGTCAATGCTGCGGCGTTTCTATATCGTGCCGCAGATAGGGCCGCAGAGGAGCTTGGCCTCCCATTTGATTCCAGCGACACTACGCATGGCCTAGCATCACTAACACCTTTGGTGCTCAAAAGTCGTGTACAGGAAGCAGAACATACGCTTCTACTAAGAGAACATGCTGACAAGCCCCTTCATGGTAAATTCTACGGCATTATACGTAGAGAAGAGCTCTCGATGGGTCTGTCCAACATGTTTCTCAAGTCTGCTGGATTAAAATCGGAGACTGAGGGATTTCTTTTTGCCTGTCAAGATGGCGTTATAGACACCTTAGTTTACCGCGAGCGCATAATGAATATACCTGTAGGCGATACCAACTGCCGAGCGTGCAAGCAAGAGCCAGAAACACTTGGACATGTTCTCAGTGGATGCTCAAAATATGCACGATACGGGTACATAGAGAGACACAATGCGGCTCTAAAAGTGTTATATTACCATCTGAGGCACTTCTATGGTGTTGATCTATTGCCCGTCTTGCCATACGCCCAGGGGGAACTCGAGTCCATTGTGGAGAATGATCAGTGTAAGATCTACTGGAATTTCTCATTCTCGACCACTCATCGTATCAGTGCTACGAAGCCTGATATTGTCCTCCAAGATCTGAAGAACAAGATCATTTACGTGATTGAATTCTCGGCACCAGCCGTTGGTAATATTACGGCAAAAGAGGAAGAAAAACGGACGAAATATCAAGCACTTCTTTTCGAGCTAAGCAGGCTCTACCAAGGCTTCAAAGTCCATCTTGTAGTTCTCATAATCGGCTGTCTTGGAGGTATGAAAGCTTCATTTATTAGCCAACTCAACAAGATTCCGGCTTGCCAGCGTCAGGCTCATTCCATCGCGAACCGGATGCAAAAGTCTGTTCTTCTGGGATCACTTCATCTGGTCCGTCAACACTGTTCCTCATAACATTCTACAAAGATTGGTAGCTCTAAAAAAGTATCCAGAGGTGAAACTTCATCTCCAACTGTCCCGTCTGCCGCGTAAGATCATCCGCGGCTAGAGACCTGACTCCAAGGAACAGTGTTGCCCGATGTTATCTCGCGTAAATTTCCCGCTCTTGCTTACCTCTAGGACAGAAGGAGCAGAAGCGGATGACGTACACGTTCCAGTTGCGTCGGGATTGGTTGATTTTAAAGAACCATGATCGTAGCTTCCGGAGCCTACAACTTCTCAAATAAAATTAAACAGAAGCTATATAGTTTAATAAGAAAACATTAATTAGGAATTTTTAAAAATATAGTTTAGTTTTCAAAAATAATTAAATTTTCAATAAAGTAGTTGAATTTATAATCACGTATTTGAATCTTCGACCCACAGAGATGAATTTTTAACAAAGTAGTTGAATATCTAAGCAAAGAAGATTTATTTTCTTCCATAACGGATGGATTTTCAATCTAAAAAAGATGCAATTCTCATCAAAACAGAAGAATTTTCAGCAAAGTAGTTGAATTTTCGAACAAAAAACATAACGTTTTAACAGAATAGTTTAATTCAAAACAAAATTATTAATTTTTCAACAAAATAGTTGAACTCCTAATCACATAGTTGAAGTTTTGACCCACGAAGATGAAATTTTAGTGAAATATTTGAATTTTAAACAAACACAAAATTAATGACTGAACAAACAATTTCATTCAGAACCAAATTGTTAAATTGTTTTGTATTTTTAACTGAATAGTTGAATTTTCGACCTACAAAGATGAATTTTTAACCTAATGGTCGAATTTTTAATAAAAAAAGATAAAACTTCCAGCAAAAGTAGTTGCATATTCAACAAAATAGTTGAATTTTTAGGCAAAAAAGGCGAATTCTTTGAAAAAAATGAATTTTCAACCAAAAAGTTAATTTTCAACTATATAGTTAAATTTTCTACGGAAATTATAGCATTTCTAATCAAAAAGACAAACTCTCAGCAAAACTGTTGAATTCTTAGCCAAAGAAACGAACTTTGAACAAAACAGTTGAATTTTCAACAAAAAAGTTAATTTTTAATCAAATAAATGAACTTTAAACTAAAAACGAACAATTTTCAACAAAAATGAAATAGATAAATTCCCAACTAAAAAATTGATTTTCAACTAATAAAATGAATTTTTAACGAAGTAGTTCAAATTTCATCCAAGTAGTTGAATTTTCAATCAAGAAGATTAATTTTCCAACAAAAAAGACGAATTTATGACAAAAGACATCAGTTTTTAAACAAATTGTTGAATTTTCAATCAATAATGGAATAGTTATATTTTCAGTTAGAAAAATTAACTATATATACTAGTAGAATTTTCATCCGAAATAGATGAATTCTCATATAAAAATTTATCAGAAGACTTTTTAATTTGAAAGCATTGAATTTCAAAGAAAAATAGTTGGATTTTCTTATTGTGTTCTATTTATTTAGTTCGCATTCAAGCGAAGATACGAAAGTAGAGTCTGTATTTATATGTTCTGTTGTAAAATTGGGTCACTAATTTCTATTTTTTTTCAAGTATTTCAGAAAAATTTTATTCACATTTATATGTTCCATGTCTGACTCACATTCTGCTCAAACTCCTCCATCCCCATGTAGTTTTTGAATGGCCCCTTATTTACCCCTTCTTTGTTAACCATTCGTAAAAAAACAGCTAATATCCATTGGTATCAATCGTGGTAGCGGCCATTATTTTACTCATTAAATTGAATTAAATTAAATTAAAATCTACAGAAGTAAAAAAGTAAATTCTTATTTTTTTTTAAATTAAGATCGAACAGAAATCTATTTTATCATGAATAATTTTATGCAAAGTGAGCATGAAAAAGATTCAGATTTAAAAACAGACTTCTAAACTACCTCACTTTTCGGCTCATTAGAGACAAAACTAACCAAAAGAAAAAAGAGGGAGAAAAAGAGAAAAAGTCAACCAAAACCAACCTCTCACTTTTTCCTTTATCCGTCTTTTTTATACTACCAGGGAACCAAACATGTTTCGGGGCCAATTTAACCCTTAAACTGCACTGTGGGTGCCAAACACCCAGAACAACTTTGAGCTTATTTTTTTCTAAAAGTATACTGTTTCAAGAGTATCCCATTAAATTTTTAGGTCAAAATATTGAAAATTACGCAATATATACATTTTTTTATGAAAAAACACATTTTTTCGATTTTTTTTTTGAAATCCAGTTTTTAACAAATTATATCGTTATAAAACCAACGGGATTTAAGAAAAACTTATAATTCTACATCCCATTAGAATTTCGTTACAAAATATTGAAATCCGTCTTAGTTATACAAGTTTAAACATCTGGGTGTCAAACACCCACGGTGTAGCTTACGTAATTTTTTTGAGGTGTGCAGTTTAAGGGTTAGACCCCCTCATCAGGTATTATTTATAGGAAACTACAAGGTATTTGTAATATATTCTTATAATCCAAATTTGCATTCATTGGTGAAAAGTTGACCAAGATGTAGATATTATTATTTAAAATAAGAATGAAAAAGTATTAAAAACTCGATCTATATTTTGTCGATCACCGATAATTATTTTTATTTATGTATTTTTACTACTACTTGCAATAACAGCTCCAACCATTCAAATCTATTTAATGCGTAAGATACGCAATAATTAGGTTATTTATTTAGGTTATTATTAGGTTAATTATCATTCTGCCTAATACGTAAAATTGATTTAATTCAAAATTGTATTCGATCTGGTTAAGTAATGATTGACTTTCTCAATACACGAGGTAAAAAGTACTTCAGTAATTTTTTTACATTTCTCATGCAGTCACAGAAGTTCTACTTTATCATTATGTGCGTTATATTCCGGCCGATATTATATTGTAGTAATGTACTATATTCTACTAGATGAATGCTAAAATTGCCTCAGTTTGAGGCGCCACTGCAATGCTATGTTATGAAGTAAAATGTATGTATTACATTCTCATTCTAATGAGAAGGTATTGGTTTTATGTAAAATTTGACATAGTCGTTTTTCATCAAATCTCCACGTTTTGAGACCCCCTGAGCCAGAAAAAACGGTTTTTACCAAGGTGTCTGTCTGTAGTCTGTCTGTCTGTCTGTCTGTAGCCACGATAACTTTCGAAAAAATGATCAGATTTGATTGAGCTTTGGCACACTTTTTTATGGCCGAAAAATAAAGAACGAGTTCGTTAACCAGCAATTTTGGATGAAAATTCAAAAAGTGAGTACATTTTGAAAATTTTTGAGACCACTTTTTTGCAGATTTAAAAATTCAATGTATGGTTATTAGTAGTACGCAAAATGACGAACAAAATATTCTAATGACTTTTCGTGATAAAAAAAAAATTACTGGAGTTATAGCATTTTCAAAATTCCAAAAAACAAACGAAAATGAACATTTTAAGCCGAAAAACGCACGATATGAAAAAAAGTCAAGAGGAGAAAAACGTTGATTCCTGAACACCCTATAATATTTTCATAACAACTTTTTGAATTTTTTGAAAAATAAAAAATTCAAATTTTGATCGCACAAAAAAATAATGAAAAATAAAAAATTCCATTTTGCTGTGAAACTATGCAAGATACGAGAAAAGATCATTCCACCAAAATTGTGTACCCAAAAAATATCTACAAATTTCTTATCATTCACTTTTTGATATGACGCGTAGTTTTTGTTTTATTCGTAAAAAACAGCATTGAAAATAGAAAAATCAAATTTGTAGGCGAATAACAGGAGCTACGAAAAAAATGATATAAACAAAATTTGTTTATTCAAGGAGGAGGTACAAATTTGTTGTGAATCATGTTTCGATAGGATGCGTAGTTTTTGTTTTATTCGTGAAAATAACATTGACAGTAAAAAAAATCAAATTTTTGAAAAAACAATGCAAGGTACGAAAACAGATAAATGAAAAAAAATTGTGCATTCAAAAAAGATTTACAAACTTGTAATCAATTTTTGTTGTAAGAATATATTCAAAATCAAAAAATTAACTTTTTTGAAAAACGGCACAAGCTAAAATAAAATTTTAATGAATAAAATTTGTCGCCTAAATTATATCATTATTTTTCATTTGAAATCAAATACAAATTTAGTAATTTGTATATGAAGAACATATAACACGAAGCACAAAGTGCACGCTCAGTGTATTTACCAAATCGCACGTCGTAAGTGCGTTCAAACTTTTTTGTTTCTATCATACGGTGCACAGAACCGAGCGTGGAACGCAAGGTTCAAATGATTTTCAAATCAAATATCGAGCGCGAAGCGCGAGTGTCTGGATGAGAATGTGTTCCTTAAGGTCGATAGAACCTTGAGTAAATAAAGTTCCTTTTCAGTCTAAAATAAAAACAAATTTAACAATCACTTAATATGTAGAGGTTTTGATAATTTTATAATATTTGCAAACAAACTTTTTCTTTTCATCCAAGTCGAACACGAAGTTGAAAAATCTAGAGCAACCGAGCGTAAAGCGCGATGTAGAGACGCCCGAGCGCGTAGCGCGAGGTGAATACATAATCGAGCGCGAAGCGCGAGATAAATGTATGATCGAACGCGAAGCGCGAGATCCAATAGTTGCGCGCCCTAGGCGCGCTCAAACTTGCGAGCGAAGCGAGCCGCGCGTGAAGCGCGCGATGAGAATGTTCCCGCGAGGCGGGCAGATTTTTTTGAACTTGATTCTCTCATGAAATACGTAAAATGTATTTCATTAATTTTTCTAAATTTATAATTTATCCCAAAAATTGAAAACGAAATTAATTAAAAGTTACAATGAAAATGATGTATCATAAAAATTTATTTATGTTTCAAATACCTATACTCCAATGATATAATTTTGTTTAATATTTGTGATGTGATATCGGCCGAAATATAACGCGCATAATGATAAAGTAGAACATCTGTTACTGTATGGAAAATGTAGAAGAATCACTGAAATAACTTTTCCGTCGTTTATTGAGAAAGTCAATCATGAATTACCTTAATTAAATGAATTTATGAAAATTATTGAAATACTTTTCACGTATTAAGCAGAATGATAATTCAGTAAAGAATATTATTCATTTTACTTAATTATTGCGTATCTTACGTATTGCATAGATCTGGATGGTTAGAACTGTTATTAAAAGAAATATTAAGCATACATAAATCGAAATAATTATTATCGGTGATCAATAATATTAGGAATTTACTTTTTTACTTATGTAGATTTCACTTTTAAATCAAGAGGTTACCCTATGAGTAAAAAAATGGCAGCTATCACGATTCCTACCAATGGAGGTTAGCCGTTTTTATATAAAGCATTATATTATTATTATAGATTAGCAGTTCGAACTCGAAAGTTCATT